>SKCR01027390.1:0-451324 GCA_019454045.1 Zanthoxylum bungeanum | reverse complement strand
TGACACGTGTCGCGCTGTGATTGGCTGATGATGACATGGCATGTTGACTCGGTTGACTTGCTGATGTGGCTGCTGATGTGGACGATGATGTGGCGACACGTAGGATGACACGTGGGGCGGCGGCCGTCCAAGCAATAAGATTTCGACACGTGGCAAGGCGCATTTTAGCATCTCTGTTGTGATGGTGACACGTTTCACGGCGCACGTTAGCAAAGTCAACTTTTCTCAGATTCTGAATTTGTGGACCCGGCGCATGTTAGCAGATTCGGCGCACGCTGGGCGTCGCGGCGCGCAGTGTTCCAGTGTCGCGACGCTGAAGAGACGAAAATATCCCTGTTGACGCATTTTTGTCCGGTTTTGCCTCAAATTGCCTCCAGTGCTTTCCAAACTTTATTTATCTACAAAATAACACAAAACACATCAAAACATTCACAAAACTCAAGAAACTATACAAAATATTAGATTAAATGAGTGGGAAATAGTGATATAAATACCACTCATCAGAGATCGCAACATCTTGCAGTGAATGAACCATCATCTTATATAAACTCTGTTCAAAGCATCTCGTAAAGCAGCAGGTAAGTTCGGCGACAGCTGGCGATCCAAGTAAGTAAAAATGCATGCATGACTTTGATAGGATTGTCACTGTCACACACTGCACAAGTCCCGTCAAAGTAGGGGCGACTGTAGACACTGCATTTTTACATAGAAGCCCGATGATGAGCCTCGTATGGAGGCACTACCCGATAAGTTACGAAAGTCACAGGAAACGGACGTAGGAAGGGAAAATTTAAAAATAAGTACATCATCATATTTAATTCGTTTGTTTGGTCTCGCATTCGCTCGATGGATCTCCATTTTAAATGTTAGCTTCAGCCCAAAATCCCCGCAACCCACACCAAGCCACACGCCCAAGCCCACAAAAATCCAAAACACACGCCCAAGGTGTGGGACACAGAAACTGGAGCGACGCATACTGTTCCAGGCTCGGGGGCCTAGTTGGGAGTACGGAGTAGCCAACAGAGGACTAAACCAGAGAATAAGGGAGTCGCCACCCGGTGTGAACCGGGACAAAGATTTAAGGCCACACTCACCCCTCGCAAGGGAAGACCTCAAACCATTGGGTTCAGAATGGTCCCTTACTTATGCCACTTGTAATGTAAAGATTTATGCAATAATCCAACCAAGCCTATGACATATATTTCCAAGTGCACCACAATCCTAAATTCACATGCTTAAAAGTAAGTTTACATCTAACATACATGGAATCAAATCTTATTGCCAAATTCACATGCTTAAAGGTAGGCCTTTGCAACAACAAGCACATAACGTCATAAGAATTCAATCATTCATGTAAACATAAACAAACAGTCATGGTAACATTTGCATGTAATATAAAGGAAATCAAAATGACAACAAATAATGTAATAGGCGCATTATGCAAAGAAGCATATAAAATATGGTCAAAATAACCGCATGATAAATGAAATTATACAAACACATAACTTGAAAAGATGAAGAAATACACGAATTTAAATATGCCAATCCAAGATGCAATTTTACATTAAAGATGAACATGCCATAATGTGATGCTAAATGATGCAACTAACATGAGCACAAACATGCACGTGAATACTTTTCCAAGTGGTACGTGGAATTGTATCCCAAGTACAGACCGCACTACCGTCCATTCGGAATCGGCTACGGAATTTACGTCTGGGTTTCCATCCGATATACCACAAGAAAAAATGTCACAACATGGATGCATAAATTGTAATACATTAAGCCAAGACTAAGGTAGATGATGCAATTATATGGAATTCCATAATACATGCATGAATAAGGCAATGATGTACTAAAGAATCAGTGACATGACAAGAAGCGCGGCGAAGCATCGTGGTAAGGATCTTATCCCCGTGAAACGAAGGGCCTTCAATCCGACTTACTAAGCCCATGCACAATGAACACATAATATGCATAAAATAAAGGGATAATAACAAAGACAAGATATCGGACTTTGTATATCCGATTGAACACATCTCACGTCCAATCGAATATACGTCATCCGGTGTGGCGAAGCATCGTGGTAAGGATCTTATCCCCGTGAAACGGAGGGCCTTTAATCCGACTTACTAAGCCCATGCGCAATAAACACATAATATGCATAAATAAAGACAAAAGTAAACACAAAAATACTCGGCGCGGCGAAGCATCGTGGTAAGGATCTTATCCCCGTGAAACGGAGGGCCTTTAATCCGACTTACTAAGCCCATGCGCAATGAACATATAATATGCATAAAATAAAGGCATAATAATAAAGACAAGATATCGGACTTGTATATCTGATTGAACATATCTCACGTCCAATCGAATATACGTCATCCAGCGCGGTGAAGCATCGTGGTAAGGATCTTATCCCCGTGAAACGGAGGGCCTTTAATCCGACTTACTAAGCCCATGCGCAATAAACACATAATATGCATAAATAAAGACAAAAGTAAACACAAAAATACTCGGCGCGGCGAAGCATCGTGGTAAGGATCTTATCCCCGTGAAACGGAGGCCTTTAATCCGACTTACTAAGCCCATGCGCTTTTCTCATCATTACATAAATAAATAACGTGCAGAAAATTAAATGGCGGAATAATTAAACAACTCTCAAAATAAACAAAAGAACATACCGTTTACTCAAGTGGTACGTGGAGTTGTGGCCCGAGTACAGATCATACTACCGTCCATTCGGAATCGGCTATGAAATTTATGTTCGGGTTTCCATCCGATATACCTCAAGAGGCGACACACCTTTCATTTTATCCAATGCCCACAACACACATCATATTTATAACACATACATATTTATCTACTCAAGGGCCACAACATACATTTAAACATCATAATCATGCGAATAACGCTCAATGAATAGTAAAAACGAAACTGAAAACAAGTGTGAAAAATACCCTCAGGTCTAACCTTTTTTGCCGACTTTCGGGCTTACGTTTCGCGGAGATCGGAAGGGTAAAGCTCCTCAACTTTTCTGGTTCACTGGTCTAGCGTCTTAACTCACTGTCTTGCTGTTTTGCTTGCTGTTTGGTCTCCGATTTGCTGCTGTTTTCGCTGTATTTCTGCTCACTGTTTCAGCTCACTGTTTTGGTGTTTTAGGCTACTGTTTTCGATGTTTTTAAAGGCTTTAAGTGCAGATTTTTTTTGTGATATCTTAAGGATTAAAAGTGCAGTTTTTTTATGCAGTTTTTTAGTGTTTTAGGGGCTGTTTTAGGGTGATTTTGCTGCTGTTGGGCGTGTAAAACAGTGCAGTTTTTTTTGTGTTCACTGCAGTGCGTTTTTTGTTGTAATTTTCAGTGATGGAGGGCTGCTGTATAGGGCTGGTTTCGGTGATGTGTGGGGGGTTTACGGAGGTGGTTTTCAGTGGTGGTTAGGGGCTGTATTGGTGGTTGTATTGGCTACAGAAATTCGGCTATGGAGGGGTGCAAGGGAGATGGTGTTCACGGCTAAGGAGGATGAGATGGAGAGAAAATTTTCTGTCTTGATTTCTTGCTTTGGCCGTGAGTCTTGGTGTGTTTCTAGGGCTTGGGCGTGACTTAGGTTGTGTGAAGGAAGATAATGGCTTTGGTTAGGGGTTGTTTATATAGAGAAGGGTTAGGGCTTCACCTTGTCTCACAAGGAAGGGATTTGGTGCATTCAATAAGGATATGATTTAGTGCTAGGTAAGGAAAGCAATGGATTTGATTGGGGGACATGTCTTGGCTAGATTAGGAATACAATATATTTGATTGGTTAGGATTAGACATTTAATTTGTTAGATTAGGAAGTCAATATTTTTAATTTGTTATGATTGATTTTAATTAGGTATATCATCTTTTTAATTTAGGTATATAACATATTTAATTTGTTTAATTTAGGTATATGTTTATTTTATGTTTGGTAAATATTTTAATTCAATTATTTAATTAATTTATTATATTTTATTTAGTTAATATTTAATTATATTTATTTATTTAATTTGGGGGTATTTTAAGGGTGATGGCGTGTGGGCCTTGGTGGGTGGGAGTGGGCTTGGCTAGGTGCATGTTAATTTAGTTAAGTGTTTGGGCTAAGTTTGTGTGGGCTAGGTGGGTGTGTAGGCTAAGTTCATGTGGACTAGGTGTGTGTGGGCCGGGTTTAGGTGTCTCGGGGCGAGCATAAATTTAAAACAGAAAAGAAACGAGTTACTTGAAGCCAAACTAGTGAACTTAATCCGTCAATGAGTCAATTCTTGACTCTTCCCTTCCGATGTCCGTTTCCCGCGATTTCGTAACTTAAAAGGTAGTTGTCTCCAAATAAGACTTCTCATCGGGTTTCACATGCAAAAATGCAATGCCTACACAAGGCCCACAAAATCCAATCCAAAATATTCAAATCACATTAACAAATGAGAAATTCCAATTAAATCACATTCCAAATTAAAAATAATTCCCCCACCAAAAATACAAAAATATCTTTCCTAAATAAATTAATTAAATACACGCACAAGAAAACCCTAACATGCACTAGTATAAAAAGAGACCAAAATCCAAACCCTGGATCTCTCTGGCACTCCCTCTCTCAGTCACAACTATAAAAAATAATAAACCATAATTAGCTCACTAATCTCTCTCTTCCAACTCTCGGCTCCATCTCTCCCATCTCTCTGATTCACGCACAAGAAACCCTAAACCATTGACATGACTCACACTCATAACTCTCGGCAAAGGGCTCCCTCTCAAAAACCCACTTGGCCATATCCACCATCATCACCCTCATTCTCTCTCAATGGACACTTCCCAAAAGAAATAACTCTCGGCGATGAAACCCATTCACACACATTACCGATCAAATAAAAGCTCCAAACAACAAACCCAACTGATCGAGTAAACAATAAAATCTAAACACAAACCTTCACCTAGCTCTATCTCACTTAAGACACGCCCACAACAGCCACCAAGTCTCCCCACTAACCGACACCTAGCTCTCACTCAACAGCAGCTAACCATGAGAAACAAGCTTTAAGCCACCAACGTAAATCATTAGCAATAAAGCCGTGAATCCTAGTCATAAACAACCCTCATAACCGAACATAACACCCCATTTACCGATCAAACAAATAAACCAACACAGCCCAGTTAACCACCAAAACACCCCTAAAAATAGTCCCTTATTTCACCTAAAAATAACCCCTGAAAATAGTCCAAAAACCACCGTGAAACAGTCCCGAAATATAACCAAAACATTGCCAAAACCGAGATAAAAATAGCAGCGAAACCAAATCAGAAAACAGAGAAATCAGCGGCTCAAAACAGTGAAATTGTGAACAAAATATTGAACCAGTGAACCAGAAAAGTTACGGAGCATTAACCCTTCCGGCGACGACGTAACGCACTTCCGAGGAGCAACTTAAAAGGTAAGACCTGAGGCCCCTTTTACTATTTATCTTTTCAATTATTTATTGTTATTTCCTCGCATATATCTTTATGGTTCATGTCTATTATTTTTTATCCATGTTGGGTTAATGATTGCGTGCTATCTCTTACGGTATATTGGATGGAAACCCAGACGTAAACTCCGTAGCCGAATCCGAATGGACGGTAGTGCAGTCTGTACTTAGGATACAACTCCACGTACCGCTTGAGAAAACTTTCAAGCACATGTTTCATTTGTTATTTAATTTTGTGTTCATTCATTGTTATGTTTTATTATTCTGTTATTTATTTTCCGCATGATATTGCCTTATTTATTTATTTATGCATTGTTAATCTAGTGCGCATGGGCTAATCATGTTGGATTAAAGGTCCTCTATTCGAGGGAAATGCCTAAAGGCTACCCTTTACCATGATGTTTTGCCGCGCCAGATGAAGTATACTTGATTGGATGTGAAATACGTTCAATCGGGCATACAAGGTCCTATATAGATGTCGGCCTAGGTCACATCTCTTTTATTTTCCGTTATTTACTTTTCACGTGTTATTGCTTTATTTATTTATGCATTGTTAATCAAGTGCGCATGGGCTAATCATGTTGGATTAAAGGTCCTCAATTCGAGGGAAATGCCTAAAGGCTACCTTTACCATGACGTTTTGCCGCACCAGACCAAGTATACTTGATTGAATGTGAAATCCGTTCAATCGGGCATACGAGGTCCCATATAGATGTTGGCCTTGGTCGCATCTCTTTTATTATTATGTCATTTACTTTTTGCGTATCATTGCTCTGTTTATTTATGCATTGTTAATCTAGTGCGCATGGGCTTATCATGTTGGATTAAAGGTCCTCTATTCGAGGGAAATGCCTAAAGGCTACCTTTACCACGACGTTTCACCGCGCCGGACGAAGTATACTTGATTGAATGTGAAATACGTTCAATCGGGCATACAAGGTCCCATATAGATGTTGGCCTAGGTCGCATCTCTTTTATTTTTCGTTACTTACTTTCTGCATGTTATTGCTTTATTATTTATGCATTGTAAATCTAGTGCGCATGGGCTAATCATGTTGGATTAAAGGTCCTCTATTAGAGGGAAATGCCTAAAAGCTACCTTTACCACGACATTTTGCCGCGCCGGATGAAGTATACTTGATTGAATGTGAAATACGTTCAATCGGGAATACGAGGTCCCATATAGATGTCGGCCTTGGTCGCATCTCTTTTATTATTTTGTCATTTACTTTCTGCATGCTATTCCGTCTGTTTACTTTTGCATCGTCATTTGGTGCGCATGGGCTAATCGCGTTGGATTAAAGGTCCTCCATTTGAGGGAAATGCCTAAAGGCTACCTTTACCACAATGTTTTGCCGCGCTGGGTATATAAGATCCCATATGGACGTTGACCAAAGCTCTTGGTCACACCCTTCTTCTGTTGATCTTGTTATTCGCCTTTTTGGTTGTCATTTTTCATTTTTTACTTCGCATTCTTGCTGTGTTAATGCTCGAGTGTTGCCTCTCGTGGTATATCGGATGGAAACCTAGATATAAATTCTGTAGCCGAATCCGAATGGACGGTAGTGCATTCTGTACTTGGGATACAACTCCACGTACCGCTTGAAAAACGCTCGTGCACGCGTTTATGTCATTTTAGATACCACTTTGGTAATCTCGTTCGAACTCATTCTCAAGCGCTACACGAACGCATGCATTCTGCCTCATTTTTGTTCGAACGCATTTCCGAACGTTATACGAACGCATGCATTCTGTTTACCATTCGAACACGTTTCCAAACGTTACTCAAACACATGCATTCTGTTTACCGTTCGAACACGTTTTCGAACGCTACACAAACGTGCATGCAGTGAATCGACTGCTCTTCCTCATATTTCATGCATGTTTGCTTCTTTGGTCATTTCTTTTGCATTATATACTTAATCATCTCACTTTATTATTGACGCTTTTTACCGTTATTATTTATTTATATTTTCGCATTTCTTTATTTGATATGTTTATGGAAATATGCGCTTGTTTTTATTTTATTTACTTTTATGGGTGTGCAAATTTGGGTGTTGATTAAATTATCTTGCATGTGTTTTTCATAAGACTTGGTATAACTATTGCATAAATCCTTTCATTACAATTGGCATAAGTAAGGGACCATTCCGAACCCAACGGTTTGAGGTATTCCCTTGCGAGAGGTGAGTACGGCCTTAAATCATTTCCTAGTTCACACTGGGTGGCGACTCCTTTATTCTCCAGTTTAGTCCCCCGCGGGCTACTCCATACTCCCGACCGGGCCACGAGCCCGGACAGCGTCACCCACCTCTGTGCCTGTGTCCACAGAACGAGTTGTATTCTCGTGAGGGTTTATAGTGACGATACTCACAAACATCAAATGCACACAAAAGCAAAAAGATCAAACAACTTAGTGACTAAACAAGTGAAACTCTTATCCAAGTTAATAACTGTTTTCTTTCTTTCTAAATTACCAAATGGGTAAATTCTCTGATTATTTTTACCATTGTCCAAATACACTTTCAACAAGGTATAGTTGAAAATAGAGTAATATTTTTATCCTAAAGTTATATCAGAATTCACACATTTTTAGCAATGGATTTTGTTTTCATTTATTTAGAACATATTCAATTCATGTAGCGAGCTTTGGGCCAGTGAATCCCAAGCCAGTTGGCTTTAGGGCACTAGGTGTTAAGACATCCTTACAGACTTAATTACTCGGATATCATTGTAGACAACAGAACCTGGGCAACTCTGTTCTAGGCTCGCGGCCTAGTTGGGAAGTATGAAATAACATGGAGTCGCCACCCGGTGTGAACCGGGACAAAGATTTAAGGCCGCACTCACACCCTCGCAAGGGAAGACCTCAAACCGTTGGGTTCGGAATGATCCCTTACTTATGTCACTTGTGATGATATAATTTGTGCAATTAATCAACTGAGTCTACTCAATAATCATGCTCAAGGGTTACTTAGATCTAACATGCTTTCATCCAAATAACTCCACGCAATATAACACAACAAGCATATTGAACCATTAAACCAAAGTAAACAAATAACTAATTAAACATAAACATAAACTAAACGAAACATCATGCATAAAGAATGAAGAAACAACATGCCTAAATAACACAATCATGTTTTGGAAATTAAATAACAAGACTAATTAAATCACGCTTAAAATAATAAATAAACGACCTAGAACTATGACATGCTCAAATACAAATTTGGATGAGACGAGATATGTATATCTTAAGTGGTACATGGCATTGTATCCCGAGTGCAGACCGCACTACCGTCCATTCGGAATCGGCTACGGAATTTACGTCCGGGTTTCCATCTGATATACCACAAAAGGGAACACATGTCCCGCTCATCCAACAATCACATCATGCTTCAAACGACTCTCATGCAATAATATTTTAAAATAAATGAAATAAAACGAAAGAAGATAAATAAAAAAGGGTGCCCTCAGGTCTAACCTCTTTTGTCGTCTCTCGAAAGCGCGTTACACGGCCGTCGGAAGGGTCGATACTCCGCAACTTTTCTGGTTCACTAATCCAACGTTTTTCCCCGCTGTTTCACTGCTCGGGTTGCTATTTTCACTCCGTTTCGCTACTGTTTTCAAGGTATTTTCTGGTTACTATTTTAGGTTATTAAAGGACTGTTTATAGAGAGGCTGAGTGGTCTGCTTGCGTGTCAAGGATTTAGGGTTTAGTTTGGTTGGTTGGATTCGTGAAGGGCAGGTGTGAGTGGAGAGTGGCACTGGCAGTGGCTGTTTGGGTTCGTAGAGGGGAGCAAGGTCATGGCTATTGGCGTGGCCCTTGAGGAGTTGTTTCGGTGATTTTTGGAGCCGGTTTCGGTGAAGGATTTGTGTGTTTCAGGGGCTGATTTACAGTGAAGGATATACGTGATTTAGGGCTGTGTGGAGGGGCTGTATATGCGTGTTTGAAGGCTGCAAGAAGAGGGCTGTGGAGGCTTATTACGTGAGGCAGGTTTAGGGCTTCCAAGGTGCGTTATTCTCCTTATTTCCAGGGGCTGCAGTGGTGTCCCAAATGGTGCGTGAAGATTGTTACGTCATGAAGGTCAGCTAGGGTTTATGGACGTGTGGTTGGAGGGTTGTGCTGATGGTCTTCTGCCGAGGGGGCTGAAATGGCGTGAAGAGTAGTGCAGTTTTAGGGTTTATTCTGGCGTGATCTGGTGGCAGTTGAAGGAAGATCTAAGTGTGAAGGGAGGCTAATGACGTGAATGTATGGCTAGTGGACGAAGACTAATGGCGTGTTGAAGGGGCTGCTCCTGGTCAGTGGCGATATGTAAGTGGCTGTGGAGTAGGCTGAATTGAAGAGTGCACTTGAATGTGGCGAGAAGGGCGTGCTTTGAATGGCAGTGACTTGGCTTCGTCGATGGTACGTCAGCAGAGGGAAGCAGTTTGTGTGATTTTAAGGGAAGGGTCCCGTGAGTTGTATGAGAGGAGTCAGTTTTTTTTTGTGTGTGTGACGTGTATAGCTTAGGGTTTTGAGGGGTCGGAGAAGTGAGTGGCGTGAGGTTGAAGATGAGTCTTAGGGTTTCTGGTTTTTGGGGGCTCAGAAAGAGAGAGAGGACGGTATGGTTTAGTTTGTGTAGTTTATATAGAGAGGGAATGTAGGGTTTGCATGGTTTTGAAAGGAAACAAAAATCAATTAATTTATGTGTGTATTTAATTATAATTATTTAAGGCAAGACATTATGTAATTTAGGTGGTGAATTATTTAAATTAGGTGATTGATTTGATTTAATTGGGTTTAATAATTAGATTTAGTTTAATTGGATTTTAATTAGTTATTAAATTTAATTTCAATTTAATTAGTTTTGGTTTAATTGGTTATAATTTGTTTTATTTAATTTAATTTAGATTTCACTTAATTTGTTAATGTGATTTAATTTAAGTTTAATTTAATTTGTTTTAATTTAATTTGTGAGATGTGTTTTAAATGTTTTAATTATTTTCGGATTGGATTTGGTGTGTGTTTTAAAATGGAGGTCCAACAAGCAAACCCGAAGTGAAACAAGCGAGTTAAATCCGACCAAATGCTAATTTCCAACTTTACCCTTCCAACGTCCGTTTCCCGCGGCTTTCACAATCAAAGAGGTAGTGTCTCCATACGAGACTCGTCATCGGGACTTATATGCAAAAATGCATTGCCTACAGTCGCCCCTACTTTGATGGGACTTGTGCAGTGTGTGACAATGACAATCCTATCAAAGTACGTGCAATGTATTTTCACTTACCTGGCTCGCCGGCTGCCACCTGGTTCCCGTTGCTTCGAACTGAATTTTGATGATATGCCATTCCTGGCGTGCTAAACCCCGTACCTAGGGCATCGCAGTAGTCCACAATCCTTCACGATAGTCCACGGTAGTCAACATAATCCATGGTAGTCCTCGGTAGTCCACACAATCCACATAGTCCACGGTAGTCCTCGGTAGTCCACGGTAGTCCACATAATCCACGGTAGTCCTCGGTAGTCCACGGTAGTCCACATAATCCATGGTAATCCATAATTCTCCACAATAGTCTTGTCCTCGCTAGTCCACATAATCCACGGTAGTCCACGGTAGTCCTCGGTAGTCTGAATGCTAACCCCATACCTAGGGTGTCGCGGTGACGTCTTCATACCTAGAGAGCCACAAATGTCTGAGTGCTAACCCCGTACCTAGGGTGTCGCGGTGATGATAGTCCATTTTCGAACCACGCTTCATTTCCGAATGTGAACTGTGATGATGATGCAGTGGGCCCTCGATCCTGGGAAGCATCCCGGAACTGCAACTGACAACGGGGGCACCTCGACCCTGGGTACCTCGACCCAACACCGCTGACAATAGGGACCTCGCCCTCAATATGATGATGTAGTGGGCTCCTCGACCCTGGGAAGCATCCCAGAACTACAACCGACAATGGGGGCACCTCGACCCTGGGCACCTCGACCCAATACCGCTGACAATAGGGAGCTCGCCCTGAATATGATGATGTAGTGGGCACCTCGACCCTGGGACGCATCCTGGAACTACAACGACAACAGGGCACCTCGACCCTGGGCACCTTGACCCAATACCGCTGACAATAGGGACCTCACCCTCAAGATGATGATGTAATGGGCACCTCGACCCTGGGACGCATCCCGGAACTACAACCGACAAAGGGGCACCTCGACCCAACACCGCTGACAATAGGGACCCCGCCCTCAAACTGATGATGTGGGCCTCGCCCCTGAACTGATACTGACGTGGGCCTCGCCCCAGAATTATACTGATGTGGGCCTCGCCCCAGACTAATACTGATGTGGGCCTCGCCCTCAACTGATATTGACGTGGGCCTCGCCCAAGACTAATACTGATGTGGGTCTCGCCCTCAACTGATACTGACGTGGGCCTCGCCCCAGACTAATACTGATGTGGGCCTCGCCCTCAACTGATACTGACGTGGGCCTCGCCCCAGACTGATACTGATATGGGCCTCGCCCTCAAACTGATACTGATATGGGCTTCGCCCCTATGTTGATACTGATATAGGCCTCACCCTCAGAGTGCCATACCCGGCAAGACCGATTCTGATGCTAATGTGGGCCTCGCCCCCAGAGTGCCATACCCGGCAAGACTGATTCTGATGTCTCCATACCCGGAGTGCCGTACCTGGCCAAACTGATATGATGTCCCCATACCCGGAGCGCCATACCCGGAAAAATTTATACTGATGATGACGTGGGCCTCGCCCCCAGAGTGCCATACCCGGCAAAACCGAATGATGTATCTCCATACCCGGAGTGTCATACCCAGCGGAACCGATGCTGTATCTCCATACCTGGAGTGCCATACCCGGCAGAACCGATGTTGTATCTCCATACCCGGAGTGCCATAGCTGGCAGAACTGATGTTGTATCTCCATACCCAGAGTGCCATACCCGGCAAACTGATGCTAGTAATGATGTGAGAGCATCCCCAAAACTGCTGGTGAATTCGGCCCCGAAACTCGGATAATGTGGGCCTCGACACTAGGATTCCTTCCCGATTCATTACAAAACCTCTGCTGATGTAGTCCTCGACTCTGGGATTCATTCCAAATTTTTGACGACATGGGCCTCGGCCCTGGGATTCATTCCAAATTCTGAAGACGTGGGCCTCGGCCCTGGGATTCATTCCATGGATTCATTCCAAATTCTGATGACGTGGGCCTCGGCCCTGGGGTTCATTCCCTGGATTCATTCCAAATTCTGAAGACGTGGGCCTCAGCCCTGGGATTCATTCCCGAAACTCTGACGATGTGGGCCTCGACCCTGGGATTCATTCCCCAAACTGCTGATAAGGTGGGCCTCGACCCTGAGTTGATACTGATGTGGGCCTCACCCCAAACTGATACTGATGTGGGCCTCTCCCCCAGACTGATACTGATGTGGGCCTCGCCCCAAAACTGATACTGACGTGGGCCTCGCCCTAAAACTGATACTGATATGGGCCTCAACCCTGGGACTCATCCCCAAACGAATACTGATATGGGTCTCGGCCCCAAATTGAAACTGATGTGGGCCTCGCCCCAAACTGATACTGACATGGGCCTCGCCCCAAACTGATACTGATGTGGGGCTCGCCCCCAAACTGATACTGACATGGGCCTCGACCCTGGGACTCATCCCCAAAACTGATGATAATGTGGGCCTCGACCCTCTGGGATTTATTCTCGAAAACTACTTATAATACAGGCCTCGCCCCATGGGATTCATTCCTGAAACTTGATGATAATGTAGGCCTCGACCTTGGGATTCATTCCAAAACTCTGTTGATATGGGCCTCGACCCTAGGATTCATTCCCGGATTCATCCAAATTCTGACGACGTGGGCCTCGGCCATGGGATTCATTCCCTGGATTCACTCCAAAACTCTAGCGATGTGGGATTCATTCCCCTGAGATTCATTCCCGAAACTCTGACGATGTGGGCCTCGACCCTGGGATTCATTCCCCAAACTACTGATAAGGTGGGCCTCGACCCTGAGTTGATACTGATGTGAGCCTCAACCCCGGGACTCATCCCCAAACTATTACTCATATGTTGCTGATTCTGGTTGGCTTGTCTCTGCCGCTTTCTCTTTTTCATCTTTGAAACCTGTGAATGCAAAACGAAACAAACACCAAAAAAGAATGCAAAAATACATTACATGTATGCATGCATGCATGAATTTCCTATTCTGTTGGGTTAGGTCTTCCACCAGTTCTCCAGGCGACTGCTCAGTGTTCTCTCTGGTCTCATGACTCAATATCTTGTTATGTCCTTGATTCACGTGTGTGGTAGACTGGTCACCCTCAGTCTTGGTTTAGTTTTCTGCTCTCCGCTGTTTGTATTTGGTCAGGATGAACCATATGGTGGGGCCTTCCATATCATCATGCTATATCACATTCTACGAAATAGTCCCAATAGTTATACATATCATTGTCCTCAAAGAATGCTCAGTAATGAAACCAGAGACATTCAAAACACTCAATTCAACTCAAATCTGCGTTTTTGAATAAATGATCTATGTCAGACTCAAAGTGTGTGTGTGCAAAGGTTCTTTCACAGCTTGATCCTTAAGCAAGCCAACTCAATGATTTCGTTTCAAAAATCGGGATCGATGGGTCAAACCAACCTAGATGTCTTAATTATGCATGCAGTTGCTTTTCCATGCTCAATGTGGTATGATTTTATTTTTCTTTTCCTTTGTCTCTCGTTTCATTTTAAACTTCATTTTTTTTTCAACACACCTACCCTTTAAGGTAGCATTTCTCCTCATGGTGGTCCTAATACTCGCCCATGGGTAGCTTCACGCGTATTGGTTATAGGTGGTTCAATTCTTTTCTTTAGAGACTTTTCTTTCATTTTCAACCATACCACACATCATAACATAAGCAAATCAAGATAGACATCTAAGCAAACGGTCATTCACCGACCTACAATTTCTTCAACTAGTCACCTTGCCAACTACTCAGGTTTTCACCGCTAAGAACCTATAGTGAAGTGCTTATGAGTCTAACATAGATAAATTACTCAAAATATCAGATAAAAGCACATCAAGGGTTTATCGTTTCCAAGATTTCTTCCTAAAGCAAACGATTTCATCATTGGACTTATGTCTAACCATCAATGACTAAAAACAAACAACTTTTTCTTTTTCTTTTTTTTTTCTTTTCTCTATTTTTTTTTTCTCTTTTTTTTGAAGGCCCCCTAATGGTCATTCTATCCTTTCCGTAAGCTTTCCTGTTTCTTGATTCACATTTGCTAAACTCTTCTTGACAAACCCTTTTTTTCTATAACCCAACGGATATCTATGATGGCTTTTAAGACACAAAGGGTTAACATGATGCGTGTATGCATGAGATGCATGAGATGTGTGCGATGTATGAGATATAGTATGCATGTGGTTATCAAAAGCATAAAGAGGCAACTTTTATAGGATATACAACTATCGTTCTCATGCGGGTTTATGACAATGCCTTTGATTGAACTCCCTCAACCCACTATAGAAACGGTCAACTAATGCACAAATCATGCACATCACAAGACATGATTTCAGGGCCAACTCTCTTATCCCCAGTGGAGTCGCCAGACTGTAGACAACAGAACCTGGGCAACGCTGTTCTAGGCTCGCGACCTAGTTGGGAAGTATGAAATAACATGGAGTCACCACCCGGTGTGAACCGGGACAAAGATTTAAGGCTGCACTCACCCCTCGCAAGGGAAGACCTCAAACCGTTGGGTTCGAAATGATCCCTTACTTATGTCACTTGTGATGATATAATTTGTGCAATTAATCAACCGAGTCTACTCAATAATCATGCTCAAGGGTACTTAGATCCAACATGCTTTCATCCAAATAACTCCACGCAATATAACACAACAAGCATATTGAACCATTAAACCAAAGTAAACAAATAACTAATTAAACATAAACATAAACTAAAAGAAACATCATGCATAAAGAATGAAGAAACAACATGCCTAAATAACACAATCATGTTTTGGAAATTAAATAACAAGACTAAATTAAATCACGCTTAAAATAATAAATAAACGACCTAGAACTATGACATGCTCAAATACAAATTTGGATGAGACGAGATATGTATATCTTAAGTGGTACATGGAATTGTATCCCGAGTGCAGACCGCACTACCGTCCATTCGGAATTGGCTACGGAATTTACGTTCGGGTTTCCATCCGATATACCACAAAAGGGAACACATGTCCCGCTCATCCAACAATCACATCATGCTTCAAACGAATCTCATGCAATAATATTTTAAAATAAATGAAATAAAACGAAAGAAGATAAATAAAAAAGGGTGCCCTCAGGTCTAACATCTTTTGTCATCTCTCGAAAGCGCGTTACACGACCGTGGGAAGGGTCGATACTCCGCAACTTTTCTGGTTCACTAATCCAACGTTTTTCCCCGCTGTTTCACTGCTCGGGTTGCTATTTTCACTCCGTTTCGCTACTGTTTTCAAGGTATTTTCTGGTTACTATTTTAGGTTATTAAAGGACTGTTTATAGAGAGGCTGAGTGGTCTGCTTGCGTGTCAAGGATTTAGGGTTTATTTTGGTTGGTTGGTTTCGTGAGGGGCATGTGTGAGTGGAGAGTGGCGCTGGCAGTGGCTGTTTGGGTGCGTAGAGGGGAGCAAGGTCATGGCTATTGGCGTGGCCCTTGAGGAGTTGTTTCGGCGATTTTTGGAGCCGGTTTCGGTGAGGGATTTGTGTGTTTCGGGGGCTGATTTATAGTGAAGGATATACGTGATTTAGGGCTGTGTGGAGGGGCTGTATATGCGTGTTTGAGGGCTGCAAGAAGAAGGCTGTGGAGGCTTATTACGTGAGGCAGGTTTAGGGCTTCCATGGTGCGTTATTCTCCTTATTTCCAGGGGCTGCAGTGGTGTCCCAAATGGTGCGTGAAGATTGTTAGGTCATGAAGGTCAGCTAGGGTTTATGGACGTGTGGTTGGAGGGTTGTGCTGATGGTCTTCTGCCGAGGTGGCTGAAATGGCATGAAGAGTAGTGCAGTTTTAGGGTTTATTCTGGCGTGATCTGGTGGCAGTTGAAGGAAGATCTAAGTGTGAAGGGAGGCTAATGACGTGAATGTATGGCTAGTGGACGAAGACTAATGGCGTGTTGAAGGAGCTGCTCCTGGTCAGTGGCGATATGTAAGTGGCTGTGGAGTAGGCTGAATTGAAGAGTGCACTTGAGTGTGGCGAAAAGGACGTGCGTTGAATGGCAGTGACTTGGCTTCGTCGATGGTACGTCGGCAGAGGGAAGCAGTTTGCGTGATTTTAAGGGAAGGGTCCCGTGAGTTGTATGAGAGGAGTCAATTTTTTTTTTTGTGTGTGCCTTGTATAGCTTAGGGTTTTGAGGGGTCGGAGAAGTGAGTGGCGTGAGGTTGAAGATGAGTCTTAGGGTTTCTGGTTTTTGGGGGCTCAGAAAGAGAGAGAGGACGGTAGGGTTTAGTTTGTGTAGTTTATATAGAGAAGGAATGTAGGGTTTGCATGGTTTTGAAAGGAAACAAAAATCAATTAATTTATGTGTGTATTTAATTATAATTATTTAAGGCAAGACATTATGTAATTTAGGTGGTGAATTATTTAAATTAGGTGATTGATTTGATTTAATTGGGTTTAATAATTAGATTTAGTTTAATTGGATTTTAATTAGTTATTAAATTTAATTTCAATTTAATTAGTTTTGGTTTAATTGGTTATAATTGGTTTTAATTTAATTTAATTTAGATTTCACTTAATTTGTTAATGTGATTTAATTAATTTAATTTAAGTTTAATTTAATTGTTTTAATTTAATTTGTGAGATGTGTTTTAAATGTTTTAATTATTTTCGGATTGGATTTGGTGTGTGTTTTAAAACGGAGGTCCAACAAGCGAACCTGAAGCGAAACAAGCGAGTTAAATCCGACCAAATGCTAATTTCCAACTTTACCCTTCCAACGTCCGTTTCCCGCGGCTTTCACAATCAAAGAGGTAGTGTCTCCATACGAGACTCGTCATCGGGACTTATATGCAAAAATGCAGTGCCTACAATCATATATTTTTTTTTTCATTTATTTAGAACATCTTCAATCCATGTAGCGAGCTTTGGGCCAGTGACTCCCAAACCAGTTGGCTTTTGGGCACTAGGTGTTAAAACATCCTTACGGACTTAATTACTCGGATCTCAGATGCTTAATTGTTTTTATTATTCCATCGTTGTTTTAGATGCTTCCTCCAATTAAACTAGAGCACTGAATATTATAAACTGTTCACTTACAACTCATGGCCGTATGTTACCATGCATGTTGATAATACCTGTCAACTGAGCACATGAAGATCCGATTTAATCAGTATTATGGAGAATTTAAAAATTAAATAATTCAAAAAGAAATAAACAAAATTAACCTTTTTTTACGAAATATGATGTGATACGTCTTAGGAGTTGAAATTGTTCACTCAGTTATCTCACACCAATTTCACCTCATTACTCACGTTAAAAAACACAAAAACAAAATATAATTTTTTAAGAATTTTTTTTTAAACTTTTTTTAAATTTTTGAAAACGTTTGACTAAAAACCAAGCAAAAACAACAAAAAAATAAAAAATAAGATACTAATCAACTATTCCCCTCCCCCAAACCTAACGGAGACATTGTCCCCAATGTCTAAAAAGTAGAAGAAGAGTTTACAAGACAATACCTGGTTAGCTGGAATTCTACATTTAAAAAGAAAATTAAAGGTTAAGATCCAGATTTTTCCGACGCTTCTTACCACGATCATTATCAGACCAGTTAATCTTGGAAAAAATAGGGTTAATTTGTGGTTCAAAGGCTAAAAGATGGTCAATTAAATCATGGGCTGTTCTGGCAGGGAATAAGATATCTTTTACAGGTTTTGAATGAGAAATACACAAAGAAAGTCATAAAATCCATCAACATTAAACAGTCCAATTGGTTTCTGGTGTATAATCAAGTTTGCCCAAGATAGCACTATAAAAATTTTCTCAATCTTGCCTAAGCCTCCTAGCAAAGTAATAAAAGCATCAGTATGGTTAATCATTTCAACAAGTCGTTTGGACATACCTGGCACAATGTAT
This sequence comes from Zanthoxylum bungeanum, assembly GCA_019454045.1. Classification (NCBI taxonomy): domain Eukaryota; kingdom Viridiplantae; phylum Streptophyta; class Magnoliopsida; order Sapindales; family Rutaceae; genus Zanthoxylum; species Zanthoxylum bungeanum. Next base: position 432,730 of record SKCR01027390.1, on the reverse strand, counting down.
TCATCTCCGTTTGATGGTCATATAAGATTCGCCTCTGCCAAAGGTTTTGGGATGATTCCAAAAACTTAACTACCTCCTTCATGTACAACCCTTGAAACATACCCCTTTAGTCCAAGATTGCCACCACCATATACTAGATGCATATTCCTTTTAGCAATGACTCTACTCAATTCCTATGCTGCAGCAACGAATTCTGGTTTAGAACCAACACCAGTACCGTAGAACACACATATGTTTACAACTCGTCTTCTTGAAGTTGCTTCCATTTTTTTTTTAAATATTTCTTTCTCAAATCTGGATGTCTTCAAGAGTGCAATAACAAGCTGATTTATAGAACCTGAAAAATGGTGAGTAATAATAGCACTAGTACCTGCCAAATGATAAATATTAGCTAAACAGTAAAATATATCGTGAAAGTCAAAAAGTCTAGATCCTGTCGGCAAAAATTAAGGAAATCACAACCGAAAAGCAATGAAAGTAATTATTTAAGGCAACAGAATTATGTACGCAATACGCCACTCGTTTGGAATATAAATCCATTAGGATGCGTCTCAAGAATCCATTCCTTACTCAGCTATCACTAATGAATTAAATTTCATCCTTGTGATTTCCAAACACCATTCCTCCTATCTTGATCTGCCTTAAATGCTGTGTTTATGTTTTTCCCTGAAAATATCACACAAAATTAAAAACTCTAAAACATGTATATACACAAAATAAAACATAAATTGCAATACCCTGCTAGCGCTAAATTTTCATCTTCAGCCAGACGTTTCTGAAGTCCATCTGTCAAGGAGATCTCAGCATGGTTTTTGATGTCTGATTAGAGACAATCCCATGAGCGTTGCTTTTCAAGGGTCCATTCCAACGGTAAAGTGGCTAAAAGAATTTTGTCTCATTCAGTGCTTGTGCCACCTTTTAAAACTTCGTCGCTCCAGTGATTCTTAAAAAGAAAGAAAGAAAATTAGAAGGTCTCGTATGGTGCTTGACTTTGAATGAGAGTGCCATTCTGTCAAGCTTCTGGGCGGTGTCTTTGATTTGTACTCCCCAATACAGTGATGTTTCTCCTGAATGCATGAGATCTTCAATATGCTTATACATTTGCTTCTCCATCTGTTCTGCTTCTTGCTCCACCTTTACGTCACATATGTACTCCAGAATTTCATTGTGCAGCTTGTCATCTGTCATCTATGAAATGCATACTCAATATGTGTCAACCTGAGGATGTAAAGACATGTCTGATTGTAGGTCTTTATCCTATGTGGTTGGTATGAACTGCTCATGTAGATCTTCTTCAAACATCTGTGCAATGCATGCTCCAAGATCTTTATTTTGAGGATGCAGAGTTTCATCTTCACTTGTTGGTTTAGTTGGTACAGACAGCTCTGCTACTTGTTCCTCATCAGAGTCCGATGAATAATAAAGATCAAATTGAGATTCTGCTGGTTCGGGCTCCTGAACTGATACCTCAGATTCTTGATACTGCTCCGCCTCTTCCTCTGTTAAGGTGTCATCGTGAAATGCTTGGTACTCGAAGCTTTATCAGTGTCATTTGAATTTGCTTCGTGAGGTGTGAAGTTCTGATTTTCAATTAATTGTCTCATTTGATCTATCATTCTTTTTATGGATGCCACGTTACTCTGAAACATTTCATCTATTACATCCCATTTTTCGTCTTGTTTCTTGAGTTAATATTTGAGAATGTCAATCACCTGATCTTCCTCTGATGGTTCTAATTCTTGATGAAGATCGTACGTGGATGGTGGATAAGATGGAGAATAAGGTTCAGTGAAATATGTTGGTTCTTCGTACCGTGAAAGATTCTGATAATTCTGTCACCCTGAATTGTATATGTATATGCATTGATCGCTCGGGTGGTTACCATCACATATCTTACATCTCCCCATTGCGTTTTGAAATGGTTGGGCAAATGTTGTATTGATTGGTTCTGACATTCAATGATAATTGGGCTGGACAACGGGACTCAGAAAATCAGACTGCTGCTCCCTGATATGGGGTGTATCTTCACCTCATAAAGCTCGTAATTCTTCCATCGCCCAATATTGATCCATTTTTTCAACCACCTGAAAAAATAAAAGAAGAAATAAAAATTACAAATAAAAATAAAGAAAATTAGATACAAGTAAAATAAATAGCTTTAAAATTAATAACTCGAGATAAATAAGTCACTGGCAACAGCGCCAAAAACTTGATCGGTGAAATCACACACGTTACACAAGTGCACGTATCGCTCAAGCAGTATAAAAATATCAATCCCACGAGGACTTAATTTCTATTGTTATTATTAATTATTGATACTTTTTATTTACAGGTATCTAATTAAAGGGAGAAGGGAATGATTGCTGATTGGTTGGTTGAATGTAGATTTGCTAAATAAATAAGTAAATAACGACACAAAAAAAAATACTAAGGAAAATAAATAAAAGACACAAATATCTATGGTTGTGATACCACACAATATTATTCTAATGATGAATTGATTATTTTATATATGTGTAATAAATCAGTTTGCCAACTTGGAACACGAAAATATGCAAAAGCCTCTTCCGATGGTCAAATGCAAACACCCAGAATAAACCAATTAATCATATGTCTATGTTAACCAAGTTACCTGAATTCATTAAGTTCATGTTCCAATTGTGGCTACCCCCGCCCGACAGGTATATGTCTATCCTGGAAGGAAATCTACCTAAAGGTCACCATGTCCTAAGGTGAGATCGTGAACTATTGAATCTAAGGCTGAAATCTTAAATCCCTTTTCCAAGTTCATTTTAAGTTTACCTCATCAATCTTATTGGTGATCAAGCAAGAAGAAGCATTAAGCTTAAAATTCAATAAACAAACTAAAGCATTAAACATAATATAATTAAATCAATTATTAAGCATGTGAATATTGTGCTTCATCACTTCCTTAGAATAAAACTAAAATACTGCGGTTATGGGATCCACCTTTACTATTTCAAATGCAGAAATCTCCCTTTATTATAATATAGAAATTGTCAGTGTTACTCAATTAAGTCAAACCAGCCATAAAGGTGGTGTTATTATTTGTCCATAAACCAGCCATATAGGCGGTAATCATCTGTCACCTAAAGACCGACCATATAGGCGTTTTAGTGTTCCTAGAACATGCCAAGGATCTCTAAGTAGATTTAGTGTGTGAATAATCAAAAATAAGATTGCGGAATTAAATTTACATTAATTGGCTTGGATGATGGATTTCAAAAATTTGTATGTTGGTGAAGAGCTCCAAGCTTTTCTATTGTTCCAAACTCAAGGAATTGGTTTCCCTATCACCTTATTTAACTCCAAATGTGGTAGCAAGCTTGAAATTTTGAAACAAAATTTCCAAGAGAAGGAGGAGGGTTCACGGCAAAGTGAAGGAGAATGAGAGGAGAGAGTTTTTTTTTTTTTTTGGTATTTTTGATTTTTAAAATCAATTTCCTATTACCAAATCAAAAGTTGGTATATGTCTTACAAAAGGCAAATATGTTTTACAAGTTTCCACCAAAATCCACCAACAACTTCTATCACCAAAAATGTGACTAAAGGTGACTAATGATGTAAGTTGGTGGGCCCCACTTTAAATTCTAAATTCAAGTGGGCTTGCTCAACACATTACGGGCTCGGGTTCGTTTAATCCGATTAAACGAATTTTCCGTCGCAACGTAATTAAATCCAATTTAATTAAATAATAATGCCTCACAAAATTATTACGAAAGTCGCTTGCGAATTAATTCTAAATAATTTGTTGCCCGAATTAAAATCCAATTTTAATTCCGCTTTGAAATCTAATTTCAATTAATATATCAAATTTTTATTAATCGATCAATTCCAAATTAATCATTCTCTCTCTTCTATCCGAATTTTATCCTAGATAAATTCTTGCCGCAATTAATCCTAGATTAATTTTCTCTCTCTCATAATTAATCCCAGATTAATTTTGTTCGAGTCAAATGTCTTCGGTGAATCTTTGGGAAGCGACCCATAAGATCTCTGGATATGTTGGCAGTAAATTCGGTCGTCGGACTATCCGAACATGTGGGTACCTAGTACCACATTCTTACCGATTTACAAGACATGGTTGGCTTCTAGCGAAACACCGTGCCTACCTAATTCTCCAGAAATATTCTTTTAAGGAATACATAATCTTTATCAAGCGTAGTATACTAAGTATTGCGCATTACGATCCAGTATCGAATGTCACATGCTAGGCCGGGGGCTGGAATTCTATCTGCCCCGTACGAAGCATATATCAGATCACTATCAACTAGTCTATGTAATCAAATAATCATGACCTAGTCATACTATCCCGATAGCTGCAGCATTTAAGAGTACCAGTTCTGTATCCTACTTGATCATCATCTCCATATGACTGAAGTGATACTTCCATCTTGACATCACCCCAATACACTATGATTCTCAGTATACCCAGAAGAGGCGTACACAGAACCGGTTAAAGCCTGGACGACCAAAACCAAAGCGTACTGATTGTCGCAAGTATTAGCGATGCAAGTCTCAGGTTAAGACCAAATACACCTACCCTGATTCGGATTCCCATAGACACATAGTTTACTACCAATGGGATTCCGATGGGTCTATCTAGAGCGAAGCTATTCCCATACCATCGGTAAACAGAACCTCATATCACACTTGCATAAGTATCATATACTTAAATATATGAGAACTATGCCGTTAAGCTTCTATAACGCTCACAAGTGCAATACTAGCCTATTCCGCATTATCGATGTCCAGTCTCGATAATAGTACGACTACATATATTTAATGATCAAATATTTCGTGGATTAATACTGTCTCATATCTTATTATTCCAGAACTGGTCATATGGACTTTTATCATTTATATATCTAAGTAATCCAATTATAAAATGATAAAAAAGAAATTTCCTTTGTCACATAGTTAATTTGTACAAAGAACACCATACCTTTTACAAATAGTGATGCTATGAGTCATAATTATCCAACAAAACGGTGTCACATTATGTCAAATAAATAAAACCAGCCATTAAGGCAGTATCAACTTTAATCTGTTGGACAAATATGACCCATAGCGTCACTATTTGTACAGATCATGGTGTTGTTGTACAAATTAACTATGTGACAAGGAGATTGCACTCTTATCATTTGTGATTAGATCACCTAGATGTATAAATGATAGGAGGTCCCTATGATTAGTTCCTGGATTGAGATGATATGAGACAGTATCAGTCCACGAAGGATTAATCATTAAATAATCCATTGTCGTAGTATTATTGAGATTGGACATCGATAATGCGGAATAGACTAGTATTACACTTGTGCGCGTTGTGGGAGTACAACGGCATAGTTCTCATATATTTAAGTATTGGATCTTATGCAAGTGTGATAGGAGGTTGTGTTTACCGATGGTACGGAAAACAGCTTCGCTCTGGATAGACCCCTCGGAATTCCATTGGTAGTATGACTATGTGTCTATGGAAGTCCGACATCAGGGTATGTGTATTTGGTCTTAACCTGAGACTTGCACCGCTAATACTTGCGACAATCAATATGCTTTGGTTTTGGTCATCCAGGGCTTTAACCGGTTCTGTGTACGCCTCTGCTAGGTATATTGAGAATCCTAGTGTATTGGGTGTGATGTCAAGACGGAAGTATCACTCCAGTCATAGTGGAGATGATGTCACGTAGGATACGAAACTAGTGCTCTTAAGTACTGTAGTCATCGGGATGATATGACTAGGTCATGTTCATCCGATTATAGAGACTAGTTACCAGACATCCGACATGTTCTTCGTACGGGGCAGACACATTCCAGCCCCAGGCCTAGCACGTGACATTCGATACTGGATCGCAATACGCAGTACTACGTATACTACGCCTGACATAGATTATATATTCCAGTAAGAATATTTCTGGAGAATTGGGTAGGCACGGTGCTTTTCTAGAAGCCAACCATGTCTTGTAAATCGGTAAGCACGTGGTACGAGGTACGCATGTATTTGGATAATCCGATGACCGTATTTACTGCCAACATATCCAGAGATCTATTAGGTCGCTTCCCAAAGATTCACCGATGATAGTTGATTTGAATTAGAATTTATCTGGGATTAATTAAGAGAGAGAATTAATCTGGGATTAATTAAGAGAGAGAAAATTAATCTAGGATTAATTGAGGTATTATTTAATCTGGGATTAAATGTGTTCGGAAGAGAGAGAACGCGATTAATTTGGAATTAATCGGTAGAATAAATTTAATAGTTAAATTTGATTTTTCTATTTAATTTATTTGTATGGGCTAAAATTAATATATCAGATATATTAATATGAATTGGATTTCGTTACGAAATTAAAGTCGGACTTTAATATGAACGAACGAATTAATTTAGAATTAATTCGTAGACGACATTCGTAATATATTTGCGAGGCATCGTTATTTAATTAAATTAGATTTAATTATTTAGCGACGAGAATTCATTTAATCGGATTAAAAGGATCCGAGCTGCGGAAAATGTTCGTAGAGACATTTGAATTTTGAATTCAAATATGGGGCCCACTTTAATGTGGTAGTTGGGAGGGTAGTTGGCATTTAAGCCAATACCACTTGTTTTTTATCTACATGGTTTTGGTTTTTAGAAAACCAAGACCCAACTACCAAGTTTGGGTGAAAAAGGTAAAACCCTTTTACCAAAACTAACTCTCACACACTTGACACACTTGTAACACATTTTGGAAATGAAAAACCCTAAAATCCTCTCAACTTGGGCGTGAGCTTATTGCCTTCCTCTCTTTGATTTTGTTGCAAAATCAACAAAGCTAACACTTGGAGAAATCAACTAAGGTGATAGGGAAACCACTTCAAGAGTTGGAATCATCAACAAAGGAAAGATCTTGGAGATCTTCCTCCCAAAAATTTTAAAGCTCAAATCCGTTCATTGTAAGTATATTTCGCAACTTATTTTGAATTTATGAACACCTTTACATGCTTATTAGATCCTTGGCATGTTCTAGGAACACTAACAATGGTATCAAGAGCCAATTTTAAGCATGAAAATTTTAGGGTTCATGAGACTAAAATTTGGGGCTTTTGTGTTTTGAGCATGATTTCTTCAAATTGATTCTTTGAGCATGCTTAGATTATGTTAACTTAGAGTTGTGAATGATTAGATTTGGAATAAATTGATTGGATCAAATTTTGGACTCCCCCTTACCTTGGCCGAAACTCACTGTAATTGGACTGCAGTTTTATTTTTTTTTGTAACATGAAATGATGTGTTTAAATGCATGTTTAAATGTTGATTGTTGGTTTGATTGGATTAGAATCAAAGTCAATAATGTTTATGTTATAATCAAAGAGTATGTTGAGCATGAAATGATGAATTTTGGATTCAATTTGTGTTGAGCATGAAATGATGATTTTGGGCTTCAATTTGTGTTGAGCATGAATTGATGGATTAAGCATGATTAATTAAGTTAATTGGTATTTTGGAAATATTGAGTTTAATTAATTAATCATGGCTAATACACTTTAATTAAAGTAATTGTGATATTTGGAATATTATAATTATGTTAATAAGCCTTTAATTAAGAATTGGGCTAAAAGTGTGTATTTGGGCTTAATGGGCTTGGTTTGACTAAGTTTGGTTTTAGACTTTTGGATTGGATCCAATTGGGCCCAAAATCAATTCCATAAAGTCCAAATATATCACTTGACCCTTTAAAGAATTTAATTGGGACTAATGGGCCTAAATTAATTTGTAGGCAATAGGGTGATTCCTATTGGGCCTTGGCATTTTGGGTTTGATCCATTATGGCCAAAGCCCATGCCTTAAGAATTAATTAAAAGCCCATTGGACTTTAATTAAAATGACATTGGATGTTATTGGGCCTTTGAGACCCATTAAGATTGGATTTGGAATCCAAGTCTTTAAGGCTTATAAGTAAGTGTATATATTTAATTTGGAATTAAATTGGAATTAGTATTGAATACAAATAAATTGGATTTAAAGTTGTAGTTCAATATAATTCAAGAATACTTACTTTGAGTATTTATTCTTAAACGAGTTTGACTCATGCAAATCAAATCGTTGTTTGAACATTGGATGGTCATTAATTCAAAGATTAATTAATTTGATTAGATTGATTGAATAACATGATTTGGAATATATGAATGTGAATAATGTATATCGGATGGATATTAGAAGGGCGAGGGCAATTTTGGAAATTGTAATAAATTTAGAATTTATTTAAATTGGACTTGCGTGTCCAGCCTTTTATCTCATTTCTCATTGTATTTCTCTTCTCACCTATTCCCCTCAATGTAAATGAGGTTTCATTATTGTATTTTTTAATTGGGTAGAAGTTAGAATAGTTCTAGCCGGGGAGAGGAAATGGAGTGATTTGTTCTAGGAACAATTTGTGACATATCCATCCGTATATCATTATTAATTTATTTATTTATACGCGCTTTATTATGTATTTAGAATGCATGTTTAAGGGTGTATGATGATGAGACCTTAACAAAGATAATAAATTGGTTGCCAATTTGCACGCGAAAAACCCTCAAAACATATTAAGCGTTTTTCCTTCCGTTGAGTGATTCTTACTCAAGATCCAAAGTTGGCATTGGTTTGTTGGCCAAAGTCAAGACCTTTGTCAATTGCAGATGTGTTTGAATCATGAGAGTTTTGTTCCATATCGGTGTCTTGTCCAAGTCGTGATTTGTTGGCCAAAGTCAAGATCACTTCTTGTCCATCGACATTGATTACGAAGCTTTCCATGTCAATGGGTTCCGCTTAACTGGGATCATTAAGTTTGTTGTACCAAAGCCAAAGCTTAATTGATTCAGAGGAAAAAGGTTAGGTAATATATTTGATATATTGGCATATATAAGATATATGTTTCGGACTTGGATGTCCACCTACTAGATCTAGGAATTGGATGAGATCCAATTGATCTTAGAGATCTACCTAGTTAAGTATCATACAATTTGTTGGCCAAAGTCAAGATTGTGTGTTATTTAACGGGATCCTAGCCCACTAGGAAACATGGTTTCCCGAGTACTCGACAGAGGGTTAGAGGCTCGCAGAAAAATAGTGGGAGGCAAATATTGGATTTGCAATATTCGTTTAGTTACTTGCCATACACGCTCAATCAAATATCATTCGCCAAACAAATTATATATTAGTTGGACTAATATTTATTGTTGTTTTAATTAAACAGTTGGACTGTATTCAAACTACTTCATTTATAGTTGATTATATAATTGGATTATAGTAATCAATATATTTGAATTTTACCCTTCATTTATAGTTGACTATATGATTGGATTATAGTAATCAATATATTTGAATTTTACCGATCATTTATAATGATTATATAATTGGATTATAGTAATCAATATATATTTGATTTTAACCAATAAAATTGTAATAAGTTATATAGTTAGACTATAGTAATCATTACATTAGATTGTACCTGAAATCGCTGATTAAATAGTTGGACTATTAGAATCAAGATTAAATTAAAAGATTAGTGTTTAAAACATTATCCTAGGGAAAATGTGTTTAAACGACTTTAATTTTCAAATTGGGAATAAAATTTCAAGATGGTCCTGGAAACTAATAAGTTACTTTATTTGATAAAATAACATATTAGGCCTAAGGCCAGAGTTAAGCAAATAGTAGAGCATGATCTTTGGAAGATTCATGTGATGACAACTTTAGTGTTTAATCCATTATACTTGTCAAAAGGACTCCTTAATTTCCTAATCAGAACTAAGGATTAGATCCTTAAAGTATGATAAAGAAATTGAAGGATCTTCATAGGTCTATACTTAGATCTTAGAAGCATTAATTGCAATAGTAAACTCTTGGAGAGTTAATGGCTATGCTCAAGGAGCCAAAGCCAAAGTTTGCAATAAGGCAAGTAGCGCAAGGCGCACCTTACTTCGATATTCTAGAAACCCAAGGCTTGGCCAAAGGCTTCTGGGATATAGAAAAGGGCAAAGGCAAAATCATTACTGTCTTCTAGGAAGACAAAGGACATATCCAAAGATGTCTGCTTAAACTGTTGCAAATGGGATCACTGAAGCGTGACTGCCATATGGACAAAGCAGACATGAAGGAATTTAAGACGAGCAAGGCTCTGACTTCAAATATGTTTGTCATAAATATGTTCACTACTAGTATTAAAATTGGATTTTAAATACTAAGTGTGATACATAAATATGCATTGATGTGCAGATTCCGCAATGAGCATGATACTGACTTCAATTGAGAATTAATCTGCGAATCGGAAACGGGACGAAAGTCGCTGTTTTACCGCAGATACCTAAGTTTAGGAACTACCCTTCGGGTGTGTACTTAAATTAGGAAACTGTTATACTGTAACTAGTTTGACTAGAAACATTATCTCTATATCGAGTATAACTCGTTGCGAGTACACCTTTATATTCTAGAACACTAAAGTGTTTTATTTTATAAAGATGATATTGAGATAAACACATTAGATGTGAATAACAGTATTTATATTTTGAATATAAATAAATCTCAAACATATAACATGACAAATAAATAGCTCAAACTGATTTGATCAGATGAGACTTATTTGTGGCAGTGTTGTCTGGGACACAATCAAACAAGACTCGTATATCCACACTTTTGAAGAGTGGATACTAGGATGGATTTGATTCCATTCAAATGAAGTCTACGAATCTAGTTTATTGGGCAAAGTGCCTAAAACACCTTTACTTGGTAAAAGTATAAGTGCCACCGATCTATTAGCCCTTGTTCATAGTGACGTAAGTGGGCCCATGTCTAGCTAGGCTAAAGGTGGATATGAATATTTCGTGACCTTTACGGATGTGGCATCGCGTTATAGTTGTGTTTCTTTTGAAGAACACAAATCAGAAACTTTTAGAGTTTCGACACGAAATAGACGAACAGATCGGCTAAAGTATTAAAACATCACGGTTTGACCATGATGAAAATACTTAAGCAATAAGTTTCTCATATACATGAAAGAGTATAGTATTCTTTCAATGAGGACTCCTCCCGGAACACGTCAATTTGACGGTGTGTCCGAACGGAGAAATCGAATTTTGTTGGACATGATAAGGTAATCATAAGTCGCTCTGAGCTACCATTTTCCTTCAAAATGGATAAGCATTAACAGTGCAATACTTATTTTGAATAAGGTTCCATAAAAATCTGTTTGAAAGATTTCATATTAGATATGAACAGGAAAGAAACTGGGCTTTCTCACTCTTGATGATTTGGGAATGTTAGGCATACGTTTGGATGATACCAAACTGGAACCCAAATTGGATAAGTGCCTAATATAATTGGTTATCCTAAGGAAACCAAAGTATAGTACTTATACAACTCACTAGATAACAATGTAATTGTTGGTTACCATGCGGTTTTCCTAAGAGGAATACCGATATGCAGTGGTAAGTGGGAGGATAGTAAAACTTGATGAAAAATCAGAGTTATACTGTTCAAGGCACCAAGTCCTTAGTGGAACATAGACAGTTCATCAAGGATGAAGCTATACCAATAATCTTCGAATACACAAGAACAACGTAGGTCGGAGAGAGTCAGAAAAAAACCTGGGGTATGAGTTTCTGATCTCACCTCATAAAGATGTCAATCTTATTGAGGAATACGAACTGACTACGTATGAGGAAGTGATACAAGGTATCGACTCCCTATTATGGCAAAGTGCCATGAGTCCGAAATGGATTCCATGTATAACAACTATGTTTGGACACTAGTTGTTGTACCGCAAGGCATTGTGCCTATTGGTACTATATAAGTCTTCAAGGAAGACATACGTGGATGGCAGCATACTAACATACTAAGCTAGGCTTGTAGCCGAAAGATATCATTATCAACATTGTGTTGATTACAACGAAATCTTTTACCTGTTGCCACGTTAAATCCATTTGGATAATGCTTGCTGATGCTGCATGTTTCATTTATGAAATATGGCAGCTGAACCGAAAAATCGCTTTCCAGAAAAGGAAACCTTTTGGAGGATGTTTACAACATCCTGACGATTTTGTAGTATCAAAACTAGCAAACAAGGTTTGCAGGTTATTCGATCCATGTTTGGATTGAATCAAGCATTAGGTTCTTGGAATTATCATTTTGATGTAATCATAATGGTTTATGATTTAATTCAAAATGAGAAATGATTCTTGTGTATATAAGGAGGTTAGTGGGAGCGCACTGAAAGTGACTGTCCTAAATAATGATGATATGTCATTTCTTGGAAATGATATTCCCATATTACAATCGGTGAAAGCTTGGCTTTTATGAAAATTCTTCGTAGAATTCTTGCGAGAAACATCCTTTATTCTAGGAATAAAGATCTACTGGGATAGATTTAAAGTTGTTAACACTCTCCGAGAACTCGTACATTGAAAAATGTACATGACCTGGTGTCTCATACGCTTTGAGCATATGGAGTCACAAACAGGTCAATCCAAGTGATAGTCACTGGATTGATATTAAGAACATCTGTTAGTATCTTAGAGAACTAAGGATGATAGGGAAACCACTTCAAGAGTTGGAATCATCAACAAAGGAAGGATCTTGGAGATCTTCCTCCCAAAAATTTTAAAGCTCAAATCCGTTCATTGTAAGTATATTCCGCAACTTATTTTGAATTTATGAACACCTTTACATGCTTATTAGATCTTTGGCATGTTCTAGGAAAACTAACATAATCCTTATTATTAAATTACAATTTTCATATTATAAATTAAGTGAGATTAATCTACCTTATCATTTTAAAGGTTTCACCGTTCCCCCAGCGGAAATTAACTACTAAACATAAAAGAAAGATAAAGTAAATAAATTACTACTGGAAATAAAAATACATAATTTAAATTACAAAAACTTAAACAAATAAGATACAGTCTTTAGATCCTTATTAGAACCTTAAGGAAAGTATGAATTTGGAAAATGAAATTGAAATCAATTTATAGGCAAAAATCTAGACCGGCGTCGCGACGCAGAATGGCTTTCACTTCGCGACGCTTTGACACGTAAATGCATTTTGCTGAGGTCTCGACACGTGTCCTCGGAATTGCCGCACGTCGCGATGCGTATGTGTATTGCATCACGATGTGTGCATAGTAAATTTCGGTAGTATAGTAACCGTGGCGCGTCGCGACGCAGAAGGAGTGCGCATCGTGACGCGTGAGTAGTGAATTTCCATTTTTGCCATTTTTTGTCCATTTTTCGTCGTTTTAGTCCCGAGTTGATTTCATTGAGTCCTAAAATTTTATTTATCTGCAATACACTAAAAAACACAAAAAAATATTCATCAAACCCGAGAAAGCATACAAAATATTAGTTCAAAGGGGAGGTAAAATATGATATTTTCTGCTCATCAGACTTCACGGAGCTTCAGTGTCAATCGTATCAGACAGAGATCCGAGGTTTACCTCCAGATTTTGGCCAAGTCTACAAGAGGGTTTGGGCACTAAAGTGAAGTTTAGTACTTCTTTTCATCCTCAGACAGATGGATAGTCAGAGAGAACCATTCAGACATTAGAGGATATTTTGAGAGCTTGTGTTATGGAATTCAAAGGTAGTTGGGATCAACATCTATCATTGATGGAGTTTGCCTACAATAACAGTTACCATGCTAGTTTGGGCATGGCACCTTATGAGGCATTATATGGAAGGAAATACAGAACTCATCTATGTTAGGATGAAGTAGGTGAGAGGAAACTCTTAGGTCCTAAGATTGTTCAAATTACCGTTGATAAGGTAGAATTGATCAGATCAAATTTGAAGACAGCTCAAGATAGGCAGAAAAGCTACGCAGATCTAAAAAGGAAGAACATTGAGTACCAGGTAGGTGATAAAGTGTTTTTGAAGATTTCACCTTGGAAGAGTGTCACGAGATTGACAAGAAAGGGAAGTTGAGTCCTCGATTTATTAGGCCATATGAGATCGTGGAGCGAATTGGACCAGTTGCTTATAGATTGGCATTGCCATCAGAGTTGTCAAAGATTGACAATGTTTTCCATGTGTCTATGTTGAGAAGATATAGATCAGATCCTTCTCACGTTTTGCAGGAACAACCAGTTAAGTTGAGAGAAGACTTGACATATGCAGAAGAACTAGTGGGAATTCTGGCTAGAGAGTTGAGACAGTTGAGAAACATGATGATTCTGTTGGTGAAAGTCCAATGGGGTAAACACTCGAAAGCGGAAGCTACTTGAAAGCGTGAGGAAGATATACAAAATAAATATCCTCACTTGGTTCCACCTTCAGGTATGTGAATTTCGAGGATGAGATTACTTTTAAGGGGGAGAAAGTTGTAACACCCCAAATTTATTTTTCTCATTCTTTAATTTATTAATTTTGGTGTGTGGAAATTTAGAGACTAAATTGTTTGGTTTGTAAAAGTTGATTAAAAAAATGATAAAAGGAATAAATTGAGGGAGGCAAATGATGTTTGTTATATTAGTATATAAAAATATGCAACCACTTTTCACTTTTCCAGTAGCCTTTTCGTGAGAAACAAAAGAGAGAGAGAGAAAGAAAAGAAAGGGAAAAAGAGAGAAAAAGAGAGTTTTGGTCTCGATCCGTCCGATTCGGAGCCAAACTCGACCGGGTCTTTTAGGGAAAACATAGTTCTCAAAGAGAGGATCATTTTGACAGTGGTTTCATCTCGGGAAACTTTCTATCTTCATAGATATTCTGGTAAGGAACCGTTTATGGTTTTTCTTGATTTCCCGTTGATCCGGAACTCTGATTGACGAACCGTCAGCGACATTAGAACTAGGAGGGGGAGACAAACGCTCCGCACTCATGCTTGCCTTGCACAGTGGCATGTTAGGCCCACACATTGGAACTAGAAGTGCGGAATGTGGCTCCCACTCGTCAGACAAAATATTCTCACCGACTTCCTGAGTCTTCCTTCGTGTTTTCCCGACTATTTTGAGTAGAAACAGACCTCCAAATCTTGATTTTCATATAATTTACCATTATATTCGGTTTATGCGTGTTATGTAATTGGAAACGTAATCTGCTTTAAAATATTAATAATTCACTTATTTAGACAGTAGGCACTGCATTTTTGCATGAAGCCCAATGATGAGCCTCGTATGGAGGCACTACCTGAAACGTTGCAGAAATCACGGGAAACGAAGGCCGGAAGGGAAACCTCTCAAATTAACACCTTATCGGATTCAAAATCACTAGCTAGCCTCGACTCCAAAAAAAAAACTACGACCCATGAAAGCCCATTTATCCTTAAAATACACACCCACACCACACAAAGCCCATGCAACCCATCCACAAAGCCCACACACCCAAGCCTTCCCAAAATAATAAAACCCCATGAAAAACACATGTGCCAAATCCCTTCAAATCACCTTACAAATTAACAAAGATTGGAAATCCCTTAAGCACCTTAATATGGAAAGAAAATCTTGACACACAAGGCAAAATGAGAGAGAGTGGCGGCCACAAATACAAAAAGAATAAGAAAATAAACCTTAGGAGGCACAACTAAAACCCTATGAGGCACAACTATAAAAATGGGTTCCTCTCTCATCTTTTCTTCTTCCTCTATCTCACATTTTTACTCGGTAGCAACAAAGCAAAAAAACCTAAGTACTTTCTTCTCTCTTATCGGCAACCCAACAGAAACCCTAACTCTTGTCTTCTTCCAAGTAAACACACACAAACCTAGACACCACTAACTGACCGAAATAAAAAACACACAAAGCTTACACTGGACGCATCAATCAACACCCTTCTCGGCACACAGGCCTTACTCCCTTCACCAACATACACTCACACAAATAAACACACATGCCTAACGCCCTTACGGACACACACTCACACAAATAAACCCACATGCCTCACGCTCTTCAACCAACACACACACGTCTCTCTCTCTCACAGCTTGACACCTTACACACACACAAAACACACACAAAAGCACCTCTCACCGACCAAAGACACACCAAATAGAAGCAACAAAACTAACATCCCCTAACCAAGCCCCAATGAACCAAACAAGACAAACACTAAAACCTCGGCAACACAGACAACAAAAACATAAACCGTTATTTATTTCTTTTTATCTATTCCGTTATTTATCTTTTTTTGTTATTTTATTTATTCACCGCTATTTACTATTTCACATTTATTTTGTGTTATTTATTTTATTATTTTGCACTTAGTTTCGTTATTTATCTTTATTTATTATTCCGCATTTACTTTGTTATTTATTGTTGTTATTTGTCTTTTATATCCATTTACTCACATTTATCATTATTTTATCGTTTCGCTTTTACTTTTGTTTATGTTCTGCTATATTATTTCGCATCTACTTTCATTGCATTAATGATTGCGTGGTATTATCCCTTGTGGTATATCGAATGGAAACCCGAACATAAATTCCATAGCCGAATCCGAATGGACGGTAGTGAGGTCTGTACTTGGGATATAACTCCACGTACCACTTGGGAAATACACATATACGCATGATTAACCCAACCTATTTCTTTATATTTTAAGCATATTCGTCTCTTTAGTTATTTATTTTGCATTATGCGCTTAATTATTTGAATTTATTATTAACGTTCTTTAGTGTTCTTATAATTTACATTATCATACTTCTTTATTGAATATGTTTTTGGAACTATGTATTTGTTTTTATTTATATTCATGTTTATGGGTGTGCAAATTTGTGTGTTTATTTGAATTATCTTGCATGTGCCGCATAAGACTTGGTTATACCATTGTATGAACCTGTCCATTATACTAGCATAAGTAAGGGACCATTCCGAACCCAATGGTTTGAGGTCTTCCCTTGCAAGGGGTGAGTGCGGCCTTAAATTATTTTCCAGTTCACAATGGGTGGCGACTCCTTTATTCTCCGATTTAGTCCCCCGCGGGCTACGAGCCCAACAATGTCGTGGTTGCTCCTACATAGACTATGTAAATGATTGCATTGTTGTTGGAAGTGAATGAAAAATTTAATCGGAGAATATGGTCAAGTAAGATTGTGTGCGGTAAATTATTTTAAGCCCGAGATTTGGGCTATTGATGCTGAGTTGAATTATGGATGTATATGTTGTGAATAGAAAATGAAAGTAAGTTTGATGATTATGGATTGTATAATGGAAGTTCGTAATATAGATGGAACTCTGCCGAAATTTTATTAGGATTACGAGAACATCTATATCACGTTTGTTGCATATTCTTTCATCTACTCTAGCTAGGATTATGTTCCTTATCGTAAATTCCTTTATCTCTTTAGGTGACCGTGATACAGTTGGCGGGGACGGTCTTACTGCATAGTGTATTTTCTCTATAGTTAGCTAATCAGGTGTGTGAATAAGCTTGTAACATTGATGTTTTCCAAAGTATATAATATGTATGTTTTTTTTAAAAGAAAGGTAATTCGTTAAATGATTTAGTTTTAGAAATTTTATATTTTTATATAAGAGAATGGATCGAATATTGATTATGTTGAAATCATGAGTTTGTGATATATGAGAAATTTGCATGATTTTGAGATATATGAGCATGTATTGTAGAAATGATTTTTATGCTACGATGCACTCTGTGTATTTATACATGCCAGCTGAATTTCCGTGAGACGATGTCTCACGTTGCCAATTTTTCTCCAGAAGTCAGTTATTGCCGTGGGGATGACCTATGTTGCCAGTTTTTCCGTATTGTTACGAATGTGCATATAGATGAATTGATAGTTTTATTTTATACACGGTATTCTTATGCATAATGAGATTTATGATTTCAAGTAAATGATTTATATATCAGTTTATAGATTTATGTATTTATTTATATTATGAAAGACTTATTCGATCCACCTTCTTACTTGTTTATCCACGGCACTAAGTTGTGATCCATTGCACTAAGAATGAGCTTACCCATTTCTTTAAATTTTACAGGTTAAACAGATTAGTAGATTCTCCTTTTGTCATCTACTGTTTCATCATCATTTTTTGCCAGTAGAGAAAGGTTGTGCCAACAGTAGAGTGTCTTTTGTTATGTTTTTGGGATTAATATTTTATATATCTTCCTTGTGTGGATTGATATTTGGTTATAGGCATTGAGCCTATATTTGATACGTTGTTGTTTTTACATTTTACCATGGATGGTCATTTTGAGTTGGATCATGAAGATCCTATATTTAAATGATAATATTGTTCATATTAGATTTTGCTTTATATTTGAAAGATTAGTCCGTTTTATAGGGGAAACTCTGTCTGTTTCACGTCTCCATGTCACCCCTACCCTACATAAGAGGATGGGTGTGACAGAAAATATGATATTGATCCAAAATAGACACCATCCATAGAGGGACGAAAATAAAACCGTCTCAAGGCGGATTTTGAATCTCACGTTTTTGGACTAACAACGGAGATCGTGGGATATATTATCGAATAATCCTATCCCACTCACTATTTTAAAATTAAAGTTTTATACTGAAAATATCTAATATCTTACTCCACTAGTGTCTATAAGTTCATACGCGATTAAAAACATAACTTTATTTGCACTAGTGTAAAATTAGTGACAATTCCAATTTTAACTTTTAAAATTTTATCCAATAATTCTTATTAGTCCAAACTAATACTTCACTTAATTAAACTAATTTAACTAGGTGTTCATTAGTGACCTAATTAATTTTAACTCTCAAATTTTAGTTCACTAACAAGTTTAAAATTTTCAATTTCAAATAAGAGACAAATTTTTTTAATTAAACTATTTAATAAATATAAGCGTCTTATAAATTCAAATGGTACATGTAATTATATCCCGAGTACAGACTACATTACTGTCCATTCGGAATCAGCTATGGAATTTACGTTTAGGTTTCCATTCGATATACTAAAGGAAAATATAATGCATTTATTGAGCCCATTATATATTAAATTCGAATTTCCAATTTTTAAACCTTCAAAACAATTAATCTAATTAATTTATTTCCATGTATAACATATTCAAATTTAAACTCTTTTAAATTTCATAAAATCAAATTTTATGACTATGAAATCTATACATCATTTACATGTTATGGCATGAGAATATGCATGAGTAGGCACCCTAAGCTATATGACATGTTATTTAAACATTTCGAAATAAACATACATATAACAAAAATTGTACTGACCAGTCTCTTATTTTTCCTATACTAATCTAATTAGTACACAAAACACCTAAGGCATTCATTGGTCTTCAACTCTTGACTCCATGGATTATCCTGCGGAAATTTTCTCCTCGAGTAGTAACATTCACAATATATGGTTATAAACTTTCATGTAGTCATGTTCTCACTACGGACCACATTAGCACTTTGTCTCGTAAGACATGCTTTCGTGTGGTAATCACCTCCACACATCGCTGTCTTACTCACCAAGCCTATGCTTACCATAGCTTCCCACAACCACGATCCACATTTACAAAACATTGCTCAATTACTACCTTATTGTCCTCCTCGGCAACACACTCCATAAGTTACATAGTAAAATTAAGTCCAGCATTTGTAATTAATTCCTAAAATTTCCTTGTCTTTACATTCCTAAAAACATTAATGAAATAAAAATAACAGCTGGAAAAATTTACGTCCAATGCAATACATTCATCACATAAACCCAAACACAAATATATTCTTCACATAAACATAAAAACATGTCTACTCATCACAACATGCATAAAATAATTTATACCACATATAAATAAATAAAACAGAAACGTGTTAGGCAACAGAATCGACCTTGAATTTTTTTTTTCACTCTTCCCCTTAATTATCGAAACTGTCCAGTTTCGATATTTGATGATATTAATAGCCCCGAACAACAGCTAAAAAATAGACTATTTAGCACACCGAAAGTTCCCTATATGCGCGCACAGCTCACTATTTTGGTTGTGGTTGTGTACTGATTTTTCTTCCGCTATTTTGGATAAAATAACCACAACAAAATAGTCCAAAAAATCCACAAAACAACTCTATGTGTTCCCAAAATTTTATGTTCAAAAACACAACATAAATGACTCAAATAACCGGTAAAAATGGCGGCAGTGAGAACACTTTTCTTCTCACTTCTTTGAGTCCAAGATAAAGGAAGAAAACAATTTTACTTCAAGTTACAAATGATCTTCCGTGCTATGACTCGTCACTAACAAAGGGAAGAGTGAGCTTCACTCACAAAACCAAATCCTTAAACACTTTAGAGATTAGAGTTGTCACAAATAATTTTCCTTCGCTTTTCATTTTACTCAACTCTTGAGAGAACATGAGAAAAAAAAAGAGGCTAGGGTTTCAAAATTGATAGAATGTTAATAAAAAGAAAACTTTTTTTCTTTTTATACTTAGGGTTTTTAAATTATCAAAAATAACACCAACCTTAAGGCTTCCCCTAGTCATTTTTGGCCATAAGGCCTTGTAAAAAGGATATATTCAATTTTTTTAAATATATTCATAAAGACATAATCAATTTCCTAAAATAAAACTTGTAACTTCCATCTTAATAATTATATGAATTTAAAATCCATTTTTTCCAAAACATAAATTATATACAATACATAATTTAATAATATAAATTGTTTAGTGATTATATTATAATTATTAACATTTAATAAATATCTTATATCAAAATTAATATAAGTTTCATTTCATACAAATATATTATTGATTATATAAATAATTTATGTGAATTTATAATTGGACTATCTAATTATATTTAATTTGTTATAGTATATTGAGCTAGCACAAGGACCAAATGGACCTACAGTTCCGAGCTCCAATGGTCCCAGAATATTAATTAAGCTCTTTAATTAATATTCCGAATTATTAACTTTATGTGATTCCCCTAAAAACCTAAAGCTGCACTCTCGTTGCAGTAAATATATTATATAAGCCGAATTATGTCAGTGGTCATCGATATAGTTTTTAAATACGGATTGACCCTTCATAAGTATTTCATAATTAGAGTCGGGTTATACCCCTCTAATTATTTTTACCTTAAGTACCATTGATTCTCTAATGAACAATTTATTTATAACTATTATGAAAATTAATCTTTCTATTTGTAGTAGAAAGACTTAAGGGCTTTAATCATTCAAGTACTGAATCAAACCTTTGTAACATCCCCGATCTGGGAGATGTTACCGGCAGGGGATAGGCCGTACTAACCCCATAAGCCTATGACTTTCTAACTATACACTACATTACACCACACTATTACTATTTTCTCAATCAAAATCTTAAGTATGAGACCAATGCCCACAACTCATTACAATGAAATACAAACTCAATAATTATAACTGTAAACTTAACAACATTAGTGTAGACACTGCATTTTTGCATGAGCCTCGTATGGAGGCACTACTTGAAGAGTTATGGAAGTTGCGAAAAATGAATGCCGGAAGGAAGGAAAACCTCCAAAATTAGCACCTCATTGGATTCAGACACACTAGCCAGCCTCGGATTCGCTCAGCCGCTGTTTCAAACCTTAGCCTTGGACAAACCCCCAACACATGAAACATGCCTATTACCCTGCAACCCACACGTACAAGGCCCATGCAATCCACCATGCACGCCCAAACCTTCCCAAATAGAGAAAATCACATGCAATTCACATGTCAAAATTCCCTCATCAACGCTTTCCAATTTAACAAGATTTTGGGATCCCATCCAATTTAACAAGATTTGGGATATTCTCATAACCAAATTTGTGAGATTGTGTTCCCAAAACTATTTAAGAAAATATCTCCCAAATCAATATAATTTATTTCCCTATTTGGAGATCCATTCAAATCATTATAAATTAGAGACCAAATTATCACAAAGGGGGGCATGGACGGCAAACACAAAAAAAAAACCATATGGCTCTTTCTTCACCATCTTGGATGGCAACCCTAGGGATCATTTCTTCTTTTTCCACCGAAACTGTTGGACAATTATGACCCATAGCATCACTATCTGTACAGAACATGGTGTTGTTGTACAAATTAACTATGTGACAAAGGGAATTGCTCTTTTATCATTTGTAATTGGATTACCGGAATATATAAATGATAAAAGTCCATATGATTAGTACCGAATTAATAAAATATGAGACAATATTAATCCACGTAAGGTTTAATCATTAAATATCCCTAGTCGTAGTATTATCGAGACTGGACATCGATAATGCAGAATAGGCTATTATTACACTTGTGTGTGTTATGGAAGCGTAATGACATAGTTCTCATATATTTGGGTATTGGATACTCATACAAGTGTAATAGGAGGTTCTATTTACCGTTGATACGGAAACAGCTTCGCTCTGGATAGACCCCTCAGAATCCCATTGGTAGTATGACTATGTGTCTATGGGAATCCGAATCAGGGTAGGTTTATTTGGTCTTAACCCGAGACTTGCATCGCTAATACTTTTTACAATCAGTATACTTTGGTTTTAGTCATCCGAGGCTTTAACAGGTTATGTGTACGCCTCTTCTGGGTATACTGAGAATCATAGTGTATTGGGTGTTATGACAAGATGGAAGTATCACTTCAGTCATATGGAGATGATGATCACGTAGGGATACATAACTGGTACTCTTAAGTACTGCAGTCATCGGGATAATATGACTAGGTCATGATTATCCGATTATAGAGACTAGTTGCCAATGATCCGATTTATGCTTCGTATGGGGCAGACACAATTCCAGCCCCAGGCCTAGCATGTGACATCCGATACTAGATCGTAATATGCAATACACTGTATACTACGCCTGATATAGATTATATATTCCTTAAAAGAATATTTCTAAAGAATTGGGTAGGCACAGTGCTTTGCTAGAAGCCAACCATGTCTTGCAAAATCGGTAAGAACGCGATACTGGGTACGCACGTATTCGGATAGTCCGATGACCGTATTTACTGCCAATATATCCAGGGATCTATTGGGTCGCTTCCCAAAGATTCACCGATGGGATTTGACTCGAATAAAATTAATCTAGGATTAATTATGAGAGAGAAAATTAATCTGGGATTAATTACGGCAAGAATTAATCTGTGATTAATTATCAGAGAAAGAATTAATCTCGGATTAATTGCATCAAGAATTTATCTGAGATTAAATTCATCGAAAATAGAGAACGCGATTAATTTGGAATTAATCGGCAAAATGAATTTAATAGTGAAATTGGATTTTTACTATTTAATTTATTTATTTTAGCTAAAATAATATATTAGATATATTAATTGAAATCGGATTTCAACACGGAATTAAATTGGATTTTAATTCAAGCAAAGAATTAATTTGGAATTAATTCGTAAGCGAATTCCATAATAATTTTGCTAGGCATTATTATTTAATTAAATTGGATTTAATTACGTCGTGACGGAAAATTCGTTTAATCGGATTAAACAAAACCGGGCCCAAAGTGTGTTGTGTAAGCCAACTTGAATTTGGAATTCAAAATTGGGTGGGACTCATAACCCACATCACTTGTCAATTTAGTGATGGAAGTGGTTGGCCACTTTAAAAGGCATCTTTTGCCAACACACACACACAACTTAAGTCAACACACATTTGGTATTAGTTTAGAACTATTCACCATATTCTCTCCTCTCTTTTCTCTCAAAATGGGCGTGAACTTGGTTCTTTTTTTTTCTTGAATTTTGTTGCAAAATTCAACTAAGCTAGTACTTAAAGGAGTCAATTAAGGTGATAGGGAAACTCACCATTGAGTTGGAAACAACAAATGAAGGCTTGGAGCTTCCAACAAAGAAAGAATTTTTGAAACCCTAAATCCGATCAATGTGAGTATTTCCGCAACTTCCTTTGATTTATTCACACATGAATCACGCTTAGAGATCCCATGGCATGTTCTAGGAACACTTACAATGGTATCAGAGCCTACTAAGTTTGATTTGAAAATCTAGGGTTCATGACTTTAATTTGGGAATTTTGCCTAAATTGATGAGTTGGTTGAGTTTATATGATGTTGAATTGGATTTGTATATCATTGGATTTGTGATAAATTGATTAGATCAAAAATCCCCAAAATCTATGCTTGGCCGAATGTATCCCATAAGTTGCTCATGGTGATTTTTTGAAAATTAACAATTGGATGTGTTGATGGCATAAATTGTATGTTAAATGTTGATTTAATTAGATTGAAATCATATTGCATGATGAATTCTTGCCTTTTCCTTGAGCTATCTAGCATGTTTTAGAATTGATTTTGCTTCAATTTATGTTGGACATGAATTGGAAATATTGAGCATAATTAATTTGATTAATTAGTGTTTTGGAAACATTAGATTAGTTGATTAATTATGTTAATTACACTTGAATTCGATTAATATGTAATTTGGAATAATGTGTTAATTTAATTATTGTAATTAGGCTTAATGGGCTTGGTTGGGCCAAGTTTGGTTTAGGACAATTGGGTTGGATCCAATTGGGCCTAAAACCATTTCCATAAAGTCCAAATATGACAATTGAGCTTTTAATAATTTAATTGGGCCTAATGGGCCTAAATTGATTTTTGACATAGGGTGATTCCTAATTGGGCCTTGGTATCTTGGGTTTGATCCATAATGACCAAAGCCCAAGCCTAAAGAATTAATTAAAAGCCCATTGGACTTTAATTAAAAGTATTGGATACTAATTGGGCCTTTGAGACTCATGTAGATTGGATTTGGAATCCAAGTCTAAAAGGCACTATTAAAAGTATAATTATTTAATTTGGAATTAAATATGAATTATTATTGGATACAATAAAATTTATTAAATTGGACCTGCGTGTCCAGCCTATTATCTCTATTCTCTTTGTATTTCTCTTCTCACAAATTCCCCGCAATGTAAATAAGGTTTTTTTAGAAGTATTATGTAATTGGATAGAAGTATGAATAGTGCTAGCGGGAGAGAGGAAAGTGAGAGATTTGTTCTAGGAACAAAGTTTGTTATATATCCATCTGCATATCATTATTAATTTATTTCGCGCCTTATTATGCTTTTAGAATGCATGCTTAAGGGTGTATGATGAGACCTAATCAAAGATAATAAATTGGTTGCCAATTTACGCGAAAAACCCTAATCAAATATTAAGCGTTTTTCCTTCCATTGAGTGGTTCTATCTCAAGATCCAAGATTGGCATTGGTTTGTTGGCCAAAGTCAAGACCTTTGTCCATCGCGGATGTGTTTCAACCACGTAAGCTTTGTTACATATCGCGTGTCTTGGGCAGTTGTGACTTTTTGGCCAAAGTCAATGTCACTTCTTGTTCATCGACCTCGATTACGAAGATTTCCCACTGTTATTGGGTCGCGCTTAACTAGAATCATTAAGCTTGTTGAGCCAAAGCCAAGGCTTAGTTGATTTAGAGAAAAAAATGTTAGGAAATATATTGGATATATTTACATAAATTGGATATATGTTTCGGACTTGGAGGTCCACCTACTGGATCTAGGAATTGGATGAGATCCAATTAATCTTAGAGATCTACCTAGTTAAGTTTCATACAACTTGTTGGCCAAAGTCAAGGTTGTGTGTTATTTAACGGGATTCTAGCCCACTAGGAAACTAGGTTTCCCGGGTACTCGACATAGGATTAGAGGCTCGCCGAAAAATAGTGGGAGGCAAGTATTAAATTTACAATTTCGTTTAAATACTTGCCAATACGCGCTCATTTCATTTTTCGTCATTAATAATTTATAAATATATTAGTTGGACTAATATTCAACTGTAGTTTTAATTGAACAGTTAGACTTTATTCAAACTACTTCATTTTAGTTGGTTATATAGTTGGACTATAGTAATCAATACATTTGAAAGTAACCAATCAAATTGTAGTTAATTATATAGTTAGACTATAGTAATCATTACATTAGATTGTACCCGAAATCGTTGATTGGATAGTTGGACTATAGCAATCAAGATGACTTGAAAGATTAGCGTCAAAGGACATAATCCTAAGTGAAAAATGTCTTTTACGACTTTAATTTTCATATTGGGAAATGAATCTCATGATAGTCCTGGGAGTTGAGAAGTTACTCTATTTGATAGAGCGACCTCTCGGGCCTAAGCCCGCAGTTGAGCAAATAGTAGAGCATGAGCTTTGGAAGACTCATCGTGATGATAACTTTAGTGCTCAATCCGTTATGCTTGCTGCAAAGACTCCTTAATTTCAACGTCAGAACTAAGGATTAGATCCTTATACCATGATGATGAAATTAAAGGATCTTTATTGATCTAACCTTAGATCTTAAAAGTACAAAAGAAGCTCTTTCACTCACGTATGTCAGAGGGTACATCTGTCAAGCACTAGATGTCACAGATGATTGCTGACATCGAACAACTAGGTTAACTGGGCATTACCTATGAGGCCGAGACTTCCATAGATTTGATCTTACAGTCTATGCCCGAAAGCTGGGGCGGGTTCATGATGAACCAAGAGACAACTCTTGGAGAGTTAATAGCTAAGCTGAATGAGGCAGAGCCAGAGCTTCTAAAAGGGCAAGAAGCGCAAGGTGCATCTTACTTCGACATTCCAGAAGGCAAAGGCTTGCCCGAAGGCTTCTGGGGGTGTGAAGAAAAGGCAAGGCTAAATCGTCACGGTCTTCTGGGAAGACAAAGGACATATCCCAAGATGTCTGCCTAAATTGTGGCAAACGGGGTCACCGGAAGCATGACTGCCGTATGGAAAAGGCAGACATGAAGGAAGTGAAGGGGAGCAAGGCTCCGACTTCAAGCATTTTTGTTATAAACATATCCACTACTAGTTTTAAAATTGGATTTTAATACTGGATGTGGTACATACATATGTACTGATGTGCGGGTCTGCTGATGAGCAGGATACTGGCTTCAGATGAGATCGACCTATGAGTCGGAAACATGACATGAGTCATTGTTTTGGTCGTAGAAACCTAAGTTTTGGAACTACCATTTGGGCATGTACTTAAATTAGGAAACTGTTATAATATACCTAGTTTGACTATAAACATTATCTCTATATCTAGTTTAACCCGTTGCGGGTATACCTTTATGTTCCAGAACACTTGGTGTTTTGTTTATAAAGAAAATATTGAGATGTACAATTAGATATGAATAAAAATATTTATATTTTGAATATAAACAAA
Source organism: Zanthoxylum bungeanum (assembly GCA_019454045.1). Lineage (NCBI taxonomy): Eukaryota > Viridiplantae > Streptophyta > Magnoliopsida > Sapindales > Rutaceae > Zanthoxylum > Zanthoxylum bungeanum. The sequence continues at coordinate 405,570 of SKCR01027390.1, read as the reverse complement.
TCTCAAACATATAAGATGACAAACAAAAGCTCAAACTAAATAAATCTGTTGAGACTTAAAATTGGCATTGTTGTCTGGGACACATTAACAAGACTTGTATATCCACGCTTTCGAAGAGTGGATACTAGGACATATTTGATTCTAATTCAAATGATGTTTACGAATCTAGTTTATTAGGCAAATTGCCTAAAACACATTTTACTTGGTAAAAGTGCAAGTGCCACCGATATGTTAGCCCTCGTTCATAGTGACGTAAGTGGGCCCATGTCTAGCTAGGCTAGAGGTGGATATGAATACTTTGTAACCTTTACTGATGTAGCATCGCGTTACGGTTATGTGTATCTTATGTAACATAAGTCATGAACTTTTGAGTAATTCAAATAGTTTCGACACGAAGTAAGAAAACAGACCGGTAAAAGTATTAAAAATATTACGGTCGGACCATAGTGTAAAATACTTAAACATATGAGTTTCAAGATTACTTGAAAGAGTATGGTATTCTTTCACAGTGGACTCCTCCCGGGACACCTCAATTTGACGGTGTGTCCAAACAAGAGAAACCAAACTTTGTTGGACATGGTAAGGTTAATGATGAGTCGCTTTGAGCTACCAATTTCCTTCATGGGATACGCATTAAACAGTGCAATACTTATTTTGAATAAGGTTCCATCAAAGTTTGTTGGACAGACTCCATATGAAATATTGACAGGAAAGAAATCGAATTTCTCATTCCTGAAGATTTGGGAATGTTGGGCAAATGTTTGGATGGTACCAAAATTGAACCCAAATCGGATAAGTGGCTATTTGTAGGTTGTCCTAGGGAAACCAAAGTATAGTACTTTACAACTCACAAGAGAACAATGTAATTGTTGCTCTCCATACGACTTTCCTAAGAGGAATTCCTATATGCAGTGATAAGTGAGAGGAAAGTAAAACTCGATAAAAATCGGAGTAATACTATTCCAGGTATCGAGTCCTCACGGAACACCAACAGTTCATCAAGGATGAAACTGTACCAATAATTTTCGAATACACAAGAATCGCGTAGGTTGGAGAGAGTCAGAAAACAACCTGAGAGGTATGGGTTTCTGATCTCACCTCATGATGATATTAGTTTTATTGAGTATACTGAACCAACTATGTATGAGGAAGTTATACGAGGTATCGACTCCGCTATATGGCAAAGTGCCATGAAGTCCGAAATGGATTCCATGTACCAACCATGTTTGGACACTGGTTGATATACCAGAAGGCATTGTGCATATTGGTAGCAAATTGGTCTTCATGGTGAAGACAAACATGGATGGCAACATACAAACATACAAAGCTAGTCTTGTAGCGAAAGGGTATCGTCATCAACATGGTTTCGATTACGATGACACCTTTTACCTGTTGCCATGATTAAATCCATTCGGATAATGCTTGCAAGTGGTGCATATTTCGTTTATGAAAAATGGCAGCTGATCGTCAAAAATCGCTTTCCTTAAACGAAAACCTTTTGGAGGATGTTTACAACATCCTGACGGTTTTGTCATGCTAAAACATGCAAACAAGGTTTGGAAGTTAAATCGATCCATTTATTGATTGAAGCAAGCATAGCGTTTTTGGAACCAACGTTTTAATGAGATCATAATGGTATATGATTTCATTCAAAATGAATATGATTCTTGTGTATATAAGAAGGTTAGTAAGAGCGCACTGACAATGAATGTCCTATAAGTTGATGATGTATTGCTTCTTAAAAATAACATTCCCATAAGATAATCGGTGAAAACTTGGCTTTCATTCAAATTCTCCATGAAATACAGGCTTTATTCTAGAATAAAGATCTACTGGGATAGATCTAGAAAGCTGCTGACAACCCTCCCAGAACTCGTACATTTTTGAAATGTATGTGACCTGATGTCTTATATGTTTTGAGCATATGTAGACGCTATAAGGCCAATCCAGGTGATGGTCACTAAATTGATGTAAAGAACACCTTTGAGTATCTTGGACGAACTAAGGATGTTTTCTGGGAATATGGGGAAATGAGAACTTGAGGTGACTAGGTTTACCGTTGCATGTTTCCGAACCGATGAAGACGACTTTGAGTCGAATCAGGGTAAGTATTTTATTTGAACAACAGAACGGTGAGCTGGAAATCTTCCAAGCAAGATACTGTTGCCGATTCAACAAAAGCGGAATGCATTGTTGCAGCTGAGGCAGCAAAAGAAGCATTTTGGATCTATATAATCCTAATTGGATTAGGTGTAGTTCTGTTAGCAGCTGAGCTGGCTACAACACAGGCTAAGGAACCGCGGTCTCATCAACGATCCAAGTATATACTTCAACTATTTCATCTGATTCGTCAGATCATACATCGTGGCGATGTGATGATCGAATAAAACACCTCAGATGATAACATTGTAAATTCGCTGGTTAAAGCGATATCTCACCATAAGCATGAGCGACCCGTACATAGTTCAGGTGTTGGACACTTCAGTGATTGGCTATAGGCCAAGTGGGAGATTGTTGGACAATTATGGCCTGTAACATCACTATTTGTATAGAACATGGTGTTGCTGTACAAATTAATTATGTGACAAAGGAAATTGCTATTTTGTCATTTGTAATTGGATTACCGGAATATATAAATGATAAAATTCCATATAATTAGTACCAGATTAATAAGATATGAGACAATATTAATCCACGTAAGGATTAATCATTAAATATCCCTAGTCGTAGTATTATCGAGACTGGACATCGATAATGCAGAATAGGCTAGTATTACACTTGTGCGTGTTATGGAAGCGTAACAGAATAGTTCTAATATATTTGGGTATTGGATACTAATGCTGTAGGAAAAGCTTTCCTCGTGCAGCGGAAGCGATTAGGCACACGGATCGGACTTGAAAATTTTTTATGCTTTCCCCTTCCTTTTCCGAATCTGTCCAGCAGGTATACTGAAATTGTGCTTCTGTTTCGGACAAGATTTCAGCACTGGAATACCCCCGAAACAGTCCCCGAACAGCCCCCGAACTGCAGTGAAAAACCGGACTGTTTTGGACCCGTTACACAACGGAACTGCACACAAATCAGCCCCTAATTTGCGTGAATTGCAAGGATGATTTAGATCTGATTTTACTACTAAAAAAAAATCTCAACTCAGCCCCAAAATATCCCCAAAGTGTTTCCTAAAAACCCGAATTAAAACAAAACAAAACAAGCCCCGAATCAAAAGACCAAGGTGCGGCAATGAGGTAATACAAAGCCTCACTGCCGTGACCTAAGAGAATAGAGGAAGAAGATGATTTTTTCGTCACCAAAAAGTCTTCCGTGCTATGACTCGTAACCAACGGAAAGTAGTGTGGGCTACACTCACAAAACAAATCCCTAAACGATTTAGAGATTCAATCACACACTTAATATTTTATTTTTCTTCTTTTTGTTCTTCAATGGAGTTTCTCAACTTTTGAGAGAATGGTAGAGAAGAAGAAGAAGGTGGCTAGGGTTCCAAGAATGAGAGTTCTGCACAAAAGAAAATCAAATTTTCTTTTTATACTTAGGTTAATTGTTTCCAAAACAAAACAACCAATCCCCTCCCTTTTAGTGGAATAATCGGCCAAGGTAGGAAGTGAATATTAATTTTTTGTAACATCAATCAAGTATTGAATGACAAAATCATTACAAATATTAACTAAGTAATTTGCCTTTTCAAATTTTGATAACTTCCAAAGCAATCAAAACTTCCTTTTAATTCTTTGACAAAATCGGCAATGGCATAATTCTTTTCATTAATTTTGTAACAATTATATTAACTTTCCATAAGAAAATATATGTTACAAAATTGAATATTTGACATCCAATTAAACGGTGTGTCTTCCAAAATAATGCCAAGGGTTTCCAAAACCTTTTAATTTGGAAATTACAACTTTAGCCTTCATTAAATTATATCATATATAATTTAATTATTAACAATAAATAATTATCATATATTCATTTATTATATTAATCATATATTAACTTTTAATATATAGTTACCAGTGTGACTTAATTAATATTATTAATCATATTAATAATATTTATTTTTTGTCAGTATATAATTGGACTATCCAATTATACTAAATCCGTTGTAGTATATCGAGCTAGCACGGGGACCAAATGGACCTACGGTTCCGAGCTCCAATAATCTCGAAATATTAATTAAGCTCTTAATTAAATATTTCGAATTATTAACTCCGGGTTATTCCACTAAAAACCCGAAGTTACACTCTCTTTGCCGTAGATGATATATGAAGCCGAACCAAGTCGATATCCATTGATATAGTCATTACATACGAATTGACCCTTCACGAGTATCTCGTAATTAGAGTCGGGTCATAATGTCTGTTATACCCCTCTAATTATTTTTTACCTTAAGTACCATTGATTCTCTAATAAACGATTTATTTATAACTATTATGAATTTTAGTCTTTCTATTCGTAATAGAAAGACTTGAGCGCTCAAATCATTCAAGCACCGAATCAACCCTTAAGAAAGATATTCCTCTACTTCTCGCAAGAAGGAGTGAACTCCATGTCTATGTAAAACGTTCCCAGCTACACAACAGACCATGCCCCAAAAGTACGTAGCTATTGGTCGGGACTGCTACACCAACCTCACCTTTGTAAATCAAAGGACATAGCCTACCATGCAGGAGTTTGTAGTACACTCAGAATTAAGATTAATCTATATATGACCATCTAGTAGATCGAAATGACTCTCTTAGTTTAACGGATATTATAATAATGTCATTTCCATCTGGGTCCAGTCCTATATGATCGCATCATACAAGGTGTCTCCATTCTCATGTCTCTACATGGACGATCTGATCAGGATTGCCATACAAATATAGAATGGACCGCAGCTATAGATAAAACAAAAACAAAGTACCCATTTTGTTTGCTCTCTATGGACTATTTAAGATTACTAACTTCAGACTTAAATCCTCTTGTGTATGACACTCATACACTAAGTCTGAAGGCACATAAGTAATCTAGGGTATTTAAGATGATATATAATATACGAAAATTAAACAAACAATTTGATAAATGAATAATGCATCGTTTTATTTCAAAACATATAAAATCGTTTACATCACATGTAGCTCTAGGTCATACATTACAACAATCTCCCCCTTGCACTAGAGTTAATGGGACATGTCACGTAATCCTAGAACATCTAGGTGACCTTCAAAAACCTTATCCGGTAAGGTCTTTGTAAACGGATCAGCCAGGTTCTCTGCGGATGCAATCTTTTTGACAGTAACGTCTCATCTCTGCACTATCTCCCTAATGAGATGATATTTCCTCTCTATATGCTTTCCCCTCTTGTGGCTTCTTGGTTCTTTGGAGTTTGCCACCGCACCACTATTATCGCAATAGAGTGTGAGTGGTCTATCTATATCTAGAACAACTTCCAGATCTCCCAAGAATTTACGGAGCCAGACTGCTTCCTTAGCTGCTTCACAAGCTGCTACATATTCAGCCTCCATGGTGGAGTCAGCAATACAAGATTGCTTTATACTCCGCCATACTATGGCCCCATGATATAGGGTGAACACTGATCCAGATGTAGATTTCCTAGAATCGACATCTATTTGAAAATCAGAGTCTGTATATCCCCTTAGGATCATATCCTCACCGGAATACACGAGCATATAATCTCTCGTTCTCTTAAGATACTTGAGAATATGTTTCACAGTCACCAATTGATCCAATCCTGGGTTTGACTGAAACCTACTGACTACTCCCACTGCAAAATATATGTCTGGTCTCGTGCACAACATAACATACATGAGACTACCAACTGCTGAGGCGTATGGGATATGTCTCATTTCCTCAACATCTTGAGGTGTCTTAGGAGACTGTTCCTTTGACAAATGAATTCCATACCGATAAGGCAGATTGCCTTTCTTGGAATTCTGCATCCCAAATCGCACAAGGATCTTATCGATATAGGATGCATGAGACATAGGTAACAGTCGTTTCTTGCGATCCCGAAGTATCTGAATCCCAAGAATATAACTGGCCTCTCCCAAATCTTTCATTTGGAATTGATTAGCTAGCCAGGTTTTCACGTCTGATAATATCTTTACATCATTCCCAATGAGTAAAGTATCATCGACGTATAATATAAGAAAATCCACATTCCCGTCAATGACGCGCTTGTATACACAAGGCTCATCAACATTCTACTCAAAGTCATAAGACTTGATCGTGGTATCAAATCTAATATTCCAAGATCGAGATGCCTGCTTGAGTCCATAAATGGACATTTGCAGCTTGCAAACCTTTTGCTCTTGACCTTGGGCGATGAACCCCTCTGGTTGTATCATATAGATACTCTCATCAAGATTGCCATTCAAGAATGCAGTCTTGACATCAATTTGCCAAATTTCATAGTCATAATATGCGACAATGGATAGAAGAGTGTGGATGGATTTAAGCATGGCTACTGGCGAGAAAGTTTCCTCATAGTCAACTCCCTCTTTCTGGGTATAACCCTTGGCCACTAGTCTAGCCTTGAAGGTCAGTACCTTCCAATCTGATCCCCTCTTCCTCTTGTAGATCCACTTGCAACCTATGGGTTTCACCCCATCAAGTTGGTCTACAAGTTCCCAGACTGAGTTGGAGTACATGGACTCCATCTCTAGGTTCATGGCTTTGAGCCATTCCTCTTTGTCAGAATTATCCATTTCACTACGATAGGTCATTGGATCATCTACGCCATCGCTGGATGCGACAACTTGTCCCTCTCCAACCCCAAGGTAGCGATCAGGTTGTCGTACAACACTCCCACTGCGTCTAGGCGGTAGATCTTTCTGAAGAGCTTGCATCTGACTCTCAGATGTCGAAGGTGCTATGTATTTGTCAAATTTCGTTGACGATGACGTACTGGTCGAACTAGCAAGTAACTCCTCGAGTAACACCTTACTTCGAGGCTTGAACTCCCTCATATAGTCCTCCTCTAGAAACGTAGCATTTGTCGATACATATACTTTGTTATCATCAGGACTGTAGAAGAATCCACCCATAGTCTCCTTAGGATAGCCTACAAATAGGCACACCTGAGAACGTGGCTCCAACTTTGTGGTCTTATTCTTCAGTACATGTGCTGGACACCCCCATATGCGGAAATGTCGTAAACTAGTTTTACGACCATTCCATAACTCTAAGGGAGTCATAGGAACAGACTTAGATGGAACTACATTAAGGATATGCATTGCAGTTTGCAGTGCATATCCCTAGAACGAACTAGGTAGTGAGCTATAACTAAACATAGATCTTATCATGTCTAGTAGGGTCCGATTTCTCCTCTCTGCAACACCATTTTACTGTGGTGTTCCAGGCGCTGTGAGCTGGGATACTATCCCATGCTCAACTAAGAATTCCTCGAAATCTCCGTCGAGGTAGTCCCCTCCACGATCCGATCATAGAGCTTTGATTGTCTTACCTAATTGGTTCTCAACCTCAGCACGATACTTTTTGAACTTTTCAAAGGTATCTGATTTGTGATGCATTAGGTAGACATACCCATATCTTGAATAATCATCAATGAATGTGATGAAGTATTCATAACCACCTCGGGCTCTTACATTCATCGGTCCGCAAATGTCCGAATGTATTAGCTCAAGTGGTTGACTGGCTCTTATACCTTTTCCAGTAAAAGGTCTCTTGGTCATTTTTCCTTCTAAAAAGGATTCACAAACTGGTAAAGTCCCGAACTTTAACTGGTTTAAGGCTCCATTCTTTATCAATCTATTTATCCGGCCAAGTTTGATATGACCGAGTCTAAAATGCCATAGATATATGTCATCATGAGAAATCTTTGGCCGTTTAGTTTTAGGTTTCTCAACCTTAAACATTTCAGCATTGAGCAGTGACCTATGTGTTAACAGTCTTAACACATACAAGTTATTTTCTGAGTTTCCTGTGCATATAGTTAATCCATTTCTACCAATAGTAACCAAGTTCCTATTAAAAGAAACTGAATAACCATCATCCAAAAGTTTAGAAACAGAAACTAAATTCCTGCGAAAACCAGGAATGAATAACACATTGTTCAAATTTAAATAACTATTATTCATGAAATTTAAACTAGAAAATCCCACTGCTCTTACTGAAACGGCATCCCTTGTCCCGACCCTCATGGTGTAGTCACCTTTAGCAAGGTCCCTCCATGAATCAAGTAGCTGCAAAGAAGAACAAACATGGTTAGTGGCTCCAGAATCAACAATCCAAGCGGATTTATCATCCTCCACTAACAGAGATTCAATAACTAGTAAATCATATTTACCTGTTTCCTTTTTCTCCTTCAGCTCAGCAAGGTATTTAGGACAATTCTTTTTCCAATGCCCATTCTTGTTGCAGTGGAAATATTTTCCTTTGGGCTTGGTATCCTTGGAGCCTTTCTTGTTTTTCTTCTTCTTCATGGGCTTTCCCTTAGCCTTCCCAATGCTTTTCTTCTTTATCTTTGTAGATTTGGAAGACTCAGCAACATTTGCCTCTGCACCGGACTTACGAGGATCCACAAGCATGGACTCGTAATGGGTGAGCTCATTAAGCAGTTGGGTCAAAGTAAAAGTCAACTTGTTCATAACATAGTTGCTTTTAAACTGTAAGAAACTCTTCGGAAGAGTTTCCATGATCATGGTCACCTGGCTACGCTCGTCAATACGAGCTCCATGGGTTTCAGCAGTGTTGAGATAGGTCATCATCCTCAAGACGTGCTCTCGGACTGATGTCCCATCCTTCATCATAGCAGTCATCGCTGAGACCATGTCCTCATGGCGTTGATGCTCCGAAGGCTGTCCAAACATGCCCTGCAATGACTCTATCATCTGAGATGCTAGAGCCATAGGTTCATGCTTTGCAGCAAGAACCTCAGACATCCCTGCTAGCAAGTAGCAGCATGCTTTCTCATTTGTTGCGACCCATTTCTAGTAGGTATCGTGCACAGCTTGGCCAGCATTTCTAGCCGGCTCGGGAGGACTCTCCTCCGTCAGGACAAATTTTAGGTCTTCACAGACCAGGATAGCGTTCATGTTACTTTTCCACTTAACATAGTTTTCTCCCGTTAGTTTGTCATTTGAGAGTATGGAAATAATTGGAGAAACCATGGCTGAAAAATAAAATAAACATGCATTTAACATTCATTCATCGCATATTAAAATCATCAAATAATTTTAGCATAAAATTAAACATGATGCATGAACTATGAATAATGAATTAGAAACCTAAGAGAATTACTAAGCCACGGAAATCTGTCATCCCACAAGTAAGTGCCGCCGTAGGGTAGGTCAAGTACTTGCATGATAGATCGAGACAATCTCAGTCAATTTAATATATACGGGAACTGTTAGACATTATGTCCCATAGCGTCACTGTTTGTAAATGATATTGTATTATTGTACAAAATTAACTATGTGATAATGAAATTGCCTTTTGCCGTTTTGTAATAATATTTACTTTGATTAATAAATGGCGAAAGTCCATATGATTAATACTGGATTGAGATGATATGAGACAGTATCAATCTATAAAAGTTTAAATCATTAAATATCCCTAGTCGGAGTATTATCGAGATCGGACATCGATAATGCGGAATAGACTAGTATTGCGCTTGTGCACGTTGTGAGGGCACAACAGCATAGTTCTCATATATTTAAGTATTGGATACTTATGCAAGTGCAATAGGAGGTTGTGTTTTACCGATGGTACGGAAAACAGCTTCGCTCTGGATAGACCCCGCGGAATCCCATTGGTAGTATGTCTGCGTGTCTATGGGAGGCCGCATCAGGGTAGGTGTATATGGTCTTAACCTGAGACTTACATCGCTAGTACTTGCGACAATCGGTAAACTTTGGTTTTGGTGGTTGGGGACCCTAACCGGTTCTGTGTACACCTCTTCTGGGTTTATCGAGAATCGTAGTATACTGGATGTGATGTCAAGATGGAAGTATCGCTTCAGACATATGGAGGTGATGATCACGCAGGACACAGAACTAGTACTCTATAAAAGGTTGCAACCGTCGGGACAATATGACTAGGTCAGGATTGTCTGATTTAAAGAGACTAGCTGCTTGATGTCCGATATATGTTTCGTACGGGGCAGACACATCTCCAGCCCCAGGCCTAGCATGTGACCATCCGATACTGGATCGATGTACGCAATACTACGGTATACTACGCTTGATATAGATCTTATATTCCTATAAGAATATTTCTGGAGAATTGGGTAGGCATGGCGCTTTGCTAGAAGCCAACCATGTCTTGTGAATCGGTAAGAACGTAGTACGAGGTACGTGCGTGTTCGGATTATCCGACGACCGTATTTACTGCCAACATATCCGGAGATCTCTTGGGTCGCTTCCTGAAGATTCACCTATGATATTTGATTCGAACTTAATTAATCTTGGATTAATTGCGGAGAAACTTTATCTCGGATAAAGTACCTTGTTTAGAGAGAGAGAACGATTAATTTGAAATTAATCGATAAAATTATTATATTCGATATAATAATCGAAATTCGATTTCGACGCGAAATTAAAATTAGATTTTAATTCGGGCATACGAGTTAATTTAGAATTAATTCGATAGCGACGTAAATAATAATTTCGCTAGGCGCGATTATTTATTTAAATTCGATTTAAATAACGTCGCGACGTAAGTCGGTATTTCGGAAATATCGAACCCGAGCGCGTGAGTGCACGTGGGCCCACTTTTCATTTGGAAACGTGTGGGGCCCACATGACACATGTCATTATATGCATTATTTTATTGATAATGCATTGCATGGTGATAGTGTATATTACACTCAATTGTCATGCATGGAATTTGAGTGTTTGACACTCTAAGCCTTTGCATGGCTTGTGTCATAGATTTATTATTATTTAATAAATATTATGGCATAAATATAAATTGATTTTTGGTATCAAAATCAATTAAGAAAATCCTCTCTTCTCTCTCTTTCTTGACCGAAAACCTGAAACAGTTTTGGTCTCCATCCTCTTCATTTTTGGTTGCCAAAAGCTTGAAGAAAGGGTTGTTGTTTGGAACATGCAAGGCTAGCACCTTCAAGGGATCAAAAGAGGTGATAGGGAACCATCATAGAGCAAGGAATACACAAAGCTTGGAGCTTCCTTCTTCTTGTCTTCCTTGGCCGAATCATCCCAACATTGGAGCTTCCATTTGGCTTATTTTTCTTCATCACTAAAGCTTGGTAAGTATGATTCCGCCATACTTCATCTTTTATATATATTCTTTGTTGTATTTCATGTATGCTTAATCTTTCCTTGGGACATATTATAGAAACCAACAGGAACAACTCTTATTCCTATATTAACCAACTACCGTTTCATTCGATCAAGGAATTTTATTAACAGTTAATTATTCCTTTGTGAGTGTAACCCGTCGTTTCAGGATTCTTGAACTTAAGGAGTGAAGTGCCGCCGTAGGGTAGGTCAGTTCACAAGATACATCTAGAATCCCTATCCTCTCGGAACCCAAACCTGATATTGACTCAAATGGACACCATCCGTAGGGGACGAAAACAAAGCCGTCTCGAGGCGCCTTTTGAATCTCACATTTTTGGACTAACAATGGAGATCGCGGGATATGCTGTCGTATATCCCTCTCCCACTCACTATTTTAAAAATTAAGGTTTCTATCTAAAATATCTAATATTTTATTTTTAACTAGTGTGGATAAATTTATGGCGGCTAAATCATAATTTTTATTTACACTAGTTTGTCATAGTGAGCTAATCAATTTTAACAATTAAAATTGTATCACTAATATTTCATTAGTCTCTACTAATAGTTTTACTCAATTAAACTAATTTAATTAGAGTGGTATTAGTGAGCTATTATATTTTAACTCTTAAAATACTATACACTAATAAGTTTAAAATTTATGGAATTCTAAAAGGTCAAAATTTTAATTAAACATTTTAATAAATCTTAGTGCGTCATAAAATCCAATGGTACGTGGAATTTTATCCCGAGTACAGACCATATTATTGTCCATTCGGATTCGGCTATGGAATTTATATCCGGATTTCCATCCTATATACCAATGGAATTTATTATGCACCAATTAAGCCCAATTTATTAGAATTCAAATTTTAAACCATAAATCCAATTAATCTAATTAATTGATTTATATGCATATCATATTTTAATTTAAACATTTTAAATAACATGAAAACATATTTTTATGTGTACAATGATAATGCATCTATGACATGTTATGGCATGTAAAATGCAAGAGTGGGCATCCTAAGCTATATGATATGTTATTCAAACAATTCGAAATAAACATACATATAACATAAAAAAATATTTTGTATTGACCGGACTCTTATTTTTCCTATACTAATCAAATTAGTACATAAGATTCACCAAGTCATTCGTTGGTCTTCAAATCCTGCTTCAAAGTGGTGTTGGCTCCTTTTGCGACTTCGGTGCTCCAAATTACAAAAATTGAAATTTTACATTGAAAAATAAAATTACAACAAATGTAAACAATGGCCTTATGGCCTTACATCCTAAAAACAAAACCAACTACAAAAAATAATAGCCGGAAAAATTTACGACCAATGCAAAATCCATTCATCACATGAAATAACAAAAACATTCATCATATGAATATCACAATGTGCCCACTCATCTAAACATGCATATAATATTTATAACTCATATAAATATATTAAAAACAGAAACTTTAAATGAAAAAGAAAAGGATTAAGAACACTTTTAAACCTCGCTCTTGATGCCAATTGTAGGAAACGCTTTCCTCGCGCAGAGGAAGCGATTAGGCACACGGATCGGACTTGAAAATTTTTTCTGCTTTCCCCTTCCTTTTACCGAATCTGTCCAGCAGGTATACTGAAATTTTGCTTCTGTTTCGGACAAGATTTCAGCCCCGGAATACCCCCAAAACAGTCCCCGAACTGCAGTGAAAAACCGGACTGTTTTGGACCTTTTACACAACGGAACTGCACACAAATCAGCCCCTAATTTGCGTGAACTGCAAGGGTGATTTAGATCTGATTTTTCTACTAAAAAAAAATCTCAACTCAGCCCCAAAATATCCCCAAAGTGTTTCCCAAGAACCCGAATTAAAACAAAACAAAACAAGCCCCGAATCAAACAACCAAGGTGCAGCAATGAGGCAATACAATGCCTCACTGCCGTGGCCTAAGAGAATAGAGGAAGAAGATGATTTGTTCATCACCAAAAAGTCTTCCGTGCTATGACTCGTAACCAACGGAAAGTAGTGTGGGCTACACTCACAAAACAAATCCCTAAACGATTTAGAGATTCAATCACACACTTAGTATTTTATTTTTCTTCTTTTTCTTCTTCAATGGAGTTTCTCAACTTTTGAGAGAATGGTAGAGAAGAAGAAGAAGGTGGCTAGGGTTCCAAGAATGAGAGTTCTGCACAAAAGAAAATCAAATTTTCTTTTTATACTTAGGTTAATTGTTTCCAAAACAAAACAACCAATCCCCTCCCCTTTAGTGCATTAATCGGCCAAGGTAGGAAGTGAATATTAATTTTTTGTAACATCAATCAAGTAGTGAATGACAAAATCAATTACAAATATTAACTAAGTAATTTGCCTTTTCAAATTTTGATAACTTCCAAAGCCATCAAAACTTCCCTTTAATTCCTTGGCAAAATCGGCAATGGCATAATTCTTTTCATTAATTTCGTAACAATTATATTAACTTTCCATAAAGAAAATATATGTTACAAAATTGAATATTTGACATCCAATTAAATGGTGTGTCTTCCAAAATAATGCCAAGGGTTTCCAAAACCTTTTAATTTGGAAATTACAACTTTAGCCTTCATTAAATTATATCATATATAATTTAATTATTAACAATAAATAATTATCATATAATCATTTATTATATTAATCATATATTAACTTTTAATATATAGTTACAAGTGTGACTTAATTAATATTATTAATCATATTAATAATATTTATTCTTTTGTATGTATATAATTGGACTATCCAATTATACTAAATCCGCTATAGTATATCGAGCTAGCACGGGGACCAAATGGACCTACGGTTTCGAGCTCCAATAATCTCAAAATATTAATTATGCTCTTAATTAAGTATTCCGAATTATTAACTCCGGGTTATTCCACTAAAAACCCGAAGTTGCACTCTCGTTGCCGCAGATGATATATTAAGCCGAACCAAGTCGGTGTCCATTGATATAGTCATTACATACAAATTGACCCTTCACGAGTATCTCGTAATTAGAGTCGGGTCATAATATTCGTTATACCCCTCTAATTATTTTTTACCTTAAGTACCATTGATTCTCTAATGAACGATTTATTCATAACTATTATGAATTTTAATCTTTCTATTCGTAATAGAAAGACTTGAGCGCTCAAATCGTTCAAGCACCGAATCAACCGTTAAGAAAGATACTCCTCTACTTCTCACAAGAAGGAGTGAACTCCATGTCTATGTAAAACGTTCCCAGCTACACAACAGACCATGCCCCCAAAGTACGTAGCTATTGGTCGGGACTGCTACACCAACCTCACCTTTGTAAATCAAAGGACATAGCCTGCCATGCAGGAGTTCGTAGTACACTCAGGATTAAGATCAATCTATATATGACCATCTAGTAGATCGAAATGACTCGCTTAGTTTAACGGATATTATAAGAATGTCATTTCCATCTGGGTCCAGTCTTATATGATCGCATCATACAAGGTACCTCCATTCTCATGTCTCTACATGGATGATCCGGATCAGGATTGCCATACAAATATAGAATGGACCGCTGCTATAGATAAAACACAAACAAAGTACCCACTTTGTTTGCTCTCTATGGACTATTTAAGATTACTAACTTCAGACTTAAATCCTCTTGTGTATGACACTTATACACTAAGTCTGAAGGCACATAAGTAATCTAGGGTATTTAAGATGATATATAATATGCGAAAATTAAACAAACAATTTGATAAATGAATAATGCATCGTTTTATTTCAAAACATATAAAATCGTTTACATCACATGTAGCTCTAGGACATACATTCCAACACATGCAATTGTAATAGGAGGTTCTGTTTACCGATGGTACGGAAACAGCTTCGCTCTAGATAGACCCATCAGAATCCCATTGGTAGTATGACTATGTGTCTATGGGAATCCGAATCAGGGTAGGTGTATTTGGTCTTAACCTGAGACTTGCATCGCTAATACTTGTGACAATCAGTATACTTTGGTTTTGGTCGTCCGGGGCTTTAACAGGTTCTGTGTACGCCTCTTCGATATATGCTTCGTATGGGGCAGACATAATTCCAACCCTAGGCATAGCATGTGACATCCGATACTGGATCGTAATACGCAATACACTATATACTACGCCTGATATAGATTATATATTCCTTAAAAGAATATTTCGGGAGAAATGGGTAGGCACGGTGCTTTGCTAGAAGCCAACCATGTCTTGTAAATCGGTAAAAATGCGGTATTGGGTACGCATGTATTCAGATAGTCCGATGACCGTATTTACTGCCAACATATCCAGGGATCACTTGGGTCGCTTCCCAAAGATTCACCGATGAGATTTGACTCGAATAAAATTAATATAGGATTAATTATGAGAGAGAAAATTAATCTGGTATTAATTATGGCAAGAATTAATCTTGGATTAATTATCAGAGAAAGAATTAATCTTGGATTAATTGCGTCGAGAATTTATCTGGGATTAAATTCGTCGAAAAGAGAGAACGTGATTAATTTGGAATTAATCGGCAAAATGAATTTAATAGTGAAATTGGATTTTTACTATTTAATTTATTTATTTGGGCTAATATAATATATTAGATATATTAATTGAAATCAGATTTCAACACAGAATTAAATTGGATTTTAATTCAAGCAAACGAATTAATTTGGAATTAATTCGTAAGCGACTTCCGTAATATTTTTGCTAGGCATTATTATTTAATTAAATTGGATTTAATTACGTCGTGACGGAAAATTCATTTAATCGGATTAAATGAAACCTGGCCCAAAGTGTGTTGTGTAAGCCAACTTGAATTTAGAATTCAAAATTGGGTGGGACCCACAACTCACATCACTTGTCAATTTAGTGATGGAAGTGGTTGGCCACTTTAAAAGGCATCTTTTGCCAACACACACACACAACTTAAGTCAACACACATTTGGTATTAGTTAGAACTATTCACCATATTCTCTCCACTCTTTTCTCTCAAAATGGGCGTGAACTAGGTTCTTATTTTTCTTGAATTTTGTTACAAAATTCAACTAAGCTAGCACTTAAAGGAGTCAATTAAGGTGATAGGGAAACTCACCATTGAGTTGGAAACAACAAATTAAGGCTTGGAGCTTCCAAAAAAGAAGGAATTTTTGAAATCATAAATCCGATCAATGTGAGTATTTCCGTAACTTCCTTTGATTTATTCACACACGAATCACACTTAGAGATACCGAGGCATGTTCTAGGAACACTTACAGAAACAACAAACAGAAAATCCTAAGCTTCATTCTTCTTCTTATCACTAAAAACACTAGAGAACAACAACCAAAAAACCGAACAAAGAAACAAAAATCACCGAAACTAAAACAACCAATCACCATCACCAAAAATCGTGAAAACAACAACAGAAACAACCACCAAAATCGAGACCAAAAATACAAAAAAATAGCCCCAAAAATCCTGAAACAGCAAGCCAAAAATCGTGAAAAATAACCAACAAAATAGCAGCCAAAAACCGTAAAACAGCAGCCCCCAAAACCGTGAAACAGCAGCCCAAAAATAACAAAAATAGAGCCAAAATCAACTAAAACAATAGTAAAAAATAACCAAAAATAGCAGCCAAAAAATAACCAAAACAGCAGCCAAAAACAACCAAAAAAGCAGCCCAAAAATAGTAAAACAGCAGCCAAAAAACAACCAAAACAGTAGCCTAAAAATAGTAAAAATAGCAGCCAAAAACACCAAAAATAGCAGTAAAAAATAACCAAAACAGCAGTAAAAAAAACAACCGAAAATACTAAACAACGCAACCAGCAAACCAGCAAAACAACAGCTAGAAAATAGCGACCAGAAACAGTAAAATAGCAACTAGAAAATAGTAAAACAGCAAACAGCAAATAGCAAACAGCAAACAGCAAACACCAAAACAGAAACCTTGAAACCAAGCTTCAATCCTTCAGGCGACGGCCTAACTCACTTCCGAGAAAGCAACTTAAAAGGTAAGACCTGAGGGCACCCTATTTATTTTTATAGTTTCGGACACGACATGCCTCGCAAGGGTAGTGCGGTTTGTACTTGGGATACAACTCCACGTGCCACTCGGGAAGTACTTGGGAAACAACTCCATGTGCCACTCGGGAAATACTCATATATGCTTGATTAACCCCTCCTTTTTGTTTGCTATTTATTTATTGATGTTTTTCCGGCTCTTTTATTATGATTTTTGTTATCGCACCTTGTATTTCTTAACTTAATATGTTTTGGAACTATGTTATTATGATTATCAATATTTATGGGTGTGCAAATTTGTGTTTATTTGAATTACCTTGCATGAACTGCATAAGACTTAGCTATACCATTGTGTGAACCCGTCCATTATACTAGCATAAGTAAGGGACCATTCCGAACCCAACGGTTTGAGGTCTTCCCTTGCGAGGGGTGACTGCACCTTAAATATTTTCCCAATTTACACTGGGTGGCGACTCCTTTATTCTCCGGTTTAGTCCTATGTGGGCTACTCCTACTCTCTACGGGCTGTGAGCCCAACAGTGTTGTGGACGCCGAGCATCATAGGTATAGTGGTAAACCCCGCTTCGCTCCTACAATTAGCTTACAATGACTTTCACATTACTCAAGACTAATACCACACCAAACAAGTCTCACCATCATGAAACAACTCAAGAACAATTCTAGGTCATTTACGAGAAGGCTAAGTAACTCTAGAGTTGCAACTCACCATCAAATGGCAAAAAGAATACATATAAACTAATCTCATGCATTCTTAAAACATATACATGCTTCCATTTTTCTTCCAAGTACTCAACCATCAAAATACATACACAAAAGAGTAGAGAAAAATCTAAGCTACACATATTGAAGCCTAGAATGAAAGAAATATTTTTCATGAAGAAGAAAGTAAGAAAAAACTTACTAATTTTCCAAAACTCCAAGCTTTCTTTTCCTTTCTTTCTTCTTTTCTCTCAATCTCTCTTTGTATATATTTTTAGGGTTCTTAGATAATGAAACAAAATATCAAAACAAGGCTTATATTTTTCCCTTTAATGACCGAAAAATAGGGAATAAATAATGGTCAAGTATTTTCTAATTTTTGTTTCAATAATAAACTTAAAGGATAAGGATTTAATTAAATTATGGTATTTATTCATTAAACAATTTAATGAATATCATAAATGTACCAATTAAATCATGCCAATTTATCCAATAAATATTGGCCATTTTATCCAATAAAATTAAGCCATTTATCTTACTTTAATAAAGTAAAAGATATTTATATTTAATTAATTTAATTATTTAACATTTGAATAATCAAATAATTAAATATAAATATATTAAATATATGTATTATATTTACATTAAATAATCAAAATACATATATTAATTATAAATATCAAATATTACAATTTGACATTTAATAAATGGCCGAAAGATCCCAAGCGCATGTATTATTGTTTAACCGTTAAACGACTTATAAATAATCAGTATTATTTATAAAAGTTACCCTAGTGAGACTCTTTAGGTTCAGGCATATCCGTCACGAAATCCAATTTCGTGTCCATAATCTACCCACCCGTAAATTATGACGAACACAGATAAACTATATGAACCATACAAGTCGAGGTCATTGCATACGTATAATCCCTCCGTCACAGGTATCCGAATTATCCTAGAAATATAGATATAAACGTCAAATCTCTATAGGTATAATTTCGTCGACGATTCTATTAGCAATCTCTAAATAACACTCAGAACTCATTTCTACAGTGCACCACGGGCCCATGGATTTAACAGATTGCTAATTCCAAAAGGATACATATGCTCTGTACACAAAACTGACGGATCCTATCTTGATACACATGGGATATCCTGAGGATCAGTCCACACCCAACAAACAGTCGGAGGTCTGATCTAAATAGATCGGTGACGTGACTGCTATCAAAGTGTGGATGATACCTCATACATCCACAGTGGTACCTCAAGTCGGAGGATCACTATGCTCACTCAACCCGAGAAGATTTTTACTGACATTGGTGTACCATCTATTAAGAATCTTCGGTGATTCGTTCAATGTTTATCTGATATAAACACCTACGTGTCTATATGAGTCTCCTGAGACTCATGGTTCATTGAGAAACCATTAGAATCCAATATTCCAATATACGACACGTACCGGTCTCAGCGGGTTTACTTACTGACCAAGTAATTGTAAACCTTGACCATGACCAATTAAAGAATGATATTGTTATGATACTACCCAATGTCAGTTACGACGCTTTTGCAATTATATCATAATCAATCACTCAATGGTCATTTACGTCTCTACCATATTATAGACACTATATTTTTGCATAAGCCCGATGATGAGTCTCTTATGGAGGCACTACCTGAAAGGCCATGGAAGTTGCGAGAAGCAAATGCCGAAAGGAAAGAAAACCTCCAAAATTAACCCCTCATCGGATTCAGACTCACTAGCCCGCCTCAGATTCGTTCAGCTGCTGTTTCAAACCTTAGCCTCGGCCCAAAACCCCTGTAACCTATGAAAGCCCACACAATCCACCCACACGCCCAATGCCTATCTACCTCAAACCCAATCGGCCCATCCATCCTCAAACCACCACGCCCAAGGCCCATAAACCCCCATGCACGCCCAAGCCTTCACAAATAAAAAATCCCATGCAAAACATATGTGCAAAATCCCCTCAAATCACCTTCCAATTTAAAGAGATTGTGAATATCCTCCTCACCAAATTTACAAAAATTATTTCCCAAAATATATCTCCCAAATTTATTTGATTTGTTTCATTGATTGAGGATCCCTTGAAAACATTATAAAAATAAGACTTGACCAAACCCTAGGGAGGCTACACCTTGCACGGCAAACACAAAGGCACTATTTCTTCACCAACCAACAGCAACCCTCCATCACATAAACAACAACAAATAACCCTTCAACCAAACAACCCCAAACCAACCAAAACAAACATTAAAATAAAAACCTTCAACCACCGACCAAGACAATAACAAAACCAAGCCAAATCAGCAGCCCTCCACCATACAAAATACAAAAAACACCAACCCTTCAATCAGCTAACAACCAGCCCTGAAAATAGCCCTTACAATCACAGAAAAATAGTCCAAAAAACAGTAAAAAAAACAGTCCAAAAACAACCTGAAAAAAGTCCAAAAAAATAGTCCAAAAACAACCTAAAACCAGCCCCTAAAAAATACAAAAAACAACAGCATCTATCACCGAAAAATAACCCCAAACCAGTAGCCTTTATCACCAAAAGTCAGCCCCCAAACCAGCAACTAATTTCCTAAAATCAGCCCAAAACCAGCGGCCTAGAATCACCAAAAACAGCAGCCTAAAACCCCAAAAATAGCAGCAAGAAAAATCGTGGAAATAACCAGCCAAAACAGTAAGAAAAACTACCAAAACAACAGCCCAAAAGCACCAAAAACAGCAAACAGAATTAACAAACAGCAAATAGCAAACAGCAAGCAGAAAACATCAAAATAGCGAGTGAAACAACGAATCAGGAACAACAAACAGTGAACCAGCTTCAATCCTTACGGCGACGGCCTAACGCACTTCCAAGAAGTAACTTCAAAGGTAAGACCTGAGGGCACCCTATTTATTTTTATAGTTCCAGACACGGCATGCCTAGCTAGATGTGGAATACGTCTAGTCGGGTATTCGAAGTCCTACATTAAAGACGGCCAAATTTCTGGTCACATCTTTTTCCTTTATTCTGCATTTTGTTATTTATTTTGCTATCTATTTAGTGTTATTTATCTTTTTTTTTTTATTCCGCATATATTTTGTTATTTATCTTTTTATTTCGCCTTTATTTTATTTATTCATGTTGGTGATTATCCACATATGCATTATTATATTATTTCATGCCTATTTTTTTTATTTCATTAATGTTTGTGTGTGGTATTATCCATCGTGGCATATCGGATGGAAACCCAGACATAAATTCTGTAGCTGAATCCGAAAGGACGGTAGTACGGTCTATATTTAGGATACAACTCCACTTACCACCCGGGAAATACTCATATATACATGTTTAACCCCCATTTTTCTTTACTATTTATTTATTAACGTTTTTCCCACTTTTGATTGATTTCGTTATTGCATCTCGTACTTCTTAATTTATGCTTTTATTATTTCTATTAATGTTTATAGGTGTGCAAATTTGTGTTTATTTGAATTATATTTCATTAACTGGATAAGACTTGGTTATATCATCGTGTGAACCCGTCCATTATACTAGCATAAGTAAGAGACCATTCTGAACCCAACGGTTTGAGGTCTTCCCTTGCGAGGGGTGAGTGCGGCCTTAAATCATTTCCCATATCACATTGGGTGGCGACTCCTTTATTCTCCGGTTTAGTCCCCCGCAGGCTACTCCGTACTCTCTACGCGCTGTGAGCCCAACAGTATCATGGTCGCCAAGCATCATAGCATAGCGGTAAACCCCATTTCGCTCCTACAAATGGCGACTCCACTGGGGATAGAGAATCGGCCCCGAAACAATGCCTTGTAATGTCCGTGGCTTTGGTTTTGGTTACCCAAGTCTCATATATTTTGCATACCATTTTTACCCCGATGGCATCATGTATCGTGAAGTCGCTTTCACTCAAGGTAGGGGATCGTTATGTGATGACCATCACTCATTGGCACGTACCCTATGGTATAAAAAAGACACGCTCACTTGGTCACTCGAACCCTTGAGTGGGGAGGACCTAGTTGTGTGAGTAACTTTCACCTGCAGGAGCCTTTATACATACCCTTAGAAGCCCACATATGAACCCTAGTTATATGTCTTAGAGAAGCTACCCATATGCTTATGTTTGAGACCATTATCATTTGGATCCATTTGGACCTGTCGTCATAGGATACGAACTTGTTGGGCCACTTAAACTGGAACAAGTTTGCATCTTATGGTAATTGGGCCAAAAGTTTTCAAAATGACGATGGGCCACCTTGTCTTTGGGCCCTCTATCATTTGAAGTTGTTTAGCCACCTTATCGCAAAAGTGTAAACCTATTGGGCCTTTTCAACTGGGACAAGTTTACACCTCGCGATAATCCGATTGAACGCTTTAAAATGATAACGGGCCAACTTGTATGAAAACATTGATGGGCTTAGAAGGTCCAAACATGATCCGAATATGACAAATGCATAAGTCCGATATCCTCACTGGCTTTTATCCAGGAAGGGTACGCCTTGTTATGGCATATTTATAAACTTTTGGATATCTCCAAGTCCATCCCCACAACTGTGATTATCGAGGGCCCAATTCATCGTTTCTAGACAATGGCACAATCCTCATTATAGGCTTAGTCAATATTATAAATGGGCGGTCTTTGTCTTTTACCGATGGAAAAGGACTGAGGTAGCCAAGGTTCACCCTTGTAGCGTAGGAGAGAACGATTTTGTGTACCCCACAATGATGCATAAAATAAGCCATACCTATGACAAAAATGGACTTACCACGAGTGTGGGAGGAAAAAGGTCGGAAGGATATATGCTGTTTTGATAACCACAAGAATCTCATGCATCTCATGCATACACGCATCATACTGCCCCTTTGTCTTAAAGGCCATCATAGATATCCGTTAAGAAGAATATAGACTTGTCAAGAAGAAGTTAGCAAGCATGGATGTGTCAAGCAGTGAAGGTTCCCACATGGATCAATTGGAGACCAACATCACCAAAATTACTGAGCAACTACAAGCTTTGACCAACGTTGTGGCCAATCTGACAGTACCCCGCACAGTGGGAACAGAAAACAACGATGATGGAAGGCGTGAGGAGCCCCCAAATAAGTTGAGCAAAGAAATCCATGTTTTTGATGGTGACATGGCTGAGTATGCCGCGGGAAGGATAGCCAGGCCTCAGGCAGAAAAAAAAAAATAAAAAATAAAAAATAAATTGTTTGTTTTTAGCCCTTAATAGTTAAGCCTAAGTCCAATGATGAAATTGTTTGCTTTAAGGTGAAATCTTAGAAACGATAAGTTCTTGATGTACTTTTATCTGATACTTTGAGTATTTGATCTATCTTAGACCCGTGAGCACTTAATTATAAGTTTTTAGGAGTGAAAACCTGAGTAGTTGGCAAAGTGACTAGTTGAAGAAATTACAGGTCGTTGAATGACCCTTTGCTTAGATGTCTATCCTGATTTGCTTATGTTATCATGTGTGGTATGGTTGAAAATAAAAATAAAAGTCTCTAAAGATAAAAATTAAACCACCTATTACCGACAAGCGTGAAGCTACCAATGGGCGAGTATTAGGACCAGCATGAGGCGAAATGCTACCTTAAAGGGTAGGTGTGTTGAAAGAAAAAAAATAAAAAATAAAAATCATACCATATTGAGCACAGAAAAAGCAATTGCAGAGAAAAATTGAGATATCTAGGTTGGTTTGACCCATCGATCCCAATTTTTGAAAAGAAATCATTGAGTTGGCTTACCTAAGAATCAAGCTGTAAATGAACATTTGCACACACACACTGTGGGACTGGATTAGATGATTTATTCAAAGACTTGGATTTGAGTTGCATTGAGAGTTTTGAAGGTTTTCTGGTTTCATTACTGGGCATTCTTTGAGGACAATAATATATGTAACTATTGGGACTTTTTCATAGCCAGTAATATAGTCTGTCGATATGGAATGTCATATCACATAGTGACAGACAATGGAGTCCAATTTTAGGGAGAAGGCACATTTAGAAATCTGGGAATCAGAAGACATGATCACAAAAGGATGAGGCTGCTTTCACAAAGGCGTAATCCACCTTGACCCAGTGTAGGTAGCGAATAACATAAAGCTGAGCCAGGTCTGGGGACGACCAGTCTACCACCCCGCGAATAAGGGAGACAATGGGACCTTGAGCGATGAGACCAAAGAGAACTGAGCAATTACCGGAATAGAATTGACATGAGGAAACTGTAAGCAGCCCAAGGGGGCGACCAAAGACTTTTATAGGCAAAGGGCACCAAGGAGCGCAAGGAAGGCCTAACCAAGGATAACATCAAGCCAATATGACAAAGAAAACCCATCGGAATAGGAAATGCATCCATGCATACATGCATATATGTCACATACACATAAGTTTTTTTTGTGTTCGCAGGCTTTGAAAAGCGGCGATGACGAGCAACTCCTCGGGAATGAGGACGAGCAAGCCGAGAATGGCACTCCGGGAATGGCACTCCGAAGATATAATCTTCATAAAAAACGGAGATCGTATGAAAAAGTTACGGCCCGATTATTAAAAATTGTTCGTGATGGAACGTAAACTAAGTTTCGCGACAAAATTTCAAGGAATCCTCAGAATGTCCCAAATGTCATTTTATGGGCACGTACTTGCTTAAACATGATTTATATCAAGTATTTTGCCTCCAAATTATAATAGTCGTCTGACTCTGGTACCGTACAAGTCGTCAGGTTCACCGGATATTACAATAAATTAGAGAAAGATTACTAGAGAAGGTTTTAAGAGAACTTACTTTTATTATTAAAACCTTGTTTACAAAAGAAGGCTTGGAATCCTTGATTTCTAAACTTACTACAAATTATGCCTTTACTCCTATTTGTAAGCTACCATCCCCTCAAATGTATGGTGGGAATTTGTTGTTCAAAAATATCTAAATGTGTGGTGGATCTTGCTTTACAAGAACTTTCCTAGCAAATATCCTCAAAATGTTTATACTAGTTGCCTTGAGTTTTACAAGTATAAATTGTCTTTATGTTGGAAATCTCTACCTCCCCGAACCTTCCAAATCATTCCAAAACCTTTCGGAATTTTCTAGATAATTCTTCATTATTTCAAGAACTTCTAGTTTCCTTTTTGTTTAGTTTTCACTGTAGAATTTTGTCATTATTAGGGCCGGAGAATCTGACGGATTGTGACAGGGCGCCACGGAGGAAAGCACAAATAAAGCCAGAGGTGGTGCGATTTTTGCTTAAAGGTTGTGTGAAAGATAACTAGGCTAATGAGTAGTTGAAGATTAACGATGACTTAACCGCCGAATCGGATTCGGTCTGGCCTAGTTTTTACGTCCTATAAAATTTGTGTTGTTTTAAAAATAATTTGAGTATACTAAATATATCGATTAAGAGTATTTAGCAAAAAAAAAAAAAAGGGGGTGTATATAATATGATAGGTTGGTTATAATATAATAGGTTGGTGCTTTTAAAAAAAACAAAAGAAGATATAGTTAATTAAAATAGTTGGTGAATTTAGTAAACTAATATTATTTTATAATATTTTAATTTTCTTAATCTTTGGACCGGGCTCGGGCTTCTTAATGTAAGCTTGGCTCGGGAACGAACTAGGCGAAGGTTTTGTTATATAAATATGTTCTCGAACTCAAATAGGGTTCCAACGTTTTTATCACTCATATTCTTCAATGTTTTGAAAACTGGATCGGGTGATTGAACTTATAATCTAAAAGGTTCAATAGGTCACTGGTTCGACCGGTTGAATCATTACCAAAAAATAGTAACACCGGCTAACGTCATAAATAGTTTTATTTAATTGAAAATTATAAATATATAATATTATAAAAATCACACAATACATATAAAAAAATAATCTTTAATTCTAACAATTTCTAACAACAAAGCAAAATAATTTGTACTAAAAACGTTATTTGAAACCCTTTTATTTTAAAACAAAAAATATCTAAAACCGGACTTTTCGCCAGTTTTGGTCGGTTTTAAACAGTTTTTTTTGTGAGGGTGATTATAGATATTTCATTTTTATGCATTGCCCGACGACGAGTCTCTTATGGGGTCATCCTCTAAAAATTAGGGAAATTACAAGATGAGTGACATAAATGAAAGAAACTATAAAGAATCTAAAAAAATATAGCCAAAAGCTAGCCAGACATCACCAATGTCTGCCCAACCCTTCTCCAGAAAATCTAGCTGGATATACCTTGAAAATCCTAAATTCGGCCGAACAAATAACGACTTGCATTGAATGAGCAGATTGTCAGTTACACAATACATAGGATCTGGTTATGGCTGGCCAAATATAAAGTTCAAATTTAATAGTTTTTTTTATGAGAAATACCTAAGAAAATGTATGATAAACATAATGTAATTGAATCGGGTGCCCATCGTCCCTAAGCTCATTCTTTGTAGGAAAAGATTCCAACGCGGCGAAAACGTGTTAGGCACTAGGATCGACCTTGATTTTTTTTTTTTGGCCTTTGTCCCTTCTTAGCCGAAACTATTTAGCTTCTTTGGACTTTTTTTCTTTTATTTTTAATGATTTTTCCAGCCTCGAATAGCAGTCCAGGAACTGGATTGTTTTGCACATCGAAAACACCATTTACGCGCGCACTGCTCACTATTTTTATGCTGGCTATTCACTGATTTTTCTGCCACTATTTTGGATATAATAATGACTCTAGAACAATCCCAAAAAATCCTCAAAATAATCCTTTGTGTTCCCAAAAATTATGAGCAAAAACACAACACAAAACACTCCTCAAATGGAAAAAACAAATGGCGGTAGTAAGTTGATTTTTTTGCTCACTGCCGTGAGAATAAAGTGAGCAAAAGTGAGGTTTTTTGCCTCAACACCAAATGATCATCCATGATATGACTCGTTACCAACAAAAGATAGACTGGATCATGCTCACAAAATTATTCTCAAATTAATTTAGAGATTAAAAGTCACGCATAATTTTTTCTCTCTTTTTATTTTTCTTTCAACACTTGAGAGAAAAGTGGCTAGGGTTTCTAAAAAGATAAATTAAGTCACAAAGCAAAACAACTTTTGCTTTTATATACTAGGATTTAGGTTAACATAATTATAATTGAAATTACTGTTATATCTTTAAACCTTTGGGCATTTTTTGCCAAACGTTCCAAATTTTATAACAACAACATTCAAGGGTTGAATGTCTTCATAATGAAGAAATTAAACCTCCACCTTAATACACATTTTATAACTCATTTTGAAATAATATGTATTGATATCAAATATTAATACACATTTTAATTGAAAATAATAATTAAATTATCATGTAATTTAATATTTACAAAATATAAATAAAAATGTATATGATTATCTCATAATCATTAAATAATGAAAACCTTATATTAAACTTATTTAATATATTTTTCAAGTGTGACTTTAATTATTATTCACATTAATAATTTTAACATAATCTATTATTATGTATGTGAGTTCATAATTAGACTATCCAATTATGATATGATTTACTATAGTATATCGAGTTAGCACGGGGACCAAATGGATCTATAGTTCTTAGCTCTAATAATCCTGAAATATTGATTAAACTCTTTAATTAAATATTCTAAATTATTTTCTTTAGGTTGTTCCACTAAAAAACTAAAGTTGCACTCTCGTCGCTGTAGATACATTATATAAGCCGAACTACATCGATGTCTATTGATATAGTCATTACATATGGATTGACCCTTCATGAGTATCTCATAATTAGAGCCGGGTCAAAATATCCATTATATCCCTCTAATTATTTTTAGATTAAGATGACCATTCCAGCATTCCAGGGTCGCAGTGATGAAGAGGCTTATCAAGAGGCTTATAATTTGATTATTGATGGAGGCAATTGTACCAATGTAGCTAGTGCATCCCTGGTAGAGAAGTTGGGGTTACACATTTTGGTGCATCCTAAACCTTACAAATTGTAATGGTTAAATGATTGTGGTGAGGTGAATGAGACGAAACAAGTGAGAGTACCTTTCTTTATAAGGAGGAATAGTGACGAGGTTTTATGTGATGTGGTACCAATGCATGTTGGGCATCTTTTGTTTGGTAGACCTTGCCAATATGATCAGAGAGATCATCATGACGGGTTTCGAAATAGATATAGCCTAGTTAAAATGGGGAGATGGTTGTACTTGTACCTTTAACAACTACGCATGTCTATGAGAATCAACTAGCGATAAGACCAAAAAGGGAAGTGAGTGATTCAACTAAAACAGTAGGTGTGAACAAAAAAAAAGGGTTGAATGTGAAGGGATAGAAAATTGTGATGGAAGAGTAAGAAAATGTTTCTTTGCTAAAGAATGGGAGATTAGGCGAGAGTTCAAAAATAATGAATTCATGCTCCTACTTGTGTACAAAGAGTCTAATCTTAACCTTTCTGACATTAATAATTCCCTTCATCATAATTTTGTTACTTTATTACGTGAGTTCGAGGTTGTGTTTGCTGAAGAGATACCTAGTGGGTTACCACCCATATGAGGTATTGAGTACCAAATTGATTTCGTACCAGAAGCTATTAAACCTAATCGACCCGCCTATAGATGTAATTGTGAGGAGACAAAGGAACTTTAGAGGCAAGTTGAAGATTTGATGAGCAAATGGTACGTGAGGGAGAGCATGAGTCCTTATGTGGTACCAGTATTTTTGGTACCAAAGAAGAATGGAACTTGGAGGATATGTGTAGATTGTTGAATTGTGAACGATATAACGGTAAAGTATCACCATTAGATGGCATGTTAGATGAGTTGCATGGTATTAACACATTCTATAAGATTGATTTTAAAAAATGGCTACCAACATATTCGCATGTATGAAGGTGATGAATGGAAAACTACATTTAAGACTAAGAGTGGACTGAATGAATGGTTAGTTATACTGTTTGGTTTAACAATACACAAGTAACTTTATGGGACTTATGAAAATGTATGAATATGACTATATTATATAAGTATACACAAGAAAACTATATTATGTAAATTTATGGTTGTCTATTTTGATGACATAATTGTGTACATCACGAATCTAGATGCACATATAGAACACTTGCATAGTGTACTTATTGTTTCGCGTCAAGAGTCATTATATGCTAACTTTAAGAAATGCTTCTTTTGTATGGAGAAAGTGGTGTTGCTTGGATATATTGTAAGTGGGCAGAGAATTGAAGTAGATGAGAAAAAGGTTAAAGCCATCATAGATTGGCCAACACCTACGAGCGCAACAGAGGTTAGGAGTTACAATAGCTTAGATAGCTTATATAGGCATTTTGTGAAAGATTTTAGTACCATAGCCACACCACTCACAAAGGTAATAAAGAAAAATTTTGGTTTTAGTTGGGATAAGGAACAAGATGAAGCGTTTGCTTTACTTCAGGAAAGTTTGTGCACTACACATGTACTTGATTTATCTAATTTTAACCAGTCTTTCAAGATTTAGTGTAATGCTCCAAAGACAGGAATCGATGTAGTACTGAAGTAGGAAAGAAGGCCGATTGCCTATTTTAGAGAAAATCTCAATGGGGCGACCTTGAAGTACCCCACGTACGATAAAGAATTTTATACTTTAGTGGGAGCTTTGGAGACTTGGCAGCACCACCTAGGCCCAAGGGAATCGTTATACACACAGACCATGAATCACTCAAGCATATTAAAGATCAAGGTAAGTTGAATAAGCGCCATGCTAAGTTGATGGATTTTGTAGAGTCTTTTCCATATGTCATTCGCTACAAGCAAGGTAATGAAAATATAGTTATTGATGCATTGTCTCGCTGGTATTGACTTCTAAACTCTTTGAATACTCGATTGCTTGGATTTGAATTTATGAAGGACTTATATGAATCTGATGTGGATTTGCATGACTTGTTTTAAATTTCTAGTAAGGGTGCATGTGGGAAATTTTATAAATATAATAGGTATTTGGTTAATGGCGGTAAGTGTTGGTTTCTATTATATAGGTCCCAAACAAAGATTAAGCATATGAAATACTAAAATGAATATATATAAAAGACTTGAAGCATGGCGGAATCATACTTACAAAGTTATGTGATGAAGAAGATGAACAAAACCTTTGAATCTCCAAGCTCCAAGTTGGTTGGTTGGTTTCGGCCAAGGGAAGAAGAAGACTTGAAGCTCCAAGCTTTTGTATTCCAAGCTCTTTGATGGTTTCCCTATCACCTCCTTTGATCCCTTGCTTGTGCTAGCAAATATGGAGAATGGAAGATCAAATCTTCCTTTGCCCTTCAATGGTGAAGTTTCGGCAATTTGAGAGAGAAAAGAGAATTGTGTGATTGATTTATTTTGTTTTACCAAAAATCAATTTATATTTATGCCATAATTTATTAAATTAATAATAAATCTATGACACAAACCATGCAATGGCTTAGAGTGTCCAACACTCAAACTCCATGCAAACCAATTGAGTGAATTGTACACTATCACCATGCAATGCCATAGAGTGTTTTATACACTATCACCATGCAATGCCATAGAGTGTTTTGTACACTAACACCATGCAATGTAATGACACGTGTCATGTGGGCCCCACACGTTTCCCAATGAAAGTGGGCCCACGTCCACTCACGCGTTCGGGTTCGATATTTCCGAAATACCGAGCTTACGTCGCGACGTTAATTAAACCGAATTTAAATAAATAATTGCGCCTGGCGAAATTATTATTTACGTCGCTAACGAATTAATTTTAAACTAACTCGTTTGCCCGAATTAAAATCTAATTTTAATTTCGCGTCGAAATCGAATTTCGATTATTATATCGAATATAATAATTTTGTCGATTAATTCCAAATTAATCGTTCTCTCTCTAAACAAGGCATTTTATCCGAGATAAAGTTTCTCCGTAATTAATCCAAGATTAATTAAGTCCGAATCAAATATCATAGGTGAATCTTCAGGAAGCGACCCAGAGATCTCCGGATATTTTGGCAGTAAATCCGGTCGTCGGATAATCCGAACACGTACGTACCTCGTACTACGTCTATACCGATTCACAAGACAAGGTTGGCTTCTAGCAAAGCGCCATGCCTACCCAATTCTCCAGAAATATTCTTATAGGAATATAAGATCTGTATCAAGCGTAATATACCGTAGTATTGCGTACATCGATCCAGTATCGGATGATCACATGCTAGGCCTGGGGCTGGAGATGTGTCTGCCCCGTACGAAACATATATCGGACATCAAGCAACTAGTCTTTAAATCGGACAATCCTGACCTGGTCATATTGTCCCGACGGTTGCAACCTTTTATAGAGTACCAGTTCTGTGTCCTGCGTGATCATCGCCTCCATATGTCTGAAGCGATACTTCCATCTTGACATTACATCCAGTACACTACGATTCTCGATAAACCCAGAAGAGGTGTACACAGAACCGGTTAAGGTTCCCAACCACCAAAACCAAAGTTTACCGATTGTCGCAAGTACTAGCGATGTAAGTCTCAGGTTAAGACCATATACACCTACCTTGATGCGGCCTCCCATAGACACGTAGACATACTACCAATGGGATTCCGCGGGGTCTATCCAGAGCGAAGCTGTTTTCCGTACCATCGGTAAAACACAACCTCCTATCGCACTTGCATAAGTATCCAATACTTAAATATATGAGAACTATGCCGTTGTGCCCTCACAACGTGCACAAGCGCAATACTAGTCTATTCCGCATTATCGATGTCCGATCTCGATAATACTACGACTAGGGATATTAATGATTAAACCTTTATGGATTGATACTGTCTCATATCATCTCAATCCGGTACTAATCATATGGACTTTCGCCATTTATATATCAAAGTAAATAACATTACAAAACGGCAAAAGGCAATTCATTATCACATAGTTAATTTTGTACAATAATACAATATCATTTACAAACAGTGACGCTATGGGACATAATGTCTAACAATCTCCCACTTGGCCTATAGCCAGTCACTCAGGCATCTAATACCCGAACTATGTATGTGTCGTTCAAAAACTTGCTGAAGAACAGCCTTCGTCAGCGGATCTGCAATGTTATCATCTGATGTGACCTTCTCGACCTTTACATCGCCACGATGTATAATCTCCCGAATCAGATGGTAACGTCGAAGAACATGCTTGGACCGTTGATGAGACCTTGGTTCCTTAGCCTGCGCTATAGCCCCGTTATTGTCACAATACAATGGAACGGGCTCAGCTGCTAACGGAACTACTCCTAATCCGATTAGGAACTTTCGGATCCAAACTGCCTCCTTTGCTGCTTCAGATGCAGCGATGTACTCCGCTTCTGTTGTTGAATCGGCAACAGTATCTTGCTTGGAAGATTTCCAGCTCACTGCTCCGTTATTCAAACAAAAAATGTACCCGGATTGTGATTGTATATAGTCCTCCTTGTCGGTTTGGAAACTTGCATCGGTATACCCAGATACCTCAAGTTCTCCACCTCCATAAATTAAGAAAGCATCCTTAGTTCGTTTAAGATACTTAAGGATATTCTTAACTGCTGTCCAGTGACCTTCACCTGGATCGGCCTGATAACGACTGCACATGCTCAAAGCATATGAGACATCAGGTCGTGTACATATCATGGCATATGATTGATCCGACTGCCGAGGCGAACGGTATCCGACTCATGTTGTCTCTCTCTTCCTGAGTCTTAGGACACATGTCCTTAGACAGAGAGGTACCACGTACCATTGGAACCAATCCCCTCTTGGATTGTTCCATGTTGAATCGCTTCAACACTTTATCAATGTATGTACTCTGGGAGAGTCCAAGCAGCTTTCTGGATCTATCCCGGTAGATCTTTATTCCAAGAATAAAGGCTGCTTCTCCCAGATCTTTCATGGAGAATTTTAATGAAAGCCAAGCTTTCACCGACGTTAGCATGGGAATGTCATTGCCTATAAGCAATACGTCGTCGACATAAAGAACAATAAAAGTAAGTGCTCTCCCACTAACCTTCTTGTATACACAAGGGTCATCTGCGTTTTGCACGAAATCATATTCTTTTATGATCTCATCAAAACGCTGATTCCATGACCGTGATGCTTGCTTCAATCCATAAATGGATCGATTTAACTTACAAACCTTGTTTGCAAGTCTTGGCACGATAAAACCGTCAGGCTGTTGCATATAAACATCCTCAAAAGGTTTCCGTTAAGGAAAGCGGTCTTAACGTCCATCTGCCATATCTCGAAGTCGAAATATGCAGCTATTGCAAGCATTATCCGAATGGATTTAATCATGGCAACGGGTGAGAAGGTTTCGTCATAATCAATACCGTATTGTTGACGATACCCCTTCGCTACAAGCCTAGCTTTGTACGTTTGTACGTTGCCATCCATGTCGGTCTTTTTTTGAAGATCCATCTGCATCCAATAGGCTTTACGCCTTCTGGTGCATCAACCAGTGTCCAAACTTGGTTGGCGTACATGGAATCCATCTCGGACTTCATGGCATCTTGCCATAAAGCGGAATCGATATTTCGTATCGCTTCCTCATACGTAGCCGGCTCATTATCCTCAATAAGATTAATATCTACATGAGGTGAGATCAGGAACCCATACCTCTCAGGTACTGTTCTGACTCTCTCCGACCTACGCGGTCCTTGTGTATGTGAAGTTTGTGGTACAGACTCATCCTGGACGGTCTGTTCTTGTTCCGTCGTTGATTCATTGCCAGGAACAGTATTACACGATCTTCATCGAGTTCTACTTTCCTCCCACTTACCACTGCATTTATAAAATCCTTCTCAAGGAAAAATGCATGTAGAGCAACAAATACTTTGTTCTCTTGCGGGTGATAGAAGTAATATCCTTTGGTTTCCCTAGGATATCCTACGAAAAGGCATTTATCAGATTTGGGTTCAAGTTTGGTACCTTCCAAACGTTTAACATATGCCCAGCATCCCCAAATCTTCAGGAAAGAGAAACCTGGTTTCCTTCCTGTCCATATTTCATATGGAGTCTGTTCAACAGACTTCGACGGTACCTTATTCAAAATAAGTATAGCACTGTTTAATGCGTATCCCCAGAAGGATATTGGTAGCTCAGTGCGACTCATCATTGACCTTACCATGTCAAACAAGGTGCGGTTTCTCCGTTCGGACACACCATTTAATTGCGGTGTTCCAGGAGGAGTCCACTGTGAAAGAATACCATATTCTTTCAAGTAATCTTGAAACTCACAACTTAAGTATTCCCCACCACGGTCTGACCGTAATGTCTTAATACTCTTCCCTGTTTGTTTTTCCACTTCGTGTCGAAACTCTTTGAATTTCTCAAAAGTTTCCGACTTGTGTCTCATAAGATACACATAACCGTAACGAGATGCATCATCTGTAAAGGTTACGAAGTAGTGAAATCCACCTCTAGCCTGGCTAGACATGGGCCCGCATACATCAGTATGAACTAGAGCCAACAGTTCTGTGGCACGTTCACCTTTACCGCTAAAAGGTGATTTAGGCATTTTGCCTAAAAGACAAGATTCGCAGACGTCATATGAATTGGGATCAAATTCGTCCAAGTACCCACTCTTCGAGAGTGTGGATATGCGAGTCTTGTTGATGTGTCCTAGACGACAATGCCATATATAAGCTTCATCTTTTAGATTACTCCTTTTGAGCCTTTTGTTTGTCATTTTAGGAGATTCATTTATATTCAAAATATAAAGACCGTTATTTGCAACAGCTGTGCAAATTTCTGCATCATTCAGATATAAATAACACCCAGTGTTTCTGAATACAAAAGTGTAACCCTGCTGGGTTAACAAGGATACAGATATAATATTCCTAGTTAAACTAGGTACAAAATAACAGTTCATAAGTTTAAGTACATGCCCTGAGGGCAGTTCTAAAACAAAAGTCCCTACGGCCAAAACAGCAACAGGTGTTCCGTTTCCGACCCGTAGATCCATCTCCCCTGACGCCAGCACCCTGCTATCATGCAGATCCTGCACATCAGTACAAATATGAGCACCACAACCAGAATCAAAAATCCAATTTTTAAAACTAGAAGTATTCATATTTATCTCAATGACAAACATACCAGAGGCGATAGCCTTGCTAGCCTTGATATCCTCCCTCTGCCCTTTGCCCATTCGGCAGTCACGTTTCCAGTGACCCCTCTTGCCGCAGTTTAGGCAGATGTCGCGAGATTTGTCCTTTGGCTTCCTAGAAGCCACTGTCAACTTGCCTTTGCCCTTCTTCTTGAAACTTTTCTTCCTCGCACCTCCAATTGCCTTGGGCCCGGCCCTTGGCGCATGAGAGGTCGATGCATAATGCGCCTCGCGCTTGCTCCCCTTTAGGAGTTCCTTTTCGGACTCCTTCAGTACGGACAACAACTCTCCGAGAGTGTCGTCAGTATCCATCAACTTGTAGTTGATGATGATTTGTTTCCAAGTATCGGGCAGCGATTGTAATATCATATCAATCGTCAGCTCTGCCTCCAAGACAATGCCCATATTGGCTAACTCATCAATGTCAGCGATCATTTGAGTCCCGTGGGCCTCAACTGATGCGCCGTCTGTCATCCGGGAGCGGAAGAGTTTCCTTAGCTCTCCTACCTCTTCATCCGCTTGTTAGTGCGGTGAAGATCACGCAATCTTGCCATCATGTTATAGGGATCCAAGTCCCTATTTTGGCGTCTGAAATGCTGAGTCATTGCAGCTAGCATAATTGACTGAGCTTGGTCACAATCATCACTATGAGTTCTCCATAACTCTAGCTCCAGTGGCTCAGTGGGTTTAGGCGGGAGAGGCCTCTGAATAGTATACAGTACCCTCTCAGCCCCAAGCACAATCTTGAGGTTCATTTCCCAGTCGGCAAAGTTTGTCCCTTTGAAGACATTATCGCCCATGATTATGTCGCGGATATTACCTTTGCCAGTCATCTTGACGACTATAGTCCAACTATAAAGTCAACGATGTTATGGGTACAGTCAAACTGTTACAAGTAAAATAACAATATATTAGTCCAACTAAAAAATATTGACGAAATAATTTTGAAAGACGTGTAAGGCTAATTATCTGAACGAAATTGCAAATTCAATAATAGCCTCCCACTATTTTCTTCAAGTCTCCAACCCTCTGTAGA
Organism: Zanthoxylum bungeanum; assembly: GCA_019454045.1. Lineage (NCBI taxonomy): Eukaryota > Viridiplantae > Streptophyta > Magnoliopsida > Sapindales > Rutaceae > Zanthoxylum > Zanthoxylum bungeanum. Next base: position 369,391 of record SKCR01027390.1, on the reverse strand, counting down.
GAACTCGGGAAATCGCATTTCCTAGCGGCTAGGATCCCGTTAAATAACATACAACCCTGACTTTGGCCAATAAAAAATTGCATGCTATTTAACTTAGGTAGATCTCTATGATCAATTGGATCTCATCCAATTCCTAGATCCGGTTAGGTGGACATCCAAGTCCGAAACATACGTATAATGTCAATGTATCCGATACATTTTCCTAACCCTATCCTCCGAATCATCTAGGCCATGGCTTTGGCCAAAAACAAACCTAATGATTCCAGTTAAGCGGGACCCATTGACGAGGAAAGTTTCGTAATCAATGTCATTGGACAAAAAGTGACCTTGACTTTGGCCAATAAAAATCACGATTTGGACAAGACACCGATATGCAACAAAACTCTCATGATTCAAGTACATCCTTGATTGACAAAGGTCTTGACTTTGGTCAAAAACAAACCAATGCCAATTTCGGATCTTGAACAAGAATCATTCAATGGAAGGATATTCGCTTAATATAAATTGAGGGATTTTCGCGTAATTGGCAACCAATTTATTTATCTTTGTTAGGTCTCATCATCATACACCCTTAAGCATGCTTCTAAAACATCATAAAGCGCGTAAAGTAAATTAATAGTGATATGCGGATGGATATATAAACAACTTGTTCCTAGAACAAATCACTCCCTTTCTCTCTCCCCGCTAGCACTATTCTACTACTACCCAATACATAATACAATAAGAGAAACCTCATTTACATTGAGGGGAATTAGGTGAGAAGAGAATACAAAGAGATAAAGAGATAAGGCTGGACACGCAGGTCCAATTTATAAATTCCAAATTTACAATAATTTCTAAAATTACCCTTTCCCTTCTAATATCCATCCGATATACACTATTCATTCATCACATACATATATATTCAAACAAGACATGCTTTTACAACCAATCTAATCCAATTAATTAGTCTTTGTTTAAGTGATCATCCAATGTTCAAACAACGGTTTGATTTTTGCGCGAGTCCAACTCTATTGAGAATAAGTACATAAGGTACGAATTCGCGAATTATATCGAACTACTTATTAAATCTGATTTAATACGTATTCAATACTAATTCATTCATTTAATTCCAAATTAAATGTTTACACTTTTAATGTGCTTTAAAGACTTAGATTCTAAATCTAATCTTATTGGGCCTCAAAGCCCAACTAACATCCAATGTTGAATTTAATTCAAGTCAAATGGACTTAGAATTGATTTATTAAGGCTTGGGCTTTGGTCAATGTGGGTCAAACCAATTACCAAGCCCAAATAAGGAATCACCCTTAAGTGCCATAAAACCAATTTTAAGCCCATAAGGCCCAATTAAATATTAAAGCCCATTAATTAAATTTTAATATTCCAAACATTAAGTCCAATTAATTAAAGTGTAATACCAAGATTAATACATTAAATCAAATATTTCAAAAATACCCATTTAATTTATTAATCATGTATTTTGCAAAATAAATGTCCAACATTAATTTTATCAAAAAATCAACTCCATTTCATGTCCTTGTTGATTCGGCCAAGGTGAGTTTTTGTGTCGATTTGTTTTTCAATCCGATTGAATTACTAATCTACGTCCCGTATACGTTCTAAGTCATCCAATGAACTTAAACACAAAAAATTCCAATACATCAAATGCAAGATTACATTCGGCCAAGGTCAAAATATTGGGGAAAAATCATCCAATGCATTTTTCATAAAATTGATTTCATGTATCATCATTCTATATACATGTAAGCATTCTTATTAATCAAATTTCACAAGAACATGCTTTTATCAATTTCACCATATCATTCGGCCAAGGTCAAGATATTGGGGAAAAATCATCCAATGCATTTTTCATAAAATTGATTCCATGTATCATCATTCTATATACATGCAAGCATACTTATTAATCAAATTTCATAAGAACATGCTTCAATCAATTCATCACACCATTCGGCCAAGGCATATATTGGGGGAAAAATCATCCAATGCATTTTTCATAAAATTGATTTCATATTATGTCATTTAACATAGATATAAGCATACTCATTCATCAAATTTCACAAGAACATGCTTCAATCAATTTTACCCAAATTTTAACCTAAAGTATTTCATGCTTAAACCTAGCTCAATGATACCATTGTTGGTTTCTATTATATAGGTCCCAAACAAAGATTAAGCATATGAAATACTAAAATGAATATATATAAAAGACTTGAAGCATGGCGGAATCATACTTACAAAGTGTATGTGATGAAGAAGATGAACAAAACCTTTGAATCTCCAAGCTCCAAGTTGGTTGGTTGTTCGGCCAAGGGAAGAAGAAGACTTGAAGCTCCAAGCTTTTGTATTCCAAGCTCTTTGATGGTTTCCCTATCACCTCTTTGATCCCTTGCTTGTGCTAGCAAAAATGGAGAATGGAAGATCAAATCTTCCTTTGCCCTTCAATGGTGAAGTTTCGGCAATTTGAGAGAGAAGAGAGAATTGTGTGATTGATTTATTTTGTTTTACCAAAAATCATTTATATTTATGCCATAATTTATTAAATTAATAATAAATCTATGACACAAACCATGCAATGGCTTAGAGTGTCAACACTCAAACTCCATGCAACCAATTGAGTGAATTGTACACTATCCATGCAATGCCATAGAGTGTTTTATACACTATCACCATGCAATGCCATAGAGTGTTTTGTACACTAACACCATGCAATGTAATGACATGTGTCATGTGGGCCCCACACGTTTCCCAATGAAAGTGGGCCCACGTCCACTCACGCGTTCGGGTTCGATATTTCCGAAATACCGAGCTTACGTCGCGACGTTAATTAAACCGAATTTAAATAAATAATTGCGCCTGGCGAAATTATTATTTACGTCGCTAACGAATTAATTTTAAACTAACTCGTTTGCCCGAATTAAAATCTAATTTTAATTTCGCGTCGAAATCGAATTTCGATTATTATATCGAATATAATAATTTTGTCGATTAATTCCAAATTAATCGTTCTCTCTCTAAACAAGGCACTTTATCCGAGATAAAGTTTCTCCGTAATTAATCCAAGATTAATTAAGTCCGAATCAAATATCATAGGTGAATCTTCAGGAAGCGACCCAAGAGATCTCCGGATATTTTGGCAGTAAATCCGGTCGTCGGATAATCCGAACACGTACGTACCTCGTACTACGTCTATACCGATTCACAAGACAAGGTTGGCTTCTAGCAAAGCGCCATGCCTACCCAATTCTCCAGAAATATTCTTATAGGAATATAAGATCTGTATCAAGCGTAGTATACCGTAGTATTGCGTACATCGATCCAGTATCGGATGATCACATGCTAGGCCTGGGGCTGGAGATGTGTCTGCCCCGTACGAAACATATATCGGACATCAAGCAACTAGTCTCTTTAAATCGGACAATCCTGACCTGGTCATATTGTCCCGACGGTTGCAACCTTTTATAGAGTACTAGTTCTGTGTCCTGCGTGATCATCGCCTCCATATGTCTGAAGCGATACTTCCATCTTGACATTACATCCAGTACACTACGATTCTCGATAAACCCAGAAGAGGTGTACACAGAACCGGTTAAGGTCCCAACCACCAAAACCAAAGTTTACCGATTGTCGCAAGTACTAGCGATGTAAGTCTCAGGTTAAGACCATATACACCTACCTTGATGCGGCCTCCCATAGACACGTAGACATACTACCAATGGGATTCCGCGGGGTCTATCCAGAGCGAAGCTGTTTTCCGTACATCGGTAAATAAAACACAACCTCCTATCGCACTTGCATAAGTATCCAATACTTAAATATATGAGAACTATGCCGTTGTGCCCTCACAACGTGCACAAGCGCAATACTAGTCTATTCCGCATTATCGATGTCCGATCTCGATAATACTACGACTAGGGATATTTAATGATTAAACCTTTATGGATTGATACTGTCTCATATCATCTCAATCCGGTACTAATCATATGGACTTTCGCCATTTATATATCAAAGTAAATAACATTACAAAACGGCAAAAGGCAATTCATTATCACATAGTTAATTTTGTACAATAATACAATATCATTTACAAACAGTGACGCTATGGGACATAATGTCTAACAGTAAGTTGTGCATTCCATCTTATTCTATGCGTGAGTGTTAGTGCGTGAGGTACATTATGGGGGATATATGGGGCATTTTGGGGTAGTTAAGACCTTAGGTATTTTGAGTGAATATTTTTATTGGCCTAGGATGAAGAAGATGTCATGTGTATGTGTGATAGATGTATTACGTGTAAAAAGGTCAAACCTAAGGTTTTACCTCATTGTTTGTATACTCATTTGCCAATACCTAGAGAACTGTGGATTGATAATTCTATAGATTTTATTTTAAGGTTACCAAAAACTAAGAGGGGTAAAGACTCAATTTTCGTGGTAGTTGAAGGTCTTGTGGGGTAAGTTAGGGACTAAGTTATTGTTTTCTACTACTTGTCATCCACAAAACGGAATGGGCAAACTAAAATCATGAATAGGACTTTGTCGCAACTGTTACATACTATTCTTAGTAAGAATTGAAGTACTGGGAGGAATGTTTACCGTTTTTAGAGTTTGTATATAATATAAGCATTCATTCTACCTCTTCATATTCTCCTTTTGAAATTTGGATTTTGTATCTTTTCCTGCTAATGAGATGACGTGTTTGGATGGAAAAAGAAAGGCAGAACTTGTCAAAAAAATCTATGAGAAGACACGCTTACACATTGAAGAGAAGAATAAGATTAAGGCCAACAAAAGAAGAAGATGCGTACAATTTGAACTAGGAGATTGGGTTTGGATGTATTTACGTAAGTAGCGGTTTCCACAATAAAGGAAATCCAAGTTGTTACCTCGTGGCGATGGTCATTTTCAAGTTCATGAACACATTAATGATAATGCTTATAAAATGGATCTTCCTGGTGAGTACCAAGTCTCTGCTACTTTTAATGTTTCTGTCTTATCTTTGTTGATGCAGATTCGAGTAAAAATCAATTTGATGAGAGGGGTAATGTTGCGGTATAAGGAGAAACTGCAACTGAACGACAAGTCAAAGATATTTTTCTTTTACTAGTGGGACCTATCACAAGGTATAGGGCTAAAGAAATCAAGGAAGCAGTGCTTGGACTTGTGAGGGAGACGATGGTCGAGACTACCAATATTACCGTCAAGACTTTAATATTGAAGATGAGTTTGTCATATGAAGAACCTTCTATGGTTAACATTATATAAGCCCTTGGAGATGTTAACTCGATAGTTTATTTATGTATTTTTTTGGTTAATTTAAAAGGGCTGGACATTTATTTTATTTTAGTTTAGTTTATTTTAATTTTAAAGCTTTTCTATTTAGATTAGAAAGCACACATGCATGTACCTTGTATGTGGGAGGCGTGTGCTTAGGGTTAGATTTAAGGTTTCCTAGTTTACCTAGGAAAACACATGCCTAATGATGTGTGGGGTAGTTTTAAGTTTTTATGGGCTTGTGTGGGCTCCATTTTAGCTTATTAGATTAGGATTCATATTATCTTACCTTTTAGGATTTTCATTCGTTTGCTATATAAGCTACATTATGTCATTATTTTGTGACTTTTTTATGATTAAAAAAAATTCGAGATTTTGAGAGCTAGTTCTCTTCTTGTTCTTAAACTTCAAGAACTTAAACTCACCAAAGAGCTTGCAACCCTTTGTTGCGTGATCTTACAACTAGGGTTCTTGAGGCAGGTTCTCAACGAGTCTTAGTCGTCTATTCCTGATCGTAGTGGCGTTCTTGGGTTTTGTCTGATTTGTTTGTGGGTTCACAAGGCAAGTTCTTGTCGAGTATGCATCATCATGTTTAATATCCAAGAATCATAAAGTCTATTATCCTTACAAGCTTGAAAATTCAGCCAAGCCAAGAGCGTTCATGTTCAAAATTTACATTCACATTACTAAATAATATGTACTTATGCATTACTTGTAATAGATTCAACACCTAAAATTAAAAAAATCAAGCCTTTTATCCTCCCACTTTTATTCCGCTGTGAAGCCCCATTTAGGGATAATAATGTTTCATTCAATTTCAAGCTCATTCCAAGTCTTTCTACCACCAAATACCTTAATTATCACAATAAAGTTCATATTCATCCTAAATGGCCTCAACATCTATCTGAACTTAATTACTTCATGAACTTCGAAAATTAAAAGCAACAAATACATGCTTGATTTCTAAAATTAAGAGAAAGAAATGAGGGGTGGATGTTTATATGATGAAGATTGGCTTGAGAGATCTCATTTCCTCTAGGCAATGACATGAATGAGAGAAAATATCATGATTTTTCTTCTTTTTTTGTTGAAAAAAACGTAAAGCTTGAATAATGAGAGAAATGATGAAACCGCTTATATATAACACAAGGAAATATATTTTATCAAATAAAATAATATTTTTAATTTAAACACATGCCTAATTTTAGATCATCTCGAAATTCATTGTTCAGTCTAACAAAAAATGCAGTTTTTGGCCTTATTTTGGTCAAAATTTGGAAAAATATCCAATATGAAAGTTGTCTATCTTGGTATAAGCTTTTCGACATATAAAGATCACTGAAATCAGACATCATTGATAAAAGTTAGAGCGAAAATAGTAAAATTTATATGTAACTCAATAAAAACTAACTCTACCATGAAATTATAAAAAAAAAAAACACTTCTTGATTTTGAAATAATTCATTCACGTACTGTACATGCTAATAATGCATAATTAAACACTAGAATATATCTCGTAAATACACATGGAAATATGTGATTAAGTTATTACAATCGGGGTGTTACATTACGACTCATTTATTCTCCGATTAGTCCCCCGGTGGGGCTATCTGTACTCTCTACATGCTACGAGCCCAACAGTGTGGTGGTCACTGACGTCATAGGCATAGCGGTAAACCCTTCTTCGCTCCTACAAATGCCGACTCCACTAGGGAAAGAGAATCGGCTCCGAAAAATGCCTTGTAGTATTTACGGTAAGATTGAAGTTAACCATGTTTTCATCTCTTGCATACCCTTTTTAACCACGATGGCGTTACATATCAAGGAATCGCTTTCACTCAAGGCGGTGGATTGGTATATAATGATAACCATTACTTATTGGCACATATCCTTGGATATTGGTGTGTTCATTTGGTCGATAGAATCCTGGGGTGGGTGTTGGGTTCTCAAAGAACATTGCCAAGGATCAAATAAGCATAAAAAATGTGAATACTCGAAGTAAGAATGCGGAAAAATACTTACAACGATCGGTTTCTTGGATGTGTTGAGAACAAAAATTTGTCTCCTTTAGAAGTGCTCCAAGCTCCTCTCTTTGATTGTATGTTGATCTCCAAGGTTGGTGAATGAATTCCAAACTCAATGGATGTTTCCCTATCACCTTTGTAGACTCTTTAAGTGCTAGCTAAGGAATAAAATTGCAACAAAATTATTCCCTTTGTGTTCTTGTAACTCTCGGCAATATGAGAATTTTAGAGAGGGAGAGAGGCTTGTTGGTTTCTAATTAGGTCCCAAGAATCATCAAATCAAGCACAAAAACGCATGAATACAACAAAGGAGAATGGCGAAAACATACTCACAATGATCGGATCTTGCGACGCGATGAAGACAATCCTTCAAGCTCCCTCAAAAGTCACGGCAGCAGCTCCCCTTGGGAGTGGACTGCACAGTGGTGGGTGGTGTGGCTCCTCCAAGATTCGGCCATTGATGACCTCCATTGAAGCTCCAAGCTTCAAGCTCCAAAAATGATTCCAAGCTCAAGTGTTCACTGCCCTATCACCTTAGGAAGACTCAAGTGTGTGTGCTAGCACTTGATTTTGCAACAAAATAAACTCTCTTGCTTCTCTTTATCCTCTCGGCAAAACCAGAAAAGTGAAGGAGATGAGATGGCTCAAAAGCCGAATGAGAAGAGGAGGGAAAGAGAGAAAAACCGTTTATCAAGAGAGAGAGAGGGAAAAAGTAAAATGTATTTGGTTTATATATTTTCCAAAATAAATATCAAATTCTTTTTACTTTCCAAAAAGCAAAAGTCAAAAAGCAAAAAGCAATTAAATGCTTTTCAACTACCACATCAATCACTCAATCAATCAATCAAATTGTCACATCACTCAAAGTGACATGTGATTTGATGCTTGATGTGACTAGCGATTTGACGATTTATGTGACTTGCGTGCCGCACTCGAATTCGAAATGCGATTGCGCTCGTAAACACTCTCGGGCTCGGGTTCGCTAATTCCAAATTAAAGAATTTTCCGTCTCGACGTAATTAAACGATTACGCCTAGCGAAATCACTATTCACGTCGCTAACGAATTAATTCTAAATTAATTCGTTCGCCCGAATCAAAATCTAATTTTAATTCCGCGTCGAAATCCAATTTCACATAATATATCGAATATATTATTTTATTGATTAATTCCAAATTAATCGTTCTCTCTCTTTAATTAATATTTTATCCCAGATAAAATATCTCCGTAATTAATCTCAGATTAATTTTCTCTCTCATCTAATTAATCCCAGATTAATAAAGTGCGAGTCATACATCATCGGTGAATCTTCGGTAAGCGACCCATGAGATCCCCGGATATGTTGGCAGTAAATACGGTCGTCGGACTATCCGAACACGTAAGTACCTAATACTACGTTTGTACCGATTTACAAGACAAGGTTGGCTTCTAGCAAAGCGCCATGCCTACCCAATTCTCCAGAAATATCCGTATAGGAATATGTGATCTATATCAGGCGTAGTATACGTAGTATTGCGTATTTCGATCCAGCATCGGATGATCACGTGCTAGGCCTGGGGCTGGACTTGTGTCTGCCTCGTACGAAGCACATATCGGATGTCTGGTAACTAGTCTCTATAATTGGATATACAAGACCTAGTCATAATATCCCGATAGCTCGAGCATTTAAGAGAACGAGTTCTGTATCCTATGTGATCATCATCTCCACTATGACTGGAGTGATACTTCCATCTCGACATCACACCCAACACACTATGATTCTCAATATACCCAGCATTGGCGTACACAGAACTTGTTAAAGCTCTGGATGACCTCAACCAAAGTATATTGATTGTCATAAGTATTAGCAGTGCAAGTCTCAGGTTAAGACCAAATACACCTACCCTGATTTCGGACTTCCATAGACACATAGTCATACTACCAATGGAATTCCGAGGGGGTCTATCCAGAGTGAAGCTGTTTCACGTACCATCGGTAAAACACAACCTCCTATTACACTTGCATGAGTATCCTATACCCAAATATATGAGAACTATGCCGTTGTGCCCTCACAACGCGCACAAGTGTAATACTAGTCTTTTACGTATTTATCGATGTTCGATCTCAATAATACTCTGACTAGGGATATTTAATGATTTATCCTACGTGGACTGATACTGTCTCATATCATTCTCAGTCCAGGAACAAATCATAGGGACCTCTCATCATTTATATATCTTGGTGATCTAATCACAAATGATAAGAGTGCCATCTCCTTTGTCACATAGTTAATTTGTACAACAACACCATGATCTGTACAAATAGTGACGCTATGGGTCATAATTGTCCAACAATATCCCACTTGACCTAGAGCCAGTCACTCGAGTGTCTGAAACCCGAACCATGTACGGTTGGCTCAAACTGCTGAGAAAAGGTTTTCGTCGGCGGATTTGTATGAATATCATCTTGATGCGATTTATTTGATCATCACATCGCCACGATGTATGATCCGAACGAATCAGATGAATATCGAAGTATGTATCTGGATCGTTGATGAGACCAATAATTCTTTAGCATTTGCTGACGCCTAGCTCAGCTGCTAATAGAACTGTATCTAATCTAATTAGATTTATTATTGACCCAAATGACTTCTATTGCTGCCTCAGCTGCAGCAATAACCCACTTTTGTTGTTTATTCGGTAACAGTATCTTGCTTGGAAGATTTCCAGCTCACAGTACCGTTATTCAAACTGTATAGTACCGTTTGCGACTTTTAATCGTCTTTATCGGTTATAGGAAACTTGCTACAGTGATCCCAGTCACTTCAAGTTCTCATTCTCCATAGACTACGACAGCATCCTTAGTTCTCTAAGATACTAACGGATGTTCTTAACACCAATCTAGTGACTATCACTCGGATTGGCCTGTTTGTGAATCCATATGCTCAAAGCGTATGAGACACCAGGTCACGTACATTTTTCAATGTACGGTTTCTCGGAGAGTATTTCGAAAGCCAAGCTTTCGCTGATAGTTATTTTATGGGAATATCATTTCCAAGAAATGACGTATTATCATTACTCAGGACATTCACTGTCAGTGCGCTCCCACTAACCTCCTTATATACACAAGAATCATTTTCGTTTTGAATTAAATCATAAATCATTATGATTACATCAAAACGATAATTCCAAGAACCTAATGCTTGCTTCAATCCAATCACGGATCGAATAAAAAGCATTATCCAAATGGATTTACCGTGGCAACAGGTAAAAGGTTGAATCGTAATCAACACAATGTTGATAACGATACCTTTCCGCTAAAAGCCTAGCTTTATACGTTGGTATGTTGCCATCCATGTATGTCTTCCTTGAAAACTTATTTAGTACCAATAGGAACAATGCCTTGTGGTACATCAACTAGTATCCAAACATAGTTGATTTACATGGAATCCAATTCGGATTATATGGCACTTTTCCATAATAGGGAGTCGATACCTTGTATCACTTCCTCATACGTAGTCAGTTGGTATTCCTCAATAAGATTCGACATCTTTATGAGGTGAGATCAGAAACCCATACCCCAGGTTGTTTTCTGACTCTCTCCGACTTACGCAGTTCTTGTGTATTCGAAGATTAATGGTACAGTTTCATCCTTGATGAACTGTTTATGTTCCATTAGGATTCAACGTCTGGAATAGTATTGCTCCGTTTTTCATCGAGTTTTACTATCCTCTCACTTACAACTGCATATCGGTATTCCTCTTAGGAAAATCGCATGGTGAGCAATAATCTAATTGTTCTCTTATGAGGTTGTATAAGTACTATACTTTGGTATCCCTAAGATAACCAACAACTTTGGCACTTATCCAATTTGGGTTTTAGTTTGGTATCATCCAAACATATGCCTAGCATACCCAAATATTCAGGAATGAGAAACCTGGTTTCTTTCCTGTTCATATCTAATATGTTATCTGTCAAACAGATATTTATGGAACCTTATTCAAAATAAGTTCTGCACTGTTTAGCGTATCCGTTGAAGGAAATGGTAGCTCAGAGTGACTCATGATTGACCTTATCATGTCTAACAAAATTCGGTTAATCCTGTTTAGACACACCGTCATACTGACGTGTTCCGGGAGGAGTCCTCCTTGAAAGAATACTATACTCTTTCAAGTATTTACGAAACTTTATTGCTTAAGTATTTTCCATTACGGTCTTACCGTGACGGTTTAATACTTTAACCAATCTGTATGTCTATTTCGTGTTGAAACTGTAAAAGTTTCCGATTTGTGTTCTTCAAAAGAAACACATAACCATACGCGATGCCACATCCGTAAAGGTCACGGAATATTCATATCCACATCTAGCCTAGCTAGACATGGGCCCACTTCCTTCACTATAAACTAGGGCTAACAGATCAGTGGCATTTACACTTTTACCAAGTAAACAGTGTTTTAGGCACTTTGCCCAATAATCTAGATTCATAGACTTTATTTGAATATAATCAAATTAGTCCTAGTACCCACTCTTCGAAAGTGTGGATATACGATTCTTGTTTAATCGTGTCCCAGACAACAATGCCACATTTAAGTTTCTTAACTGATAAAATCAGTTTGAGCTATTTATTTGTCATGTTATATATTTGAGATTTATTTATATTCAAAATATAAATTCTGTTATTCACATCTAATGTGTTTATCTCAACATCATCTTTATATAAAAAAACACTTTAGTGTCCTAGAATATAAAGGTACACCCGCAGCGGGTTATACGCGATATAGAGATAATGTTTCTAGTCAAACTAGTTACATTATAACAGTTTCCTAATTTAGGTACATACCCGAGGGTAGTTCCTAAACTTAGGTATCTACGGTTAAAACAGCGACTTTCGTCCCGTTTCCAATTCGCAGATAAATCTCAATTGATGTCATTATCCTGCTCATAGCAGAATCTGAACATCAGTCCATATTTTATGTATCACACTAAGTATCTAAAATCCAATTTTAATACTAGTAGTGAACATATTTATGACAATCATTTCTGAAGTCAGAGCGTTGCTCGTCTTCAATTCCTTCATGTCTGCTTTTTCCAAACGGCAGTCACGCTTCCGCGATCTTGTTTGCCACATTTAGGCAGACATTTTGGGATATGTCCTTTATCTTCCCAGAAGATTATAATGATTTTGCCTTTGCCGGTTTCAACACTCCAGAAGCCTTTGGTCAACCCTTGGCCTTCTAGAATATCGAAGTAAGGTGCGACTAGCGCTACTTGTCTAATTGCAAACTTTGACTTTGTCTCCTTGAGAATAGTCATTAACTCTCCAAGAGTTATTAATTGCAATTTTAGTACTTCTAAAATCTAAATATAGATTTATGAAGATCCTTCAATTTCAGTATCATACTTTAAGGATCTAATCCTTAGTTCTGATTCATAAATTAAGGAGTCTAAATGACAAGTATAATGGATTAAGCATTAAAGTTATCATTACATAAATCTTCCAAAGATTATGCTCTACTATTTGCTTAACTCCGGGCTTAGGCATAATACGTTATTTTATTAAATAAAGTAACTTATTAGTTTCCAGGACCATCCTGAAACTTTATTCCCAATTTGAAAATTAAACCATTTAAACACATTTTCCTCAGGATTATGTTTTAAATGTTAATCTTTCAATTTTATCTTGATTCTACTAGTCCAACTATTTAATCAACAATTTGTGGTACTATGTATTATAATGATTATTATAGTCCAACTATATAATCAAATATAATTTAAATTAATTAACCTCAATTACATTGATTACTATAATCCAATTATAAAATCAACTGTAAATTGAAATTAATTAATTTAAATATATTGATTACTATAATCCAATTATATAATCACCTATAATACAGTCCAACTGTATATTAAAACAACAATTTAAATATTAGTCCAACTAACATTTAAATTAATGACGAAATAATTTGAATGAGCGCGTATGGCAAGTAATTAAACGAATATTGCAAATTCAATTATTGCCTCCCACTATTTTTCGGTGAGCCTCTAACCCTCTGTCGAGTACTCGGGAAACCGTGTTTCCTAGTTGGCTAGGATCCCGTTAAATATCACACAATCTTGACTTTGGCCAACAAATTATATGATAATTAACTAGGTAGATCTCTAAGATCGATTGGATCCAATCCAATTCCTAGATCCGGTAGGGGGACGTCCAAGTCTGAAATATATATCTTATATATGCCAATACATCCAATGTATTACCTAACCTTTTTCCTCTGAATCAACTAAGCCTTGGTTTTGGCACAACAAACTTAGTGATCCCAGTCAAGCGCGACCCATTGACCATGGAAAGCTTCGTAATCAATGTCGATGGACAAGAAGTGGTCTTGACTTTGGCCAACAAACCACAACTTGGACAAGACACCGATATGGAACAAAGCCTTCGTGATTAAAAACATCTTCGACAGACAAATGCCTTGACTTTGGCCAACAAACCAATGTCGTCTTAGATCTTGAGTAAGAATCACTCAATGGAAGGAAAAACGCTTAATATTGAGCGAGGTTTTTCGCGTGCAAATTGGCAACCAATTTATTATCTTTGTTAAGGTCTCATCATCATACACCCTTAAGCATGCATTTTAAACACATAATAAAGCACATTTGAAAAATAATAATGATATGCGGATGGATACTTTACATTGATCCTAGATCAAATCTCTCATTTTCTCTCTCCTGCTAGCACATGTATTTACTTCTACCCGTTACACTACACTTCTAAAGAGACCTCATTTACATTGAGGGGAATAGGTGAGAAGAGATTACAAATAGTATAGAGGTGATAAGGCTGGACACGTAGGTCCAATTAGTAAATCAAATTTATTACAATAATTTCTAAAATTGCCCCACCCATCTAATATCCATCCGATATACATTATTCATGCATCGCAACCATGTATTCACACAAGCATGTTATCAATCAATCTAATCCAATTAATTAATCTGATAATTAGTGATCATCCAATGTTCAAACAACGATTTGATTTTGCTTGAGTCAAACTCATTTTGCGAATAAGTACTCAAAGTATGAATTCTTGAATTAAATTAAACTAGAAAATTAAATCCAATTCAATTTGTATTTAATACTAATTTACTATTTAATTCCAAATTAAATATTACACTTTATCAACGAACCTTTACAACTTAAATTCCAAATTCAATCGTTACGGGTCTCAAAGCCCGATTAACATCCAATGTTTATTTAATTAAAGTCTAATGGGCTTTTATTTAATTTCTTAATGCGTGGACTTTTGGTCAACTCGGGTCAAACCGATAACCAAAGTTCAATCCGGGATTTACCCCATAAGCTCAGAAATCAATTTTGGCCCATTAGGCCCAATTAAATAATTGAGGTCCATTAAGTCATAATTGGACTTTATGGATGCGGTTTTGGGCCCAATTGGATCCAACCAAATTGGCCTAAACCTAACTTGGTACAACCAAGCCCAAAAGCCCAATTACAACCTTTAAGGCCCAAATCCAATTTAAACCCAATTAATTAACTTATAAAATTCCAAATTCCACAATTAATTAACCTAAGTGTAATACACAATTAATCACCCAATTAACATTTCTAATACATCAATTAGCCTAATTAATCATGCACTTTAACATCAAATAGTGTCCAACATAATTTAATCAAAATCAACCCATTTTCATGCTTCAATCCTTCTCGGCAATTAGGGGTTTTTCAATCTGATTCGGTTTCAATCCAATTGAATCCACTATCATCATTTCCCAAATCAATTCAACTCATCCAATGAATCAAAATCAAAAAACACCATGAATTTCAAAATTCAACAAGTTTCGGCCAAGCCTTTAATTTGGGGAATATTGTCCTATTTAAAATTCAATCCAATTAAACCTCAAATCAACATTACCCAATTGTTTTAAGTCATCCAATGATAGAAAAACAAAAACAAAAATTACCAAGACATTAGGGCTCTCAAATTTTCGGCCAAGCCTTCAAAATTGGGGAAAACTTGATCCAATCAAATTTCATGAAATTGATCACGCACAACTTCAATTAATCAACATCCAAGCATACTTAATCAATCAATTTAACCAAATCATGATCAAATTGATTTTGCCCAATTTTAAACCCTAAAAATTTCATGCTTGATATAAGCTCAATATACCATTGTTGGTTTCTAATTAGGTCCCAAGAATCATCAAATCAAGTACAAAAACGCATGAATACAACAAAAGGAGAATGGCGGAAACATACTCACAATGATCGAATCTTGCGACGCGATGAAGACAAGCCTTCAAGCTCCCTCAAAAGTCACAGCAGCAGCTCCCATTGGCAGTCGACTGCATGGTGGTGGGTGGTGTTGCTCCTCCAAGATTCGGCCATTGATGACCTCCATTGAAGCTCCAAGCTTCAAGCACCAAAAATGATTTCAAGCTCAAGTGTTCACTGCCCTATCACCTTAGGAAGACTCAAGTGTGTGTGCTAGCACTTGATTTTGCAACAAAATCAACTCTCTTGCTTCTCTTTTTCCTCTCGGCAAAACCAGAAAAGTGAAGGAGAAGAGATGGCTCAAAATCCGAATGAGAATAGGAGGGAAAGAGAGAAAAACCGTGTATCAAGAGAGAGAGGGAAAAAGTAAAATGTATTTGATTTATATATTTTCCAAAATAAATACCAAATTCTTTTTACTTTCCAAAAAGCAAAAGTCAAAAAGTCAAAAAGTAATTAAATGATTTTCAACTACTACATCAATCACTCAATCAATCAATCAAATTGTCACATCACTCAAAGTGACATGTGATTTGATGCTTGATGTGACTAGCGATTTGACGCTTTATGTGACTTGCGTGCCGTACTCGAATTCGAAATGCGAATGCGCTCGCAAACACTCTCGGGCTCGGGTTCGCTAATTTCAAATTAATGAATTTTCCTTTGCGACGTAATTAAACGATTACGCCTAGCGAAATCACTATTCACATCGCTAACGAATTAATTCTAAATTAATTCGTTCACCCGAATTAAAATTTAATTTTAATTCAGCGTCGAAATCCAATTTTGCAAAATATATCGAATATATTATTTTATGGATTAATTCCAAATTAATCGTTATCTCTCTTTAATTAATATTTTATCCCAGATAAAATATCTCCGTAATTAATCCCAGATTAATTTTCTCTCTCATCTAATTAATCCCAGATTAATAAAGTGCGAGTCATACATCATCGGCGAATCTTCGGTAAGCAACCCATGAGATCCCCGGATATGTTGGCAGTAAATACGGTCGTCGGACTATCCGAACACGTAAGTACCTAGTACTACGTTTGTACCGATTTACAAGACAAGGTTGGCTTCTAGCAAAGCGCCATGCCTACCCAATTCTCCAGAAATATCCTTATAGGAATATGTGATCTATATCAGGCGTAGTATACGTACTATTGCGTATTTCGATCCAGCATCAGATGATCACGTGCTAGGCCTGGGGCTGGAATTGTGTCTGCCCCGTACGAAGCACATATCGGATGTCTGGTAACTAGTCTCTATAATCGGATATACATGACCTAGTCATAATATCCTGATAGCTCGAGCATTTAAGAGAACGAGTTACGTATCCTACATGATCATCATCTCCACTATGACTGGAGTGATACTTCCATCTCGACATCACACCCAACACACTACGATTCTCAATATACCCAGCATTGGCGTACACAGAACCTGTTAAAGCCCTGGACGACCTCAACCAAAGTATATTGATTGTCGTAAGTATTAGCGGTGCAAGTCTCAGGTTAAGACCAAATACACCTACCCTGATTTCGGACTTCCATAGACACATAGTCATACTACCAATGGAATTCCGAGGGGGTCTATCCAGAGTGAAGCTGTTTCCCGTACCATCGGTAAAACACAACCTCCTATTACACTTGCATGAGTATCCTATACCCAAATATATGAGAACTATGCAGTTGTGCCCTCACAATGCGCACAAGTGTAATACTAGTCTTTTACGTATTTATCGATGTCCGATCTCTATAATACTCTGACTAGGGATATTTAATGATTTATCCTACGTGGACTGATACTGTCTCATATCATTCTCAGTCCAGGAACAAATCATATGGACCTCTAATCATTTATATATTTTGGTGATCTAATCACAAATGATAAGAGCGCAATCTTCTTTGTCACATAGTTAATTTGTACAACAACACCATGATCTGTACAAATAGTGACGCTATGGGTCATAATTGTCCAACAAGGCTTTCACGCCAAAGTAAGAGAGAAGAGAGTGAAGTGAGTTTCCATTTTTTTTTTGTTAATGTATTATTGATTTCAAAAATCAAATCCATTTACAAAAAGTTAAGTTAGTAAAATATCCATCAAGTCAAACTTGTGTAAGTAACAAGTTAACAACTAATATGCTCACTTACTTCTATCACCTTAAAGCAAATAAAGTGACTAGTGATGTGACTTTATGTGGGCCCCACTTTGATTCAAAATCCGAGTGGGCCCGCAAACACAATCCGGGCTCGGGTTCGTTAATTCCGAATTAACGAATTTTCCGTTGCGACTTAGTTAAATCAAATTTAATTAAATAATTATGCCTAGAAAAATTACTATTAAATTAGCTTGCGAATTAATTCTAAATTAATTCGTTCGCCCGAATTAAAATCCAATTTTAATTCCACTATGAAATCTAATTTCATTTAATATATAGAATATATTATTTAATCGATTAATCCCAAATTAATCGTTCTCTCTCTTCTATCGAATTTTATCCCAGATAAATTTTTACCATAATTAATCCTATATTAATTTTCTCTCTCTTCTAATTAATCCCAGATTAATTATGACCGAGTCACACGTCATCGGTGAATCTTCGTGAAGCGACCCATGAGATCCCTGGATATGTTGGCAGTAAATCTGGTCGTCGGACTATCCGAACACGTGCGTACCCGGTACCACGTTCTTACCGATTTACAAGACATGGTTGGCTTCTAGCAAAACATCGTGCCTACCCAATTCTCCAGAAATATTCTTTAAGGAATATATAATATTTTTCAGGCATAGTATACGTAGTATTGCGTATTGCGATCTAGTATCTGATGTCACATGCAAGGCATAGGGCTGGAATAGTGTCTGCCCCATAGGAATCATATATTGGATCACAAGCAACTAGTCTCTATAATCAGATAATCATGACCTTGTCAAATTATCCCGATAGTTGTAATATAATAGAGAACCAGTTCTGTATCCCTGCGTGATCATCATCTCCATATGACTGAAGTGATACTTCCGTCTTGACATCACATCCAATACACTACGATTCTCAATAAACCCAGAAGAGGCGTACACAGAACCTTTTAAAGTCCCGGACGACCAAAACCAAAGCGTATTGATTGTCACAAGTACTAGCGATGCAAGTCTCAGGTTAAGACCAAATACACCTACCCTGATGCAGATTCCCATTGACACATAGTCATACTACCAATGGGATTCTGCGGGGTCTATCCAGAGCGAAGCTGTTCCCGTACCATCGGTAAACACAACCTCCTTTCACACTTGCATAAGTATCCAATACTTAAATATATGAGAAAAATGTCGTTATGCTCCCACAACGCGCACAAGTGTAATATTAGTCTATTCCGCATTATCGATGTCCAGTCTCGATAATACTACGACTATGTATATTTAATGATTAAACCTTAATGGATTGATACTGTCTCATATCTTTAATCTGGAACTAATCATAAGGACTTTTATCATTTATATATTCAAGTAATCTAATTACAAAATGATAAATAGCAATTTCCTTTGTCACATAGTTAATTTGTATAAAAACCACAATGTCTTTTACAAATAGTGACGCTAAGGGTCATAATTGTCCAACAATCTCCCACTTGGCCTATAACCAGTCACTCAAGTATCTAACACATGAACAATGTACATGTCGCTCAAACTTTTACTGAGGAATAGCTTTCGTCAGCGGATCTGTAATGTTGTCATCTGATGCGACCTTCTCGATCTTCACATCGCCACGATGTATGATCTCACGAATCAGATGCAAATGTCGAAGAACATTCTTGGATCGTTTTTGATACCGCGGTTCCTTAGCCTGTGCTATAGCCCCGTTATTGTTACAATATATTGGAACGGGCTCAGCTGCTAACAGAGCTACTTCTAATCCAATTAGAAATTTACCAATCCCAACTGCCTCTTTTGCTGCTTCAGCTGCATCAATATATTCTGCTTCTGTTGTTGAATCGGAAACAGTCTCTTGCTTGTTAGATTTCCAGCTTACTGCTCTGTTGTTCAAAAAAAATATGTACCCAGATTGCGACTTACAGTCGTCTTTATCGGTTTGGAAACTTAAGTCGGTAAACCCAGTTACCTCAAGTTCTCCATCTCCATAGATTAAGAACGCATCCCTAGTTCGTCTAAGATACTTAATGATGTTCTTAACCGCAACCTAGTGACCATCACCTAGATCGACCTGATAGCGACTACATATGCTCAAAGCATAGGAGACATCAGGTTGCGTACATATCATGGCATACATGATCGATCCGACTGCGGAGGCGAACGGGATCCGACTCATGTTGTCTCTCTCATCTTGAGTCTTAGGACACATGTCCTTAGATAGAGTGACGCCATGTGACACTGGCAACAGTCCTCTCTTAGACTGTTCCGTGTTGAATCTCTTCAACACTTTATCAATGTACGTGGTCTGTGAGAGACCAAGCAGCTTTCTAGATCTATCCCGGTAGATCTTTATTTCCAGATCTATCATGGTAGATCTTTAATGAAAGCCAAGCTTTCACCGATTGTAGCATCGGAATGTCATTGTCAATAAGCAATACATCATCAACGTAAAGGACAATGAATGTCAGTGCGCTCCCACTAACCTTCTTATATACACAAGGATCATCCTCGTTTTGAACGAAATCATATTCTTTTATGATCTCATCAAAACATTGGTTCCAAGAACGCGATGCTTGCTTCAATCCATAAATGGATCGATTTAACTTGAAAACCTTGTCTGCATGTTATGGTATGACAAAATCGTCAGGCTGTTGCATATGAACATCCTCCAAAAGGTTTCCGTTAAGGAAAGCGGTTTTGACATCCATCTGCCATATTTCGTAATCGAAATATGTAGCAATAGCAAGCATTATCCAAATGGATTTAATCATGGCAAAAAGTGAAAAAGTTTCATCGTAATCGACACCATGTCGTTGACGATACCCTTTCGCTACAAGCCTAGCTTGTACGTTTGTATATTGCCATCCATGTCGGTCTTCCTCTTGAAGACCCATTTGCAACCAATAGGCTTTACACCTTCTAGTGCATCAACCAATGTCCAAACTTGGTTGGTGTACATGGAATCCATTTCGGATTTCATGGCATCTTGCCATAAACTGGAGTCGATACCTTGTATCACTTCCTCATACGTAGCTGATTCATCTTCTTCAATAAGATTAATATCCACATGAGGTGAGATCAAAACCTATACCTCTCATGTTGTTTTCTGACTCTCTCCGACCTACGCGGTTCTTGTGTATTCAAAGATTGTGGTGCAGTCTCATCCCTGATGAATTGTTCATGTTCCGTTAAGGAATCGGTACCAGGGATAGTATCGAGTTATACTTTCATCGAGTTATACTTTCATCGAGTTCTACTTTCATCGAGTTCTAAGGAAAACCGTATGTAGAGCAAAAAAATACTTTGTTCTCTTGTGGTTGTAGAAGTAATATCCTTTGGTTTCCCTAGGATAACCTACAAATAGACACTTATTCGATTTGGGTTCAAGTTTGGTACCATCCAAATGTTTAACGTATGCTTCGCAACCCCAAATCTTCAGGAATAAGAAACCCGGTTTCTTTCCTGTCCATATTTCATACGGAGTCTGTTGAACAGACTTTGACGGAACCTTATTCAAAATAAGTATTGCATTGTTCAATACATATCCCCAGAAGGAAATAAGTAGCTCAGTGCGCCTCATCATCGACCTTACCATGTCCAACAAAGTTCGATTTCTCCGTTCGGACACACTGTTTAATTGCGGTGTTCCGGGAGGAGTCCACTGTGAAAGAATACCATACTCTTTCAAGTAATCAAGAAACTATTTGCTCAAGTATTCTCCCCCATGGTCCGACCGTAATGTCTTAATATATTTGCCGGTCTATTTTTCTACTTCGTGTTAAAACTCTTTGAATTTCTCAAAGGTTTCAGACTTGTGTCTCATAAGATACACATAACCATAACGCGATGCATCATCCGTAAAGGTTACGAAGTATTCATATCCACCTCTAGCCTGGCTAGACATGGGCCCACATACGTCACTATGAACGAGGGCTAAAAGTTCGGTGGCACGTGCACCTTTACCGCTAAAAGGTATTTTAGGTATTTTTCCTAATAAACAAGATTCGCAGACGTCATATGAATTTGGATCAAATCCGTCCAAGTACCCACTATTCGAAAGTGTGGATATGCGAGTCTTGTTAATGTATCTCAGACGACAATGTCACATATAAGTTTCATTTTTGGTACTTAATTTAAGCCTTTTTTTTTGTTACATTATATGTTTGAGATTGATTTATATTCAAAATATATAGACCATTATACACATCAGCACTGCATATCTCAATATCATTTTTATACATAAAACACCCAGTGTTTCTAAATACAAAAGTATACCCACATTGGGCTAAACAAGATACATAAATAATATTCCTAGTCATACTAGGTACATAATAACAGTCTGATAAGTTTAGTACATGCCCCGAGGGCAGTTCCAAAATATAAGTCCCAACGGCCAAAATAACGACTCTAGTCCCATTTCCAACTTGGAGGTAAATCTCTCATGAGGCCAGTCTCCTGCTAATTTGCAGATCCTGCACATCAGTACATATATGAGTACCATAACCCGAATCAAAAATCCAATTTTTAAAACTAGAAGTAGACATGTTTATTTCTATAACAAACATACCTGAAGCTGGTGCCTTACCCGCTTCGATTTCCTTCATGTGCGCCTTGTACTCACGGAAGTCACGCTTTCAGTGACCCCGTTTGCCACACTGCAGGCATATATCTTGGGATTTGTCATTTGCCTTCCCAGCAGACTTTGACGATTTGGAATTGCCCTTCTTCTTTTTCTTCTTCTTTACACCTTCAGTAGCCTTCGGCCAAGCTTTGGGAGACTGAGATGTTGAAGCGAAGTGCGCCTCGCACTTTTTTCCCTTCAATAACTCTTTTTCTGCTTCACGCAGCATTGCCATCAACTCTCCAAGAGTATGGTCTTGGTTCATCATATTGTAGTTCATGATGAACCTGCTCCAGCTGTCAGGAAGAGACTGCAAGATCAAATCTATAAGAGTCACAGCCTCAAAGGTTATGCCTAGCTAACCCAGCTGTTCGATGTCAGCAATCATCTGCAACACATGGTGCTCGACAGATATACCCTTTGACATTCGAGAGCGAAAGAGCTTATTCTCTAATTCATACATTTGCGATCTAAGGTTAGATCGATGAAGGTCCTTCAATTTTTCCATCATAATATAGGGATCCAATCCATTGTTCTGGCAACGAAATTTAGGGGTCATTGCAGCGATCATGAAGGATTTAACAGTTGAGTTGTCATCGCTATGAGTCTTCCAAAGCTCAAGCTCAAGCGGCTGCTCATTTTCGGGCTTAGGCCCGAGAGGTCTCTCTATCATATAGAGCATTCTCTCAGCCCCCAGGACAATCCTGAGGTTCATATCCCAATCAGGAAAGTTCGCACCATTAAGGATATTTTCGCCCATTATAATGTCTCTAACCCCGATCTTTCCAGCCATCTTAATTGCAATAGTGTAACTATTCAATTAACGATTTTTGGTTACAGCCCAACTGTTACAAGAAAAAAAAAAAAAATATTAGTCCAACTAATAAATACATAAAATGATGAAATAATTTGAAAGTGCGTATTTGGCAAGTATTTGAACGAAATTGCAAATTCAATACTGGCCTCCCACTATTTTTCGGCGAGCCTCTAACCCTCTGTTGAGTACTCAGGAAACCCGGTTTCCTAGTGGGCTAGGATCCCGTTAAATAACATTCAACCTTGACTTTGGCCAACAAGCTGTATGATATTTAACTAGGAAGATCTCTAAGATCAATTGGATCTCATCCAATTCCTAGATCCGGTAGGTGGACCTCCAAGTCTGAAACATATATACAATATATATGCCAATATATCTAATATATTTTCCTAACCTTTTCCTCTGAATAAACTAAGCCTTGGCTTTGTCTCAACAAGCTTAATGATTTTAGTTAAGCGGGACCCATTGACTTTGGAAAGCTTCGTAATCCATGTCGATGAACAAGAAGTGACCTTGACTTTGGCCAACAAATCACAACTTCCCAAGACATGCAATATAGAACAAAGCCTTCATGGTTCAAACACATCAGCGATGGACATTGATCTTGACTTTGGCCAACAAACCAATGCCAATCTTGGATCTTGAGAAAGAACCATTCAATGGAAGGAAAACTACAATTTTAAATCTAATTTAATTTGTATTCAATATTAATTCTTATTTAATTCCAAAATAAATAATTACACTTTATTAATGTGCCTTTTAGACTTAGATTTTAAATCTAATCTTAATGGGTCTCAAAGGCCCAATTAACATCCAATGTCTATTTAATTAAAGTCCAATGGGCTTTTAATTAATTTCTTAAGGCATGGGCTTTGGCTAACATGGGTCAAACCCAGATGCCAAGGCCCAATTAAGGAATCACCCTATTTGCCATGAAATTAATTTCGGCCCATTAGGCCCAATTAAATTTAAAAGGCTCATTTATTATATTTGGACTTAATGGTATATTTTTGGCCCAATTTGGATCCAATCCAATTGTCCTAAACCAACTTGGCCCAACCAAGCCCATAAGGCCCAAATATAACAATTTTAGCCCAATTCCAAATTTAAGCCTAATTAATTAAATTCCAATATTCCAAATATCACAATTTATTTAATTAGAGTGTATAGCCATAATTAATTAGTTAAATTAACATTTCCAAAATACCAATTTACATAATCAATCATGCTTTATCATTTTCAATTCATGTCCAACATAATTGAAGCAAAATCAACTCATTCCATGCTCTACAAGTCACGGCAATATTGGGCATTTTATATCCGATTTTGATTTCAATCCAATTGAATCACAAATCAATATACGCATGCATTTTAAACACATCCAATTGTCTAAAGATCAAAAATCACCATGACATATCAAGGCTCAAAGTCTCGACCAAGCCAAAATTTGGGGAAAAATTATCTAATCAATTTTTTCATAAAATTAATCATGCATAACTCTTAGTTATCATAATCTAAGCATACTCAAACAATCAATTTGATAATATCATGCTCCAAGCAAAACTACCCAAATTCAAGATTATGAACCCTAATCAATTTCATGCTTAATTTGGCTCATGATACCATTGTTGGGTTCTCAAAGAACATTGCCAAGGATCAAATAAGCATAAAAGATGTGAATACTCGAAGTAAGAATGCGGAAAAATGCTTACAACGATCGGTTTCTTAGATGTGTTGAGAACAAAAATTTGTCTTATTTAGAAGTGCTCCAAGCTCCTCTCTTTGAATGTATGTTCATCTCCAAGGTTGGTGAATGAATTCCAAACTCAAGGGATGTTTCCCTATCACCTTTGTAGACTCTTTAAGTGCTAGCTAAGAAAGAAAATTGCAACAAAATTATTCCCTTGGTATTCTTGTAACTCTCGGCAATGTGAGAATTTTAGAGAGGGAGAGAGGCTTTCACGCCCAATTGAAGTCAGTTTCCAATTTTTTTTGTTTAATGTATTATTGATTTCAAAAATCAAATCCATTTACAAAAAGTTAAGTTAGTAAAATGTCCATCAAGTCAAACTTGTGTAAGTAACAAGTTACCAACTAATATGTTCACATACTTCTATCACCTTAAAGCAAATAAAGTGACTAGTGATGTGACTTGATGAGGGCCCCACTTTGATTCAAAATTCGAGTGGACCCGCAAACACATTTCGGGCTCGGGTTCGTTAATTCTGAATTAAAGAATTTTCCGTTGCGACTTAATTAAATCAAATTTAATTAAATAATTATGCCTATCAAAATTACTATTAAAGTCACTCGTGAATTAATTCTAAATTAATTCGTTCGCCCGAATTAAAATCCAATTTTAATTCCGCTATGAAATCTAATTTCATTTAATATATTGAATATATTATTTAATCAATTAATCCCAAATTAATCGTTCTCTCTCTTCTATCGAATTTTATCCCAGATAAATTCTTGCAGTAATTAATCCTAGATTAATTTTCTATCTCTTCTAATTAATCCCATATTAATTATGTTCAAGTCATACGTCATCGGTGAATCTTCGGGAAGCGACCCATGAGATCCTTGGATATGTTGGCAGTAAATCCGGTCATCGGACTATCCGAACACGTGCGTACCCGGTACCACATTCTTACTGATTCATAAGACATGGTTGGCTTCTAGCAAAACACCGTGCCTAACCAATTCTTCAGAAATATTATTTAAGGAATATATAATCTTTGTCAGGCGTAGTATATGTAGTATTGCGTATTACGATCCAGTATCTGATGTCACATGCAAGACCTGAGGCTGGAATAGTTACGAAGCATATATCAGATCCCAAGCAACTACTCTCTATAATCGGATAATCATGACATTGTCATATTATCCTGATAGTTGCAACATAATAGAGAACCAGTTCTGCATCCCTGCGTGATCATCATCTCCATATGGCTGAAGTGATACTTCCGTCTTGACATCACACCCAATACACTACGATTCTCAATAAACCAATAAGAGGCGTACACAAAACCTGTTAAAGTCCTGGACGACCAAAACCAAAGCGTATTGAATGTCGCAACTACTAGCGATGCAAGTCTCAGGTTAAGACCAAATAAACCTACCCTGATGCGGATTCCCATAGACACACAGTTATACTACCAATGGGATTCTGCGGGGTCTATCCAAAGCGAAGCTGTTCCCGTACCATCGGTAAACACAACCTTCTATCACACTTGCATGAGTATCCAATACTTAAATATATGAGAACTATATCATTATGCTCCCACAACGCGCACAAGTGCAATACTAGTCTATTCCGCATTATCGATGTCCAGTCTCGATAATACTACGACTATGGATATTTAATTATTAAACCTTAATGGATTGATAATGTCTCATATATTATAATCAGGAACTAATCATAAGGACTTTTATCATTTATATATTTAAGTAATCTAATTACAAAATGATAAAATAGCAATTTCCTTTGTCATATAGTTAATTTGTACAAAAACCACAATGTCTTTTACAAATAGTGACGCTATGGGTCATAATTGTCCAACAGTGGGGAGACCTAGTTGTGGACAAGCTGTATTCTTGGGTATAAAAAATATGCTTTCATTGGTCGATTGAATCCTTGGGTGGGGAGACATAGTAGAGAACAAGCCTTCATCGACAAGAGCCTAAATCGTAACCCTTGATTAGCCCACATAGGAACCCATACACATTTTCCCTAAGAAATGCCTCCATAATACTTGTGTTTGGGCCCTACCCATTTGAAGTCCTTTGTTCATTTTATCGTGAGATATAAACTTATTGGGCCTTTTAATCTAGGACAAGTTTGCATTTCATGATAATTGGGCCAAATACCTTGAAATGTCAATGGGCCACCTTGTATGAAAACCTCATTGGGTCTAGAATGTTTAGTTATAGTCCAAATGTACCAAGCATGAGTCTGATACCCGTACTAGCTTTCAAACAGAAAGGTACGCCTTGTTTTAGCCCATTTAGACATTCCTAAATATTTTAAATCCATCCCAAATACCCTTTATTACCAAAGTTCTGACTTGTCATTTTTATACAACGGAACGATCATCATATTAGGCTTAGTCATTTTTGAAAATGGGTGGCCTTTGTCTTTTAATGATGGAATGAAACCAAAGTAGCCAAGGTTTACCCCTTTAGCATATGAGAGAATGATCTTGTGTACCCCTTGTTGTTACAAAGGCTAAGCCAAACCTATGGAAGAAATTGGACTTACCACTGTGCGAGAGGAATAAGGTTTGAAGGTTATATGCTGATGTATGAACACCCTATGCATTATATACATTTCACGCATTGCATGCATACATGCATCATACTAACCTCTTTTGGTTGCAGCCATTTAGCAGTGTAGTAGGTTAAAGAGCAAGATGGACTAGTTAAGAAGAAGTTAGAAATAGCCAGTAGTGACAGTTCCCATGTAGACCAGTTGGAAACCACTGTGAACAAAATGGCAAAATAATTGCAGAACATAACCAATGTTATTGCTAACTTGATGGCAATTCAGATAGTAGAGGCTAAAACTAGTGAGAGTAGGCGGAAGGGGCCCACAAAATAATGGTTGAGGGGACCCCGATCAAATCTCATGCTAAGGACCTATTAGAATACATTGTAGACAGAATGACCAAATCCTATGCTAAGTCTGAACTTCAAAAGTTAAATGAGCAAATAGAGTCAGTCATTCGAAAAATGAAGGGTAAACATGAAGACCTCATGGACTAAAATGCCATAGCCTATGAAGAACTATTATTTGTTGAGTTTAAAATGCCTGATATGACCAAATTCAATGGGATTGGAGACCCTAAAGTACACCTTCATCAGTACGTGTATGTGATGAGTGCCATTAGCCTGTCCAAGTGACATGTTATGAAATTATTTGGGATGTCTCTCAAAGGAGTGTTGGTTTTGTGGTACCACAACCTAGAACTTAAAATAAAAAAAGAATTTAAGACACTAGTAGAGGCTTTCATCAACTCATATGTCACAGACCTGGAGCTAGATCTATCATTTTAGGACTAAGAAAACACGAATCATAAGACCGAATAAAGCTTTAAAGAATACTTGGATCGCTGGAGAAGCTAGTTACTGAAGATGTAGACATTGTTATTAGAAAATGACCAAATGAAAATGATCTTCAAGGGTAGCAGACTCTCCATCCACAGTAAATTAGGGAGGACGACCTTCATGATTTCTGATTTTCGACAATTGAAGGAGACTGTCTTGGATATAGAAGAAGTTTCATATTTCTAGGTTGACCTCTTTCTTTTTTTCATGCACGTGGGTAATAGCTTTTATGTGGTCCATAGTGAATTCCCCCTAAATTAGGGGTTCCATAGTGAATTCCCCATAAACTAGAGGTTTCTTAATCCCAAATTGCCAAAGTTTCGTAGTCCGCCGATCTACGACCACCATCTGCTTTGCTTGTGATTTCGATAGAGAACTAAAAGAACCATCAAGAATAAACAATTATTCATTTGTTCCATCTACTCAAATTAAAAGGACACCAAAGCCCTTTTGCTAATAACACGAAGAAGTGGCCCTTAGGTTGACCTCTTTCTTTTTTTCATGCGCGTGGGCAATAGGGAAGTCAACTGGAATCTCTTTCCTAACTTTTTTTTTTTCTGTCAATCAGCGACAGACTCTTATGCCTAAAGGAAAGGGTTAGACGTACAGTCGGTTGAGTAATGACCATAAGGTTAGAATATCCAAGAATACTTGGAGTCATGCATGTACTACTGCCCATCAAAAAGTACCTTTAATAGGTTGTTTACGAAGGCTCTCCCCTCCATTATGGATCCTAATTTGATAATTCTACTTCCTACTTGCTCGAAAGCGACTGAACTAACTTGGTACTGACTTGAGGAATCGAATGCGCACTTCTAGCCAAGCATTTCACATCAAGATGAGCACCTGATAGTCCTTTTCGGAGAAAGGGTTAGGTTGACCTCTTTCTTTTTTCATGCGCATGTAAGTGGTAGGAGTTTGAATCATGCTATATGGGGCTAGGCCTATTTGTTTTGTTTGGTCAATCACCAAAGGCGGGTGAAACCGCTATGACCATGAACAACATAAGAAGTGATATGAAGAAGGCTCGATGAACTCAGGATACAAAACAATAAAAATAAACACTATCCAGAAGCGACATTTCTCCAACCTAGACCAATGTCCAAAATTTTGGATAAGCTTGAGAGACAAGACCTATTGAAACCATTAGATCCAAAGCCTATGACAAACCCACTGCCAAAAAAACTTGATCAAACAATAAACTGCGCATAAACTAGAGGTTTCTTAATCCCAAATTGCCAAAGTTTCATAGTCCGCCGATCTACAACCACCATCTGCTTTGCTTGTGATTTCGATAGAGAACAAAAAGACCCATCCAGAATAAAAAATTATTCATTTGTTCCATCTACTCAAATTAAAAGGCCACCAAAGCCCTTTTGCTAATAACACGAAGAGGTGGCCCTTAGGTTGACCTCTTTCTTTTTTTCATGCGCGTGGGCAATAGGGAAGTCAAATGTCTTTCCTCACTTTTTTTTTCTGTCAATCAGCGACAGACTCTTATGCCTAAAGGAAAGGGTTAGACGCACAGTCGGTTGAGTAATGACCATAAGGTTAGAATATCCAAGAATACTTGGAGTCATGCATGCACTACTGCCCATCAAAAAGTACCTTTAATAGGTTGTTTACGAAGGCTCTCCCCTCCATTATGGATCCTAATTTGAGAATTCTACTTCCTACTTGCTCGAAAGCGACTGAACTAACTTGGTACTGACTTGAGGAATCGAATGCGCACTTCTAGCCAAGCATTTCACATCAAGATGAGCACCTGATAGTCCTTTTTTGGAAAAGGGTTAGGTTGACCTCTTTCTTTTTTCATGCGCGTGTAAGTGGTAGGAGTTTGAATCATGCTATATGGGGCTAGGCCTATTTGTTTTGTTTGGTCAATCACCAAAGGCGGGTGAAACCGCTATGGCCAAGAACAACATAAGAAGTGCTATGAAGAAGGCCCGATGAACTCAGGATACAAAACAATAAAAATAAACACTATCCAGAAGCGACATTTCTCCAACCTAGACCAATGTCCAAAATTTTGGATAAGCTTGAGAGACAAGACCTATTGAAACCATTAGATCCAAAGCCTATGCCAAACCCACTGCCAAGAAAACTTGATCAAACAATATACTGCGCACTCCACCAGTTCCCATGATATGAGACAGACAGATGTGTCTGCCTCAGACATGAAATCTAGAATCTGATCGACGTCGGAAAAATATCTGATCCTGAAGAAGCCTCGACCATGTACTGATCGGGTTCCAAATAATTAAAAAAATAATGCATTTGTATCTTTATTTTCCTTCTCCTTATATAATGATTTTTTGGTTTAATGAATAATAAAACACAGTCTTTCTTGAGAATATTCCATCTCTCGATAAAAGTAAGCATGTCTAAATCCTTAAGTTAATTTTTTGACTTTGGAATCACCGGTAAAATGCCATTTAAAATATTACGCAATAAAACTTATGCTTACATTGCCTACTTAGAATGAATTTATGCTGGCACAATTTGTAGAGGTAGTCAAAATACCTAACACTCGTTTGATTCCATTCCAAAGTTAAGGCTGAGATGACACTAAGTTAAGGAGATGACGATAGCAAAAGTAAAAAGAAAAAGAGAGAAAAAAAAAAGAAAAAAAAAAAAGAAAAAGAAAGAATGAAAAGGAAAGGAAAAGAAAAGAAAATAGTGAATCCAATAACAAACTATTATGATGTTTGGACTGTTTAGTAACCAGGATATCGTGAACCCCACGATTACTTTTGTGTCAAATGACAACTCAAATATTGAGTATGTAAAGCAACTTGATTTGGTGAAATTGTTGAGTAAGCAGGGGCTCACATCATAAATGTGTAGTCTTTACGTCAAAAGATATTTGACAACTTAAGAAAGCTAGGGATGAAGATAGGCCCTATATAAAATAAACTTTTTTGGAAAACTCTAAAATCTTGTTGATCTTCAACCAGGTATTAGCTTATCTTAGCAAAGGGAATGATAAAATGAACTAAGGTGTTAGCACTAATATACACTTAGTACTAGAAAAAGCCAATCCGAGTTGCACGTAATTCTTTGTAAAATAATCACACACTGATGGAAAAGCCTTTGAAAGGTGATACCTTGGTTATAATTGATTTTTTTTTTTTAATTTGGGCAATGCTAACACTTTGAAAAGAGATGGGATTTCAAGGGAAAAAAACTCTTGAGAACATATGAAAAAATCATTGCATGATGAAAAGGAATTTCGAAAGTAAAATCGATGATTTTGGAATCCGAAAGGGCAGCTTGGACAAAGCGAGACAAACCTGAAGATACCTCTGTGGAACACTATCGCGACTCATGCACTCTCCCAAGTAGAAAAGCAGGCCTACAATCACGGATCATTTGCACACGTTCATACATGCATAAATAAAGATAACATTTAATTGCAGGAAATTGAACAAGGCAAGTCACCATGAAATGGACCAAGATACAGAACGCTCGAGTTGAAGCCTCCAAGACATGGAGCACCCGAAAATCAGAAGATTGAGACAATGAGTGAAGCCCACCTAAAAGAAAATGTTGGGGGCCAAGACTGCCCAGACATAATAGCTAGGGACGACTTCCGCCGCTCAATTAGGAAGAGACGAATTAAAACACTGGATAACAGATGGAGCAAAAGACAATCACATGGATCAAAATGCCACCAATGATAGAAGCAGATGGAGCAAAAAGCTATCATATGGATCAAAATACCACCGATGATAGAAGCAAATGGAGCAAAAGGCCATCACATATATCAAAATGCCACCGATGACAAAAATAGTAGGAACAAACAGCCATCAGACGGATCAAAATTCCACTGGTGACAGAAGTAAATGGATCAAAAGGCCGTCACACAGATCAAAATGCCACTAATAATAGAAGAAGATGGAACAAAATTCCATTACACGAATCAAAATGCGACTAATGATAAAAGTAGATGGATTTGAAGAAATGCCACAAATACAACTGCATATGGAACCAAAGGCCATCAGATGGACCAAAATGCCATCATCCGAAAGAAGAATTCTTGAGTATATCAAAACACTGCTAAAGGTAATCCATAGCATCTCAAATAAATCAAAATGTTATAGGAAGATAAATAAAAAAAAGCCATCAACCAAAAAATAAGCTACTACAAAACTAGGTTAGTCCAATGATGCCCGTGTTGGACAGTTATGACCCATAGCGTCACTATTTGTATAGATCATGGTGTTGTTGTACAAATTAACTATGTGACAAGGAGATTGCGCTCTTGTCATTTGTGATTAGATCACCTAGATGTATAAATGATAGGAGGTCCCTATGATTAGTTCCTGGATTGAGATGATATGAGACAATATCAGTCCTCGAAGGATTAATCATTCAATATCCCTAGTCGTAGTATTATCGAGACTGGACATCGATAATGCAGAATAGACTAGTATTGCACTTGTGCGCATTGTGGGAGCACAACAACATAGTTCTCATATATTTAAGTATTGGATACTTATGCAAGTGTGATAGGAGGTTTTGTTTACCGATGGTGCGGAAACAGCTTCGCTCTGGATAGACCCCTCGAAATTCCATTGGTAGTATGACTATGTGTCTATGGAAGTCCAAAATCAGGGTAGGTGTATTTGGTCTTAACCTGAGACTTGCACCGCTAATACTTGCGACAATCGGTATGCTTTAGTTTTGGTCGTCCAGGGCTTTAACCGGTTCTGTGTAAGCCTCTGCTGGGTATATTGAGAATCGTAGTGTATTGGGTGTGATGTCAAGACGGAAGTATCACTCTAGTCATAGTGGAGATGATGTCACGTAGGATACGGTACTAGTGCTTTTAAGTACTGCAGTCATCGGGATATTATGACTAGGTAATGTATATCCGATAATAGAGACTAGTTACCAGACATCCGACATGTGCTTCGTACGGGGCAGACACATTCCAGCCCCAGGCCTAGCACGTGACATTAGATACTGGATTGCAATACGCAATACTACGTATACTACGCCTGACATAGATTATATATTCTAGTAAGAATATTTCTAGAGAATTGGGTAGGCACGGTGCTTTGCTAGAAGCCAACCATGTCTTGTAAATCGGTAAGCACGTGGTACGAGGTATGCACGTATTCGGATAATCCAATGACCGTATTTACTGCCAACATATCCAGGGATCCCTTAGGTCGCTTCCCAAAGATTCACCGATGACAGTTGACTCGAATTAGAATTAATCTGGGATTAATTAAGAGAGAGAATTAATCTGGGATTAATTAAGAGAGAGAATTAATCTGGGATTAATTAAGATGGAGAAAATTAATATGGGATTAATTGAGGTATTATTTAATCTGGGATTAAATGTGTTCGGAAGAGAGAGAACGCGATTAATTTGGAATTAATCGGTAGAATAAATATTATAGTTAAATTTGATTTTTCTATTTAATTTATTTGTATGGGCTAAAATTAATATATCTGATATATTAAAATGAATTGGATTTCATTACGAAATTAAAGTTGGACTTTAATACGAGCGAACGAATTAATTTAGAATTAATTCGTAAACGGCATTCGTAATATCTTTACGAGGCGTCGTCATTTAATTAAATTAGATTTAATTATTTAGCGACGGAAATTTGTTTAATCGGATTAAACGAATCCGAGCCGTGGCAAACATTCGTAGAATCCATTTGAATTTTGAATTCAAATGTAGGGCCCACTTCACATGTGGTAGTTGGGAGGGTAGTTGGCATTTATGCCAAGCCACCAACCATCCAACCACCTTGTAATGGTTTTGGTAAAACCATTTACCCAACCACCTAGTTTAGGTGAAAAGGGTAAAAGGGATTTTACCAAAAGCCTTCTCTCTCTCTTCACTTGGGTAATACAACACTTGAAACAAATGAAAACCCTAATACCAAGCCTAATGGGCGTGAGCTTCCTCCCTCTCTTCTCTTTGATTTTGTTACAAAATCAACAAAGCTAGCACTTCATGGAATCAACTAAGGTGATAGGGAAACCAACTCAAAGCTTGGAATCAACAAAGGAAGGATCTTGGAGATCTTCTTCTCAAAATTTTAAAAGCTCAAATCCATTCAATGTAAGTAATTCCACAACTTATAATGAATTTATGAACACTTTTTCTTACTTATTAGATCATTGGCTTGTTCTAGGAACACTAACAGCCCGACGAATCAGGTAAGTAAAAATACATACATGAATTTGATAGACTTGTCATTGTCACACACTGGGCAAGCCTAACAAAGTGGGGGTGACTGTAGACATTATATTTTTATACAAAGTCTGATGATGCGTCTCTTACGGGGTCCCCTTTAAAAATTGGGGAAATTACAAGACGAGTGCCATGAATGAAAGAAACTCCATGGAATCCAGAAAGCCAAATTCTTTAACCAGAAAATCCGACCGGATATACCTTGAAAACCCTAAATCCGACTAGACGAACAGTTGCTATTATTGAATGAGCAGATTATTAGTTACTGCAAACATGTGATCTGATTATGGCCGACCGGATATAAAGTTCAAATTTAATAGTCAGCTGGTAATGTATTAAAGTCATCAGTGCTTGTCTTGATCTTGAAGACTAAAGTCACGGACTTGATTACGTTCGGTCGGATGTGTATTTCAAAATACACCTCCGCCTGAATGTGTATCGAATCGTAACTGACGAGAGAGACGGGAGAGGGAAATGATCCTACTTTCCCTTCCATTTTCAAAGCCTCTCATCACTTTAATAAAAAAAAAAGGTTCTCCTATTCACAAAGGACTATGAATTCACCATTTAGAAATACTTGCTAAATTTTGAAACATCGAGGTTCTGAAATTTCAGAGAGAGAAAGAGAAAAACAGTAAAAATATCCTTGGAGTTTCTCTTTTTGGCATGAATCCAACAACTACCTAGTGTTCAGAAAGGGGCTTCTGGAACCAAGCCATATAAAAGGACGACCTGAGAGCACCATTTCTATTATTTCTGCGTTTTGGAGTTTCTATATTAATACAGTATAACATACGTCCAGCCGGACATACACACACATCCAGCCATGTGATAACAATATCATGCCACATTACTATTCTATTTAGATTTAATATTTTAATCATTTACGTTTTCTTTTGGCTTGCTATTAATAATGATACGAATATAATTGTTTACTCCATTGTTTAGTTCATTGTTATGCATGTTCTATATCTCTGATTAGTTCATTATTGATATGCATATAGGTTAGCTCTTTATGTTTTGACTTGTGACGAATATACGACTTCGGTCATTGCAAATGGATTAGGGTTTATAAACTTGAATTTGAGTATTTTTACTTGGAGCATGATTTTGTCAAATTGAGTGTTTGGATATGTTTAGATTATGATAACTTAGAGTTATGCATGATTAATTTGGAGAAAAATTGATTAGATAATTTTTCCCTAATTAACTTATGGTGGCCAAATGTTATGGACCTTTTGCTCATGGTGATTTTTTGATTTTTAGACCATTGGATGTGTTTAAAATGCATGAGTATATTGATTTATGATTTAATTGGATTGAAATAAAAATTGGATATAAAAATGCCTAATTGCCGTGAGCTATATGAGCATGTTATGAGTTGATTTTGCTTCAATTGTGTTGGACATGAATTGAAAATGATAAAGCATGATTAATTAATTAAATTGGTGTTTTGGAAATGTTAATTTAACTAATTAATTATGGCTATACACTTTAATTAAAAATTATGATATTTGGAATGTTATAATTTAATAAATTAGTCTTTAATTTGGAATTGGGCTAATGTTGTTATATTTGGGCCTAATGGGGTTGGTTGGGCCAAGTTGGTTTATGACAATTGGATTGGATCCAAATTGGGCCTAAAACCATTCCGTTAAGTCCAAATATAATAAATGGGCCTTTAAATATTTAATTGGGCCTAATGGGCCAAAATTAATTTTATGTTAAAGGGTGATTCCTTAATGGGCTTTGGTTGCCAAAGTCCATGCCTTAAGAATTAATTAAAAGCCTATTGGACTTTAATTAAATTGACATTGGATGTTAATTGGGCCTTTGAGACCCATTAAGATTAGATTTAGAATCTAAGTCGAAAAAGCACATTAATAAGTGTAATTATTTAATTTGGAATTAAATTAGAATTAGTATTGAATACAAATTAAATTGGATTTAAAATTATAGTTCGATATAATTCAAGAATACGCACTTTGAGTAATTATTCTTAAACGAGTTGGATTCGCGCAAATCAAATCGTTGTTTGAACATTGGATGATCACTTAATTCAAAGATTAATTAATTTGATTAGATTGATTGAATAACATGTTTTGTGTGAATACATGGATGTATTGTATGAATAATGTATATCGGATGGATATTAGAAGGGTGAGGGCAATTTTGGAAATTGTTGTAATAAATTTAGAATTTATTAAATTGGACATGCGTGTCCAGCCTTTATCTATTGACTCTTTGTAATTCTATTCTCACCAATTCCCTTCAATGTAAATGAGGTTTCTTTATTGTATTATGTAATTGGGTAGAAGTTAGAATAGTGCTAGCTGGGGAGAGGAAAGGGAGAGATTTGTTCTAGGAATAATTTGTTAAATATCCATCCGCATATCGTAATTATTTATTTCGCACCTTATTATGCTTTTAGAATGCATGCTTAAGGGTGTATGATGAGACCTAATCAAAGATAATAAATTCGTTGCTAATTTACGCGAAAAACCCTCAAACAAATATTAAGCGAATTCCTTCCATTGAGTGTAACTCTCTCAAGATCCAAGATTGGCATTGGTTTGTTGGCCAAAGTCAAGATCAATGTCCATCGCGGATGTGTTTGAACCACGAAAGCTTTGTTCCATATCGCTTGTCTTGGGCAAGTTGTGATTTGTTGGCCAAAGTCAAGGTCACTTATTGTTCATAGACATGGATTACGAAGCTTTCCCACTGTCAATGGGTACCACTTAACTGGAATCATTAAGCTTGTTGAGCCAAAGCCAATGTTTAGTTGATTCAGAGGAATTGGTTAGGAAAATATATTGGATATATTGGCATATATATTGTATATATGTTTCGAACTTGGAGATCCACCTACCGGATCTAGGAATTGGATGAGATCCAATTGATCTTAGAGCTCTACCTAGTTAAATATTATACAGCTTGTTGGCCAAAGTCAAGGTTGTGTGTTATTTAACGGGATCATAGCCCACTAGGAAACTAGGTTTCCAGAGTACTCAATAGAGGGTTAGAGGCTCACCGAAAAATAGTGGGAGGCTAGTATTGAATTTGCAATTTCGTTCAAATACTTGCCAATACGCGC
Source organism: Zanthoxylum bungeanum (assembly GCA_019454045.1). Lineage (NCBI taxonomy): Eukaryota > Viridiplantae > Streptophyta > Magnoliopsida > Sapindales > Rutaceae > Zanthoxylum > Zanthoxylum bungeanum. The sequence goes on along the minus strand of SKCR01027390.1, from coordinate 331,788 downwards.
TTTCAAATTATTTTCGTCGTTATATATTTATTAGTTGGACTAATATTTTATTATTTTTATTGTAACAGTTGGACTGTACCCAAAAATCGTTAATTGAATAGTTAGACTATTGCAATTAAAATGGCAGGAAAGATCAACGTTATGGACATTATCATGGGGGAAAATGTCTTTAATGGTGCGAACTTTCCTGTCTAGGATATGAACCTCAGGATTGTCCTAGGGGCCGAGAAGATGCTATATACGATAGAGAGACCTCTTGGGCCTAAGTCCGGAATTGAGCAGCCGCTTGAGCTTGAGCTTTGGAAGACTCACAGTGATGACAACTCAACTGCTGAATCTGTCATGCTCGTTGCAATGACCCCTCAATTTCATCGCCAGAACAAAGGATTGGATCCCTATACTATGATGGAAAAATTGAAGGACCTTCATCGATCTAACCTTAGATCGCAAGGTTATGAATTATAGAAGAAGCTCTTACTCTCTCGAATGTAAGAGGGTACATCTGTCGAGCACCATGGGTCGCAGATGATTGCTGACATCGAACAGCTGGGTCAACTAGGCATAACCTTTGAGGATGAGACTTCTATAGATTTGATCTTGCAGTCTCTTCCTGACAGCTGGAGTGGGTTCATCATGAACTATAATATGATGAACCAAGACCATACTCTTGGAGAGTTGATGGCAATGCTGCGAGAAGCAGAAAAAGAGCTTTTAAAGGGAAAAAAGCGCGAGGTGCACTTCGCTTCGACATCTCAGTCTGCCAAGGCTTGGCCAAAGGCTACTGGAGGGGTGAAGAAGAAGAAGAAGAAGAAGAGAGGGCAAGACCAAATCATCAAAGTCTTCTAGGAAGGCAAAGGATAAATCCCAAGATGTCTGCCTGCAGTGTGGCAAATAGGGTCACTGGAAGCATGACTGCCGTGAGTATAAAACGCAGATGATGGAAGTGAAGGCGGGCAAGGTACCGGCTTCAGGTATGTTTGTTATTGAGATAAACATGTCTACTTCTTGTTTTAAAAATTGGATTTTTGATTCTGGTTGTGGTACTCATATATGTACTGATTTGCAGGATCTTAGATTAGCAGGAGACTGACTTCAGGAGAGATAGACCTCCGAGTAGGAAATGGGACTAGAGTCGTTGTTTTGGCTTTAAGGACCTATATTTTGGAACTGACCTCGGGGCATGTACTTACTTTATCAGACTGCTATTAAGTATCTAGTTTGACTAGGAATATTATTTTTGTATCTTGTTTAGCCCAATATGGGCATACTTTTGTATTCAGAAACACAGAGTGTTTTGTTTATAAAAATGATATTGAGATATGTAGTGTTGATATTAATAATGGTCTTTATATTTTAAATATAAATCAATCTCAAACATATAACGTAACAAACAAAAGGCTTAAATTAAGTAACAAAGATGAAACTTATATGTGGCATTGTCGTCTGGGTCACATTAACAAGACTCGCATATCCACACTTTCGAAGAGTGGGTACTTGGACGGATTTGATCCAAATTCATATGACGTCTGCGAATCTTGTTTATTAGGCAAAATGCCTAAAACACCTTTTAGCGGTAAAGGTGCACGTGCCACCTAACTGTTAGCCCTCGTTCATAGTGACGTGTGCAGGCCCATGTCTAGCCAGACTAGAGGTGGATATGAATACTTCGTAACCTTTATGGATGATGCATCACGTTATGGTTATGTGTATCTTATGAGACATAAGTCGGAAACTTTTGAGAAATTCAAAGAGTTTCGACACGAAGTAGAAAAACAGACCGGCGAAAGTATTAAAACATTATGGTCGGACCGTGGTGGAGAATATTTAAGCAATGAGTTTCTCGATTACTTGAAAGAATATGGTATTCTTTCACAGTGGACTCCTCCTAGACACCTCAATTAAACGGTGTGTCCGAACGGAGAAACCAAACTTTGTTGGACATGGTAAGGTCTATGATGAGTCGCAATGAGCTACCAATTTCCTTATAGGGATATGTATTGAACAGTACAATACTTATTTTGAATAAGGTTCCGTCAAAGTCTGTTCAACAGGCTCCATATGAAATATGGACATGAAAGAAATCGGGGTTCTCATTCCTGAAGATTTTGGGATGCTGGGCATACGTTAAACATTTGGATGGTACCAAACTAGAACCCAAATCGGATAAGTGTCTATTTATAGGTTATCCTAGGGAAACCAAATGATATTACTTCTACAACCAATAAGAGAACAAAGTATTTGTTGTTGGACAATTATGACTCATAGCATCACTATTTGTACAGAACATGGTGTTGTTGTACAAACTAACTATGTGACAAAGGAAATTGCTCTTTTATCATTTGTAATTAGATTACCAAGATATATAAATAATAAAAGTCCATATGATTAGTACCGAATTAATAAGATATGAGAAAGTATTAATCCACGTAAGATTTAATTATTAAATATCCCTAGTCGTAGTATTATCGAGACTGGACATCGATAATGCGGAATAGGCTAGTATTACATTTGTGCGTGTTATGGAAGCGTAACGGCATAGTTCTCATATATTTGGGTATTGGATACTCATTCAAGTGTAATAGGAGGTTATGTTTACCGATGGTACGGAAACAGCTTCGCTCTGGATAGACACCTCGGAATCCCATTGGTAGTATGACTATGTGTCTATTGGATTTCGAATCAGGGTAGGTGTATTTGGTCTTAACCTGAGCTTGCATCGCTAATACTTGTGACAATCAATATACATTGGTTTTGGTCGTCCGGGGCTTTAAAAGGTTCTATGTACGCCTCTTCTGGTATACTGAGAATCGTAGTGTATTGGGTTTGATGTCAAGAAGGAAGTATCACTTCAATCATATGGAGATGATGATCACGCACGGATACAGAACTGGTACTCTAAGTGCTATAGCCATTGGGGAAGTATGACTAGGTCATGACTTTCCGATCATAAAGAGACTAGTTGCGAGTGATCTGATATATGATTCGTACGGGGCAGACACAATTCCAGCCCTAGGCCTAGCATGTGATATCGATACTGGATCGCAATACGTAATACCACGTATACTACGCCTGACAAAGATTATATATTCCTTAAAAGAATATTTCTGGAGAATTGGGTAGGCACTGCGCTTTTCTAGAAGCCAACCTTGTCATGTAAACCGGTAAGAATGTGGTACGGGGTACGCAAGTATTCGGATAGTCCGATAACCGGATTTACTGCCAACATATCCAGAGATCTCATGAGTCACTTCCCGAAGATGCACCGATGACGTTTGACTTGAACAGAATTAATTTGGGATTAATTATGAGAGAGAAAATTAATCTAGGATTAATTATGAGAGAGAGAAAATTAATCTGGGATTAATTAGGGCGAAAATTTATCTGGGATAAAATTCGTATTGAAGAGAGAGAACAATTAATTTGGAATTAATCGATTAAATTATATATTCGATATATTAAATGAAATTAGTGTGGGAACATAGAAACTGGGCGACGCATGCTGTTCCAGGCTCGCGGCCTAGTTGGGAGTACGGAGTAGCCACGGGGGACTAAACCGGAGAATAATGGAGTCGCCACCCGGTGTGAACCGGGAAAATGAGATTTAAGGCCACACTCACCCCTCGCAAGGGAAAACCTCAAACCGTTGGGTTCGGAATGGTCCCTTACTTATGTCACTTGTAATGAAAGGATTTGTGTAATAATTTAATCAAGCTTAAGTAACATTTATTTCCAAGAGTATCATGCTTCTAAGTTCTCATGCATACATCAACAAGTTCATCTAAATTTACATGTAACACATATCTGAATCTGCATACAGCCTATTTGCATGTAATTTATGTCTCAATTTGCATACATAAAGGTTAACGTACGTCAAGCATACAAGTTAATAAACACATTATACTCATACATGTGGGGAATACAGATGAACGACACTTACACAATCTTGCATAATGCATAGAAACAATCAGGTTCATCATACGAAGGAATAGCTACTAAGGACAATTATGTGCGAAATCTGATGAAAATAACTCAGTTCATGGGGTGTGCGTTCGCGTAGCGTTCGAGAACGCGTTCGAACGGTAAACAGAAGGTTCGTGTTCGTATAGCGTTCAAGAACGCGTTCGAACGGAGCCAGACCTGATGCATGAAACACTAAGAAGATGCGTACGCGTTCGCGTAGCGTTTGATAACGTGTTCGAATGGTAAACAGAAGGTTCACATTCATGTGGTGTTCGAGAACGCGTTCGAACGGAACCAGACCTGATGCATGAAACACTAAGAAAATGCATGCGCATTCGCGTAGCGTTCGAGGATGCGTTTGAATGGTAAATAGAAGGTTTACGTTCGTGTGGCATTCGAGAACGCGTTCGAACGGAACCAGACCTGATGCATGTAACACATTCATAGACAAACAAATCCACAATGTGGGACCTCACGTATCTGATTGAACTCATCTCACATCCAATCGAATATACACCAACCGGCGCGGCAAAACATTGTGGTAAAGGATTTTAACCCCTCCAAATAGGGGACCTTTAATCCGACTTACTAAGCCCATGCGCTCGATCGCGTCATACATACAAAAATAAAGACAATAACATCAAACTTAGTATGCCTGATTGAACATATCTTACATCCAATCGAAAAAACATCAACCGGCGCGGCAAAGCATCGTGGTAAAGGATTTTAACCCCTCCAAATAGGGGACCTTTAATCCGACTTACTAAGCCCATGCACTCGATTGCGTCATGCATAAACAAGTAACATGCGAAATTCAAATGACGAAAAATAAATAAATCAAAGCAATATAAAACAAAAGAAGGTGCCGTTTACTCAAGCGGTATGTGGAGTTGTATCCCGAGTACAGATCATACTACCGTCCATTCAGAATCGGCTTTGAAATTTATGTCCGGGTTTCCATCCGATATACCGCGAGAGTTGACACATCTTTCATTTTATTCCAAGGCCACAACATACAATATTTCGTAATACATGCATATTTATCTACTCAAGGGCCACAACATGCATTTCAACATAACAATCATGCGAACAATATTCAATAAATAATAGAAATAAAATAGAAAACGAATGTGGAAAATACCCTCAGGTCTAACCTTTTTTTACCGACTTTCGGACTTGCGTTTCACGGAGATCGGAAGGGTAAACCTCCTCAACTTCTCCGGTTCACTAGTTTAGCGTCTTAGCTCACTGTTTTGCTGTTTTGCTTGCTGTTCGGCCTCCGTTTTGCTGTTGTTTCCTCTGTATTTTCTGATCACTGTTCAGGTCACTGTTTTGACGTTTCAACGGACTGTTTTTGGTGTTTTCTCAAGGTTTTAAGTGCAGTTTTTGTGATTATTTTAGGGATTATAAGTGCAGTTTTTGTGTTATTGTTTTAAGGCTTTTAGGGACTGTTTTGTGTGTTTTTGGGCTGTATTTGCGTGTCCTAAGGCTGTGGTATGGGGCTGTGTATTCGGCTATGGAGGGACTTGGAGGAGGGGTGGTTGTTTCGGTTATTGAAGGAGGTATATGAGAGAAATTGTTTTACTTCTTTATGCTATTACTGTGAATGATATTGTGTGAAGGTGATGGGAAATTCTTTGCTTGTTTTCTTCTTGTGATGGGCGTGAACTATATGAGTATGAGCTAGAAGATCTGTTGCTGGTTGAAGGGTTTGTATCTTATGGTTTATATTATTTGTCGTTTTCCGTGAGTGAGAGAGAGCTAGCGGAGTGCATGTCTTGGTTAGGGGTTGTTTATATAAAGAAGGGCTAGGGCTACTCCTTGTCTCACAAGGAAGGGATTTGATTTAGTTTCTAAGAAGGAAAGCAATGGATTATGGAGAAAAGATTGGTTTAGATTAGGAAGTCAATATCTTTAAATTGGTTATAAGTGATTTAATTAGGCATGACATCTTTTTAATTTAGTATGTGATTTTGTTTAGTTAGGAAGTTAATATATTTGATTTATCTAAATTAGGTATGATTATATTTTATGTTTTATTTAATTGGTAAATGGTTTAATTATTTTATTTAATTCAATGTTTAATTTAATTAATATTTGATTTAATTTGGGTATAATTTAAGGGCCTTGGGCGTGTGGGCTTAGCAGCAAAAGCAGAAATACCGACACTGTTCGAACGCCTCTTAGAACGCTGCACGAACGCCCGCAATCTGTTTGACGTTCGATCGTGGTAACGAACGCAGCACTAACGAAAACAGTGAACTTGATGAAATACTTATTCCGAATTTCCCCTTCCGACGTCCGTTTCCTGCAATATCCTTAACTTAAAAAAGGTAGTGCCTCCAACTGAGACTCATCATCGGGTTCTCACATGCAAAAATACAGTGCCTACAGTCGCCCCCACTTTGATGGGACTTGTGTAATGTGTAACAGTGACAATCCTATCAAAGTTATGCAATGAATTTTCACTTACCTGGCTCGCCAGCTGCCACTTGACTTGCCATGTGTTGAGTTGAGTTAATTTGGTGGTGAGGTGCTGCGACCCCTGGTTCATTCCCGAACCGTGCTCCATTTTTAGAGCGCCATTTTCGGCATCTTTTGTGTGTGTGCTCCATTTTGGAGCGCCATTTTCGGCATCCATTTTCGGCATCTGTTGTGTGTGTGCTCCATTTTGGAACACCATTTCCGGCATTTGCTGTGTGTGCTCCATTTTGGAACGCCATTTTCGGCCTTTGCTGTGTGTGCTCCATTTTGGAACGCCATTTTCGGCATTTGCTGTGTGTGCTCCACTTTAGAACGCCATTTTCGGCCTTTGCTGTGTGTGCTCCATTTTGGAACGCCATTTTCGGCCTTTGCTGTGTGTGCTCCATTTTGGAACGCCATTTTCGGCATCTGTTGTGGGTGCTCCATTTTGGAGTGCCATTTTCGGCGTCTGCTATGTGTGCTCCATTTTGGGTGCCATTTTCGGCATCTGTTGTGGTAGCGGTCCATTTCCGAACCATGCTGTGCAAGAATGTGGCTCATTTTTGAACCGTTATTTGATGAGATGGTCTTTGCCGCTACAAACCTGCGAACATAAAACAAATATTGCATGTATGTGATATGTATGCATGTATGCATGGATATGTATCATATTCCGATGGGTTAGGCCTTCCTTGGTCCATTTCCGAACCGTGCTCCATTTTTGGAGTGCCACTTTCGGCGAGATGTGAAAGTAGTCCATTTTCGAACCATGTTCCACTTTCGGAGTGCCATACTCGACCAAACTGATGCTGATGTGGGCTCGCCCTTGGGACTCATCCCTAAGCTGAAACTGATGTGGGCCTCGACCCTGGGACTCATCCCCAAAACTGAAACTGATGTGGGCCTCAGCCCCTAAACTGATGCTGATACTGATGTGGGCCTCGCCCCCAAGCTGATATTGATGTGGGCATCGGCCCTAAACGGATGCTGATACTGATGTGGGCCTCGTCCCCAAGCTGATATTGATATAGGCGTCGCCCCCAGACTGATACAGATATGGGCCTCGCCCCAACTGATACAGATATGGGCCTCGCCCCAACTGATACTGATGTGGGCCTCGCCCCCAACTGATACTGATATGGGCCTTGCCCCAAACTGATACTGATATGGGCCTCGCCCCCAACTGATACTGATATGGGCCTCGCCCCAAACTGATACCGATATGGGCCTCAACCCTGTGACTCATTCCTGAAAACTGCTGACATTGTACTGTTGCCGCTTCTGGTTGGCATACATTTGACGCTTTCTCTTTTTCTCCGTTGAAACCTGTTAAAACAGAACAAACACAAAAAGGATGCAAATATGTTATGTGTATGCATGCATGCATGAATGAATTTTCTATTTTGTTGGGTTAGGTCTTCTGCCAGTCCTCCTGGTGATCGCTCGGCCTTTTCTTCCTTAGGCGAAATACTGCTTCGATCTATCCATGTTGATTGGCTCGGTGAACTCATTCCCCTCCAAACCTGACAGTCTTACTGCCCCATTCCCCATTTTTCGAATGGCTATCCTATCTTATCTTCTGCTTGCTTCTTTCAGGAATTCCCCGTGTTCTAAACATCGTTGAGTATCACAGTACCATGGTTGAATGCTTTTGTCAAACATACTCATGTCAAGTAGGCGAAATGGATGTCTTTATTATTATTCAGGAAAAGGTTCAAACAAGTGGACGAAGTCGATGTCTTTATTAAAAATGCAGAAAATAAACTAGAATGAACAATTTCATTGCCTTCTTCCTTGGCCTATGGTTCTTCACTGCTGTCATCCTCTATCCTCATGGAAGGAACTGGGTGGTTGAGAGTTTGGAGGACAAAGCTCTCAGGTAGGCCAGAGTCGATCATATAGGTGGGTGGTGGAACGGAGTGGTAATTTGGTAGGGGATTCGGATATGTGTTGGGTTGTTCTTTCTCAGGATCGGGTATTTTATGGACATCAATGAGGTTTTGGATTTCATGCCTAAGGCGGGTGCAGTTGTCAGTTTCGTGGCCTCTCCTCTTATGGAAGTGACAATACAGGCTTATGTCAAGGTTGGGTGGTATAGGATCTGGGAGTGGCTTAGGCTCTAAGGGTTTTAGGAGTCCTTGTCCCTTCAACTTCTCAAGCACCTTAGATAAAGGCTTCCCCAGGTTAGAGAAATGCCGGTTCTTGATGGCAGCAACCTCGAGTAGCGGGCTTAGTCTCAGAATGCCCCCCAAAAGTCCTTCTTTTCTTGCCATAGAACTTCCAGTTTTTCCGCCTCATCTTCTTCAATGTCCATGACAGTCTCCCTCAACTGTCAAAAATCCGCAATCATGGAGGTCATCCTCCTCAGCTTACCATAGATAGAGGGCTTAGTACCCTTGATAATCATCTTAATTTGGTCTTTCTCTGAGGCCAGGTCTAGACCCGCCGGCGGGTTTGGTTCCGGTTCGGAACCGAACCGAACCGGCCGGTTACCGGTTCCACACTTAAGTGGAACCGGAACCGAAAACCGAACTGGAACCGAACCGTTCGGTTCGGTTTTTTTTTTTTTTTTTAATTAAAATAAAAAAATGAGATTAAATTTATAAAAAAAAAAAAATTATTACATTGAAGAGCTTCAGCTTAAATTTTTAAAAATTTAAGTTGCCTACGTATCCTCCAAGGGTGAGAGGAATCAAAGCTCACGTAGTTCCATTACAAGTTTTAGTCTTTTAGACATATCCCCTTTGTAAAATATAATTTTACAATTATCAATCATCATTATCGGTTGATCCTTCGGCTCCGGTTCCGCTTGCACTTGTTGCAGAAGCATTATCGAACAAATCTTCACAATCATCGGGGGCATCTTCTTGTTGTCTCAGATCAGCTCGAGTCCAATCATCCACACAAGCTGTTGCTTCTAGAGTGCTTGGATGTAATGAAGATCGCCTAGCTTCCAATATATTACCTCCCAAGCTGAAGGCTTGCTCAAACCGCAACGGTGGAAATAGGTGCTGCCAAGATCTCTTTAGCAATAATAGATAAAACAGGATATATATTTTGATGCCGGTTCCACCATTCAAGGATTTTAAAATTTTTACTGCATAAACTTTCATTAGAAAACTCAAAATTTGTAGATAAATAATTATCTAATTCAGGGTTATTAGTTGTCGTATCCCTAGCTTTTTTATTTCGTTGCAATAACCAACGATCCCCTGCGCTAAGTCTTGTTTGAATTACCGTTCGCTACTACTAGATTGACCTAATGTTCCTAAGTTATATCTTACAATATAATCATTAAATATCTCAATTAAATCATTTCTTAATTTCGTCATTAATCTAGTAATGTCAATTTCATCTAATATTCCTAAATAACCATAATAAGCTTGTAAAGCCCATTCATTCAAACCTTCTAATTTAAATCTAGGATCAAAAACAGCAGCAATAAGATAATATAAAGGAATTTCTCTAAAATAGTTTAACCATTTTACCTTCATAACAGTAATGGCTTCTAACAAAACAATATCATTAGGATCGCTACTGTCAACATGCTCATCGAGAGTGCCAACAATATTTAAACTCTCAAGAAGAAATAATGTGCTGTAGGATAATAAACGCCGCTAAAAACTAAAGTAGCATCATTAAAAACTTTTAAAATATCTAAAAAATTTTCACAAATATCCCATTGACTAGGATAAAGTGTGATATTTTGAACATGTTGAGAAAAAAAACTACATAATGCATCTTTGTATTGAAATGCTTGACATAAAAGAAAATAAGTAGAATTCCAACGTGTTGGAACATCTCTTGAAAATTTAATCGGTTTAATACCATTTATTTTACAAAACTTGGTCCATTCTCTCCTAATTTGAGAATATGACCAAATACAGTTAAGTGCCGTTTTAATTGGATCAAGGAAAGGTGATAATAATTTTAGACCGTCTTGCACACATAAGTTGAGGACATGACATGTACAACGAATATGAAAAAACCGACCCCCTAAATTTGGTTGACATTTTCTTTTAAATCATTGATGGATGCAGTATTTGCAGATGCATTATCAAATCCAATTGTTAAAATTTTTTCTCCTAAACCATATTCATCAAAAATTACCTTCATCATTCTATAAATATTATGTGCAGTATGTTGGTCATCAAAAACTCTAAATGTAATAAGTCGTTTTTGCATGGTAAATGATGCATCAATCCAATGACAAGTCACATCCATGTATGAGTGTGTTTGCCAATGATCACTCCAAATATCAGAACATACAGAAATACGACCTTTCATCTCTTTAAATATTTCATTTAAAATAATTTTACCATTTTTGTATAATTTAAAAATATGATGTTTTGTTGTGTTTCGAGTCATTCTACATGCAGAAGGGTTTAAAGCATTATGCACGTAATTAGTAAAATGAAGTTTTTCACCAAAGCTTAAAGAAAGATGTGCCATACAAGTTAATTTCGCAAATTCTTCTCTATTTTTTGCATCAGAATATTTAAATAAATCTAAAGCACTCGTACCTCTACTTGATGATGCGTACCAGGCCATTTGAGTTTGCATCGTATCAATGCCAAATTCAACCGGATGATGTTTTTCCATGTGCATGATCATATTGCCATATCCACCAGAAAATTTGTAGATAACCCCACAATAGTTGCAAACTGCTCGTTGTGAATCATCTTCTAGGCGTTCCAAATTAAAATGAATTTTGAAAATATCCGAGGACCGAGCCTTAACTTCTCTTCTCCGTGATTGTGCACTGACACTAGGGCCGCTCTCTTGGGTTGGCATATTTGACATTATGTTCTCAGATGAGCTTGCCATTTTTCGTTTGAGAAATTAGGAAGAAAAATAAGAAAATTGAATAATTGCGAATAAGAGAATTATAGAAAATGAGAGAGTTGAGAATTTGGTGTGATGAAATTATGAAAAATGAATCCTATTTATAGAATTTTAGAATTTTTTTGATACCAAAAATGCCCTTAAATATAACCGTTTTATTACCGTTATTAGGGGTACATTAGTAATTTTTATTTTATATAACAAATATATTTTTTTTTTAATTTTTTTAATTTTTTTTTTGGCAGGGAGCCAAACGGCTCCCTGCATCCCCCAACGGCACTAGCCGTTGGGGAATTAGGCCCCCAACGGCTGGTAGCCGTTGGGGGCCGTAGGTTCCTGTTGGAACCCTACGGTTCCAACAGGAACCCGACGGTTCCAACCGGAACCGTTCGGTTCCGGTTGGAACCGTCCGAACCGGTGGAACCGTACGGTTCCACCGGTTCGGACCGGTTCGAGTTGGGGTGGAACCCCAACCGAACCGGTCCCATTCCGGTTCGGTCCGGAACCGTGGCCGGGTCTAGCCGGGTCTGCATTTTCAAAAGTTGACCTCTCCAGCGGTCTACATACTCCTTGAAGCTCTCCTCCGGCTTCTGCTTAGTGTTCTCCAGATCTCGGAGTGACAAATCAATCTCCAAGTCCGTAACATACTGCTTCAGAAAAGCATCAGCTAGTTCTCTCCAATCTTCCTTAACCTTCTTCTCAAGGCTATGATACCAAACCACAGGTGCCCCATCGAGTGACATCCCAAACATCTTTTGGACCTGGCGCTGTGATAGGCCCACTGAACTTATGACTGAGACATATTGCTGCAGATGGACTCTCGGGTCTCCATTCCCATTAAACTTGGCCATGTCGGGCATTTTAAAATGAGTTGGCAACTGTTCTCCGAAGGTCATTGCCTCATAATCTAACAACTCTTCATGTTTACCCCTCATTTTGCGGGTAACTGTTTCAACCTGATCCCGGAGCTTCTGAAATTCTGCCTGAGACCCAATCAATCTGCCTGTTGCATACTCTGCCATGTCATCATCAAAAGTGGGGATATCATCCCCCAACCCATTTGAAGGCTCCTCGCGCCCCACATTCTCAGAATTTCCCCCAACACGGGGTACAGCCATATTTGCCATGGCGGTAGTCAAGGCTTGCAACTGTTCGGTAATTTTGGCGAAACCATTTTCCAACTGATCTATCCGGGATACCTCATTATCTGATGTATTCAAATCTGTTACCGGTCTCTTGGTGTGTCTTCCCTCTTCCCTAACCCAATGGGAATCTATGATGGCTTTTTAGAGCACAAGGGTTAGCATGATGCATGTATGCATGAAATGAATGAGACACATGTGATATAAGGAATATATCAACTTATTAAAATTTTCATACAAATCGGCCCATCATCATTTTAGAAGCTTTTGGGCTAACTGTCATAGGAGTGAACTCGTCCCAGTTTAAATGGCCCAACAAGTTCACATCTCATGGCAAGGAGCCCAACTAAATCCAAATGGTAATGTTCCGAACACAAGCACAAAGTGGCCCATCAATCACCTAGAAACCTTTGGCCCAATCGTCGTAAAATAGGTTCTTGTCCCAGTTTAAATGGACCAACAAGTCCATATCCCACGACAAATGGTCCAAATGGATCCAAACGACGATGTTCCCAAACACAAACATAAAAGAAAGATAATGCAAACATACAACAATGATTACTACAGGATGGCCCATCAACATTTCAGAAGCTTTGGGCCTAGTGGTCATAAGGTATGAGCTTGCCCTAGTTTAAATGGCCCAGCAAGTCCGCATTTCTGACAATAGTCTAACTGCATCCAAATGAGGATGGTCCACAAGCACATATTCAAGGAAATAATTGTTACTTTAACCATACACACCCGGTCTATGGGTGGGTTCGCAAGACTGTAGACAAAGGCTCTCACCGGCGAAGGGTGGCCCACAACTAGGTCTCCCCAATCAAGGGTTCGAGCGACCAAGTGAGCACACCTTTTTTTATACACTAAGGTACGTGCCAACGAGCTATGGTGTGTGACTGACTGTCAAATGGACTTCCCGTTGTAGATTCCCCCGATGGAGGGTGGAGCGAGGCTCACTTAAATACCCTAGCCTCTTAGGCTTTTATCGCTTGGTGATAGGAATAAAATACGAGTCCTCCAAATTAGTCTATCACAATATGCTACAAGTAGATGGCTATATAGGTGCCTTCACAGCTTTTCCTTCTAGAAATGTAGTGAATGAAGGAAGACACCAAACCATTACCTAGCCTAAAAATGCCTTTGATTAAACCCCCATTTTATCCATTATAGTCACGGTCAATTAGAACATAAATCCAAACATTACAAGACAATATTTCGGGGCCGATTCTCTATCGCCAGTGGAGTCGCCAGACTGTGGGAACACAGAAACTGGGCGACGCATGCTGTTCCAGGCTCGCGGCCTAGTTGGGAGTACGGAGTAGCCATGGGGGACTAAACCGGAGAATAATGGAGTCGGCACCCGGTGTGAACCGGGAAAATGAGATTTAAGGCCGCACTCACCCCTCGCAAGGGAAAACCTCAAACCGTTGGGTTCGGAATGGTCTCTTACTTATGTCACTTGTAATGAAAAGATTTGTGTAATAATTTAATCAAGCTTAAGTAACATTTATTTCCAAGAGTATAATGCTTCTAAGTTCTCATGCATACATCAACAAGTTCATCTAAATTTACATGTAACACATATCCGAATTTGCATACAGCCTATTTGCATGTAATCTATGTCTCAATTTGCATACATAAAGGTTAACGTATGTCAAGCATACAAGTTCATAAACACATTATACTCATACATGTGGGGAATACAGATGAACGACACCTACACAATCTTGCATAATGCATAGAAACAATCAGGTTCATCATACGAAGGAATAGCTACTAGGGACAATTATGTGCGAAATCTGATGAAAATAACTCAGTTCAGGGGGTGTGCGTTCGTGTAGCGTTCGAGAACACGTTCGAACGGTAAACAGAAGGTTCGCGTTCGTATAGCGTTCGAGAACGCGTTCGAACGGAGCCAGACCTGATGCATGAAACACTAAGAAGATGCATGCGTGTTCGCGTAGCATTTGATAACGCGTTCGAACGGTAAACAGAAGGTTCACATTCGTGTGGCGTTCGAGAACGCGTTCGAATGGAACCAGACCTGATGCATGAATCACTAAGAATATACGTGCGCATTCGAGGACGCGTTCGAACGGTAAACAGAAGGTTCACGTTCATGTGGCGTTCGGGAACGCGTTCGAACGGAACCAGACCTGATGCATGCAACACATTCATAGACAAACAAATCCACAATGTGGGACCTCACGTATCTGATTGAACTCATCTCACATCCAATCGAATATACACCAACGGCGCGGCAAAGCATCGTGGTAAAGGATTTTAACCCCTTGAAATAGGGGACCTTTAATCCGACTTACTAAGCCCATGAACTCGATTACGTCATGCATAAACAAGTAACATGCAGAATTCAAATGACGAAAAATAAATAAATCAAAGCAATATAAAACAAAAGAATGTGCCGTTTACTCAAGCGGTACGTGGAGTTGTATCCCGAGTACAGATCATACTACCGTCCATTCGGAATCGGCTATGAAATTTATGTATGGGTTTCCATCCGATATACCACGAGAGTTGACACATTTTTCATTTTATTCCAAGGCCACAACATGCATTTCGTAATACTTGCATATTTATCTACTCAAGGGCCACAACATGCATTTCAACATAACAATCATGCGAACAATATTCAATAAATAATAGAAATAAAACAGAAAACGAATGTGGAAAATACCCTCAGGTCTAACCTTTTTTTGCCGACTTTCGGACTTGCGTTTCACGGATATCGGAAGGGTAAAGCTCCTCAACTTCTCCAGTTCACTGGTTTAGTGTCTTAGCTCACTGTTTTGCTGTTTTCCTTGCTGTTCGGCCTCCGTATTGCTGCTATTTCCTCTGTATTTTCTGCTCACTGTTCAGGTCATTGTTTTGACGTTTCAACGAACGGTTTTGGGTGTTTTCTAAAGGTTTTAAGTGCAGTTTTTGTGTTACTGTTTTTAAGGATTTTAGGGATTGTTTTTGGGTGTTTTTAGGTTGTATTTGCGTGTCCTAAGGCTGTGGTATGGGGCTGTGTATTCGGCTATGGAGGGACTTGGAGGAGGGGTGGTTGTTTCGGTTATTGAAGGAGGTATAGGAGAGAAATTTTTTTACTTCTTTATGCTATTACTGTGAATGATATGTGTGAAGGTGATGGGAAATTCTTTGCTTGTTTTCTTCTTGTGATGGGCGT
Organism: Zanthoxylum bungeanum; assembly: GCA_019454045.1. NCBI lineage: Eukaryota > Viridiplantae > Streptophyta > Magnoliopsida > Sapindales > Rutaceae > Zanthoxylum > Zanthoxylum bungeanum. The sequence continues at coordinate 316,191 of SKCR01027390.1, read as the reverse complement.
GAACTATATGTGTATGAGCTAGAAGATCCGTTGCTGGTTGAAGGGTTTGTATCTTAGGGTTTATATTATTTGTCGTTTGCCGTGAGTGAAAGAGAGCTAGCGGAGTGCATGTCTTGGTTAGGGGTTGTTTATATAGAGAAGGGCTAGGATTTGATGGATTTGATGGAGACAAGATTGGTTTAAATTAGGAAGTCAATATCTTTAAATTGGTTATGAGTGATTTAATTAGGCATGACATTTTTTTAATTTAGTATGTGATTTTGTTTAGTTAGGAAGTTAATATATTTGATTTATCTAAATTAGGTATGATTATATTTTATGTTTTATTTAATTGGTAAATGGTTTAATTATTTTATTTAATTCAATGTTTAATTTAATTAATATTTGATTTAATCTGGGTGTAATTTAAGGGCCTTGGGCGTGTGGGCCTAGCAACAAAACCAGAAATACCGACATCGTTCGAACGCCTCTTAGAACACTATACGAACGCCCGCAATCTGTTTGACGTTCTATCGTGGTAACGAACGCAGCACGAACGAAAACAGTGAACTTGATGACATACTTATTCCGAATTTCCCCTTCCGACGTCCGTTTCCCGCAATATCCTTAACTTAAAAAAGGTAGTGCCTCCAACTGAGACTCATCATCAGTTTCTTACATGCAAAAATGCAGTGCCTACAATTAGATTTCATAGCGGAATTAAAATTTGATTTTAACTCGGGCGAACGAATTAATTTAGATTTAATTCGCGAGCGAATTTCGTAATAATTTTACGAGGCATTATTATTTAATTAAATTTGATTTAATTAAGTCGCAATGGAAAATTCGTTAATTCAAAATTAACGAGCCCGAGCCCGGAATGTATTTAGCGGGCCCACTCGGATTTTGAATTTAAGTGGGACCCACACCTAATCATATCACTAGTCAACTTTATCAACTTTTGGTTGGTAGAAGTTGGTAGGATTTTAGGTTGCTTGAAAAAGACACAACCTTGATTTGTGAATGACATTTACCTAATTTTGAATTTGGTAAATGGTAATTGTTTTTTGAAAATGATATACACAACACACAAAATCAAAACAACTCACTCTCTCATTTTTCAGTCAATTGTCGTTAACCTCTCTTCCCTTTTCTCTCAAAGTGGCGTGAACCTAGGGTTCATATTTGATGATTTTTGATTCAAAAATCAAGCATGCTAGCACATCATTGGAGTCAAAAAAGGTGTTAGGGAAACCATTCCCTTGAGTTTAGAATTAAAAGAACAAGCTTGGAGCTAAATCATTCATACAAAGGAGAGCTTGGACCACAACACAAAGGACCAAAATTTTGTTATCTCGACATCCTAATAACCGATCAAAGTGAGTATATTTCTGCAACTTACTTTGTTAATTCACACAATTTTATGCTTAATAGAATCTTGGCATGTTCTATGAGAACCCAACAATTGTATCAGAGCCAAATTAAGCATGAAATTGATTAGGGTTCATAATCTTGAATTTGGGTATTTTTGCTTGGAGCATGATTTTATCAAATTGATTGTTTGAGTATGCTTAGATTATGATAACTTAGAGTTGGGCCAAATTAGGCATGAGATTAATGGGCTTGGTTGGGCCAAGTTGGTTTAGGACAATTGGATTGGATCCAAATTGTGCCTAAAACCATACCATTAAGTCCAAATATAATAAATGGGCCTTTAAATAATTAATTGGGCCTAATGGGTCAAAATTAATTTTATGGCAAATAGGGTGATTCCTTTATTGGGCCTTGGCATTTGGGTTTGACCCATATTGGCCAAAGCTCATGCCTTATGAATTAATTAAAAGCCCACTGGACTGTAATAAAATTGACATTGGATGTTAATTGGGCCTTTGAGACCCATTAAGATTGGTTGAATAACATGCTTTGTGTGAATACATGGATGTATTGTATGAATAATGTATATCGAATTGATATTAGATGGGTGAGGGCAATTTTGGAAATTATTGTAATAAATTTAGAATTCATGTTTAAGGGTGTATGATGAGACCTAATCAAAGATAATAAATTGGTTGCCAAATCGCGACAAAACCCTCATTTTATATTAAGCATTTTTCCTTCCATTGAGTGATTCTCTCTCAAGATCCAAGATTGGCATTGGTTTGTTGGCCAAAGTCAAGACCTTTGTCCATCGCGGATGTGTTTGAATCATGAAGGCTTTGTTCCATAACGTACGCCTTGGGCAAGTTGTGATTTGTTGGGCAAAGTCAAGGTCACTTCTTGTTTATCGGCCTCGATTACGAAGCTTTCCCACTGTCAATGGGTCACGCTTAACTACTTTCATTAAGCTTGTTGAGCCAAAGCCAAGGCTTACTTGATTCAGAGGAAAAAGGTTAGGGAATATATCGGATATATTGGCATATATTGGATATATGTTTCGGACTTGAAGGTCCACCTACTGGATCTAGGAATTGGATGGGATCCAATTGATCTTAGTGATCTACCTAGTTAAGTTTCATACAACTTATTGCCCAAAGTCAAGATTATGTGTTATTTAACGGGATCTTAGCCCACTAGGAAACTAGGTTTCCCGAGTACTCCACAGATGGTTAGAGGCTCGTTGAAAATTAGTGGGAGGCAAGTATTAAATTTGCAATTTCATTTAGATACTTGCCAATACGCGCTCATTTCATTTTTCGTCATTAATAATTTAAATATAAATGTATTAGTTGGACTAATATTCAATTGTTATTTTAATTGAACAGTTTGACTGTATTCAAACTACTTCATTTGTAGTTGGTTATATAATTGGATAATAGTAATCAATACATTTGAATGTAACCAGTCAATAGTAGTTGATTATATAGTTAGACTATAGTAATAATTATATTCGATTGTACCAGAAATCGTTGATTGGATAGTTGGACTATTGGAATTAAGATAACTGAAAGATTAGCGTTTAAAACATAATCATGGGTGAAAATGTCTTTAAGCGGCTTCAATTTTCAAATTGGGAATAGGATCTCATGATAGTCCCAGGAGCCGAGAAATTACTTTATTTGATAGAGCGACCACTCGGGCCTAAGCCCAGGAGTTGAGCAAATAGTAGAGCATGAGCTTTGGAAGACTCATCATGATGAAAACTTTAGTGCTCAATCCTTATGCTTGCCGCAAAGACTCCTTAATTTCTTCGTCATAACTAAGGATTAGATCCTTATAGTATGATATTGAAATTGAATGATCTTCATAGATCTATTCTTATATCTTATAAATACTGATTGCAAAAGAAAACTCTTGGAGAGTTAATGGCTATGCTCAAAGAGACACAACCAGAGCTTGCAAAAGGGCAAGAAGCGTAAGGCGCATCTTACTTCAACATCCCAGAAGGTCAAGGCTTGGCCAAAGGCTTCTAGGGATATGAAATAGGGGAAAGGGTAAAATCATCACACTATTCTAGGAAGACAAAGGACATATCCCAAGATGTCTGCCTAAACTGTGGCAAACGGGGTCACTGGAAGCGTGACTTTAGGTATGTTTGTTATAAACATGTCCACTGCTGGTTTTAAAATTGGATTTTAGATACTGGATGTGGTACATAAATATATGTACTGATGTACTGGATCTGCTGATTAGCAGGAGACTGGCTTCAGTTGAGATCGACCTATAGGTCGGAAACGGGATGAGAGTCACTGTTTTGGCTGTGGGAACCTAAGTTTTGGAACTGCCCTTTGGGCATGTACTTAAATTAGGAAAATGTTATAATGTATCTAATTTGACTAGGAACATTATCTCTGTATCTAGATTAACCCGTTGCGGGAATACCTTTATATTCTAGAACACTAAGTGTTTTGTTTATAAAGATGATATTGAGATAAGCACATTAGATGTGAATAACAGTATTTATATTTAGAATATAAATGAATCTCAACCATATAATATGACAAACAAAAGCTCAAACTTTATAAATCTACTGAGACTTAAAAGTGGCATTGTTGTCTGGGACATATAAACAAGACTCGTATATCCACACTTTCGAAGAGTGGATACTAGGATGGATTTTATTCTAATTCAAATTATGTCTACGAATCTAGTTTATTAGGCAAAGTGCCTAAAACATCTTTTACTTGGTAAAAGTGCAAGTGCCACTGATCTGTTAGCCCTCATTCATAGTGACATAAGTGGGCCCATGTCTAGCTAGGCTAGAGGTGGATATGAATACTTCCTAACCTTTATGGATGTGGCATCGCGTTACGATTATTTGTATCTTATAAAACACAAGTCAGAAACTTTTGAGTAATTCAAAGGGTTTCGACACGAAGTAAGAAAACAGACCGGTAAAAGTATTTAAAACAATACGGTCGGACCATAGTGTAAAATACTTAAACATATGAGTTTCAAGATTACACGAAAGAGTATGGTATTCTTTCACAGTGGACTTCTCCCGGGACACCTCAATTTGATGGTGTGTCCGAACAGAGAAACCGAACTTTGTTGGACATGGTAAGGTTAATGATGAGTCACTCTGAGCTACCAATTTCATTCACAGGATATGAATTAAATAGTGCAATACTTATTTTGAATAAGGTTCCATGTAAATCTGTTAGACAGACTTCATATTAGATATGAACAGGAAAGAAATCGAGTTTCTCATTCCTGAAGTTTTGGGATACTGGGCATATAATTGAATGTTTGGATGGTACCAAACTAGAACCCAATCGGATAAGTGCCTATTTGTGGGTTGTCCTAGGGAAACCAAAGTATAGTACTTATACAACTCACAAGAGAACAATGTAATTGTTTCTCTCCATGCGGTTTTCCTAAGAGGAATTCCTATATACAGTGGTAAGTGGGAGGAAAGTAAAACTCAATGAAAATCAGAGTAATATTGTTCCAGGCATCGAATCCTCATGGAACATCAACAGTTCATTAGGGATGAAACTATACCAATAATCTTCGAATACACAAGAACCGCATAGGTTGGAGAGAGTCAGAAAACAACCTGGGAGGTATGGGTTTCTGATCTCACCTCATGTAGATATCAATCTTATTGAGCAAGACGAACCGCTACGTATGAGGAAGTGATACAAGGTATCGACTCCTTTTATAGCAAAGTGCCATGAAGTCTGTAATGGATTCTATATATAAAACTAAGTTTGGACATTGGTTTATGTACTAGAAGTCATTGTGCCTATTGGTACTATATATGTCTTCAAGAAAGACATACATGGATGGCAACATACAAATGTACACAGCTAGGCTTGTACATAAAGGGTATCGTCAATGACATAGTGTCGACTACGATGAAATTTTTTCACCTGTTGCCATGATTAAATCCATTTGGATAATACTTGCTAATGCTGCATATTTCATTTATGAAATATGGCACATGGACGTTAAAATCACTTTCCTTAAATGAAAACCTTTTGGAGGATGTTTATATACATCCTGAAGGTTTTGTCGGGCCAAAACATGCAAACAAGGTTTACAAGTTAAATCGATCCATTTATGGATTGAAGCAAGCATAGGGTTCTTGGAACCAAAGTTTTGATGAGATCATAATGGTATATGATTTCGTTCTAAACGAATATGATTCTTGTGTATATAAGAAGGTTAGTGGAAGCGCACTGACAATGAATATCCTATGAGTTGATGATGTATTGTTTTTAACCAATAACATTCCCATAAAATAATCGGTGAAAGCTTGGCTTTCATTAAAATTCTCCATGGAATACCTAGGAGAAGCAGGCTTTATTCTAGGAATAAAGATCTACTCAGATAGATCTAGAAAGCTACTGACAACCATCCCAGAGTTCGTACATTTTTTGAAATGTATGTGACCTGATATCTCATATGCTTTGAGAATATGTAGATGCTATGAGGCCGATCCAGGTGATGGTCACTGGATTGATGTTAAGAACATCCTTGAGTATCTTAAATGAACTAATGATGCATTCTTAAAACATGGAGAATGAGAACTTGAAGTGACTAGGTTCACCGTTGCAAGTTTCCAAACCGACAAAGACGACTTTAAGTCACAATAAGGGTATATATTTAGTTTGAATAACAGAATAGTGAGCTGGAAATCTTCCAAGCAAGATACTGTTGCCGAATAAATAAAAAAATGGAACATTGCTACAGCTGAGGCAGCAAAAGAAGCATTTTAGGATCTATATAATCCTAATTGGATTAGGTGTAGTTCAGTTAGCAGCTGAGCTGGGCTACGGCACAGGCTAAAGAACCACGGTCTCATCAATGATCCAAGTATATACTTCGACTATTTCATTTGATTCGTTCGATCATACATCGTGGCGATGTGATGATCGAATAAAACGCATCAGATGATAACATTGCAAATCCGCTGACGAAAGTTGTTTCTCAGTAGAAGTTTGAGCGACTCGTACATAGTTCAGGTGTAGGACAGTTGAGTGATTGGCTATAGGCCAAGTGGGAGACTGTTGGACAATTATGACCCATAGCATCACTATTTGTACAGAATATGGTGTTGTTGTACAAATTAACTACGTGACAAAGGAAATTGCTCTTTTATCATTTGTAATTAGATTACCAAGATATAAATGATAAAAGTCCATATGATTAGTACCAGATTAATAAGATATGAGACAATATTAATCCACGTAAGGTTTAATCATTAAATATCCCTAGTCATAGTATTATCGAGACTGGACATCAATAATGTGGAATAGGCTAGTATTACACATGTGCGTGTTATGGAAGTGTAACGACATAGTTCTCATATATTTGGGTATTGGATACTCATGCAAGTGTAATAGGAGGTTTTGTTTACCGATGGTACGGAAACAGCTTCGCTCTGGATAGACCCCTCGGAATCTCATTGGTAGTATGACTATGTGTCTATGGGAATCCGAATCAGGGTAGGTGTATTTGGTCTTAACCTGAGACTTGCATCGTTAATACTTGCGACAATCAGTATACTTTGGTTTTGGTCGTTCGGGGCTTTAACAGGTTCTGTGTACGCCTCTTCTAGGTATACTGAGAATCATAGTGTATTTGGTGTGATGTCAAGATGAAAGTATCACTTCAGTCATATGGAGAGAATAATCACGTAGGATACAAAACTAGTACTTTTATGTACTGCAGTCATCGGGATAATATGACTAGGTCATGATTATCCGATTATAGAGACTAGTTACCAGATATCCGATATATGCTTCGTACGGGGCATACACAATTCCAGCCCTAGGCCTAGCATGTGATATCGATACTGGATCGTAATACGCAATACTACGTATACTACGCCTGACAAAGATTATATATTCCTTAAAATAATATTTCTGGAGAATTGGGTAGGCACGGCGTTTTGCTAGAAGCCAACCATGTCTTATAAATCGGTAAGAACGTGGTACGAGGTACGCACGTGTTCGGATAGTCTGGCGACCAGATTTACTGCCAACGTATCCAGGGATCTCATAGGTCGCTTCCCGAAGATTCACCGATGATGTATGACTAGAGCATAATTATCTAGGATTAATTATGAGAGAGAGAAAATTAATCTAGGATTAATTATGGCGAGAATTTATCTCGGATAAAATTCGATTGGAAAAGAGAGAACACGATTAATTTAGAATTAATCGGTAAAGTAAATTTAATAGTGAAATTAGATTTTACTATTTAATTTATTTAATTGGGCTAAAATAATATATTAGATATATTAAATGAAATCGGATTTCATCACGGAATTAAAATTGGATTTTAATTCGAGCAAACAAATTAATTTAGAATTAATTCGTAACAGACTTTCGTAATAATTTTGCGAAGCATTATTATTTGATTAAATTGGATTTAATTAAGTCGCAACGGAAAATTCGTTAATTCGGAATTAATGAACCCAAGCCCGAAATGTGTTTAGCGGGCCCACTCGGATTTGGAATTTAAAGTGGGGCCCACAAGTCACATCACTAGTCAACCTCACTTACTTTTTGGTGATGGAAGTTAGTGAAGATTTTTTTTTTAACTTGTAAGACACCTTTTGTTATTTGGAATGACATTTACCAAACTTGATTTTGGTAAAAGGTAATTGATTTTTGGAAAATCATTAAAAAAAACACACAAATCATCTCTCTCTCTCCCAAGGCCAAGGGCCGAAACTTCCTCTCCTTTTCTCTATAAATGGCGTGAACCTAGGGTTCATGTTTGATGATTTTTGATTCAAAAATCATGATTGCTAGCATATCAAATGGTCTACAAAGGTGATTGGGAAACATCCCTTGAGTTTGGAATTCATTCACCAAGCTTGGATCTCAACATACAATCAAAGAGAGGTGCTTGAAGCACTTCTAAAGGAGAAAATTTTTTGTTCTCAACACATCCAAGACACCGATCAAAGTGAGTATCTTTTCCGCAATCTTACTTTGTTAATTCACACAATTTTATGCTTAATAGATCCTTGGCATGTTCTAGGAGAACCCAACAATGGTATCAGAGCGAATTTTAAGCATGAAATATTTTAGGGTTCATAGACTTTATTTTGGGGATTTTGTGATTTGAGCATGATTTCTTCAAATTGAATGTTTGGTTATGCTTAGATTATGATAACTTAGAGTTATGCATGATTAATTTTGAGAAAAAATGATTAGATTAATTTTCCCCAAATTTGATGCCATGGCCGAATACTTGGACCCTTGTAGCTCATGGTGATTTTTGATTTTAGACCATTGGATGTGTTTAACATGCATGAGAAATATTGATTTGTGATTTAATTATATTGAAATCAAAATTTATGAAAAAATGCATGTAATTGGCGTGAGCTTGAAGGGCATGTTGGAGATTGATTTTGCTTCAATTGTGTTGGACATATATTGAATATAATAAAGCATGATTAATTAATTAAATTGGTGTTTTGGAAATGTTAATTTAACTAATTAATTATGGCTATACACTTTAATTAAAAAAAATTGTGATATTTAGAATATTGGAATTTAGTTAATTAGGCTTCAATTTGGAATTGGACTATTGATATTATATTTGGGCCTTATGGACTTGGTTGGGCCAAGTTGGTTTAGGACAAATTTATTGGATCCAAATTGGGCCTAAAACCATTCCATTAAGTCCAAATATAATAAATGCGCCTTTAAATATTTAATTGGGCCTAATGGGCCGAAATTAATTTTATGGCAAATAGCGTGATTCCTTTATTGGGCCTTGGCATTTGAGTTTGACCCATATTGGCCAAAGCACATGCCTTATAAATTGATTAAAAGCCCATTGGACTTTAATTAAATTGACATTGGATGTTAATTGGGGTTTTGAGACCCATTAAGATTGGATTTAGAATCTAAGTCTAAAAGGTACATTAATAAAGTGTAATTATTTAATTTGGAAGTAAATAAGAATTAGTATTGAATACAAATTAAATCGGATTTAAAATTGTAGTTCGATATAATTCAAGAATACACACTTTGAGTACTTATTCTTAAACGAGTTAGACTCGAGCAAATCAAATCGTTGTTTGAACATTGGATGATCACTTAATTCAAAGATTAATTAATTGGATTAGATTGATTGAATAAAATGCTTTGTGTGAATACATGGATGTATTGTATGAATAATGTATATCAGATGGATATTAGATGTGTGAGGGCAATTTTGGAAATTGTTGTAATAAATTTAGAATTTATTAAATTGGACCTGCGTGTCCAGCCTATATCTCTTGACTCTTTGTAATTCTCTTCTCACCAATTCCCCTCAATGTAATGAGGTTTCTTTATTGTATTATGTAATTGGGTAGAAGTTAGAATAGTCCTAGCCGGGGAGAGGAAATGGAGAGATTTGTTCTAGGAATAATTGTTCAATATCCATCCGCATATCATTATTAATTTTATTCGCGCCTTATTATGCTTTTAGAATGCATACCCGTTAACTTACAGTTCGTTTCCTCCATAAATTATTAATTTATCCTTAGTACCTTTAAGATACTTGAGGATATGTTTAATGGCCATCCAATGGTCATTACTCGGATTGCACTGATATCTGCTAGTTACGCTAACAGCGAAACTGATATCAGGCCTTGTACATAACATAGCATACATTATCTACCAAAACACGAAGCATAAGGTTGGTTAGACACTTTAACCTTCTCATCTTCTGTTTGTGGACTCATCTTCTTTGAAAGATGAATCACATGTCTGAACGGTATGTTTGTTGTCTTACAGTTACCAAAATTATACCGTTCCAAGATCTTATCTATGTACGTTGATTGGGATAACCCAATCAGCCTCCTTTGTCTATCTCTATAGAGTTTTATCCCTAAAACATAGGAAGTTTCTCTCAGGTCCTTCATGGAGAAATTCTTACAGGGGTACGCTTTGATGCTTTGTAACATACCTAAATCATTCCCAATGATTAGGATGTCAACAACATATAGGACTAAAAATATGACCATGCTCCCACTGGCCTTCTGATACACACAGGATTCTTCAGAATTCTTGAGAAAACCAGACGATCTAATAATCTCGTCGAATCGAAGATTCCAACTTCGTGAAGCTTGTTTAATCCATAAATTGAGTTCTTAAGCTTACATACCATACCCGAGTTTTCGCTGGATGCAAAACCTTCCGGCTGTTCCATATAGATTTCTTTATCAATAAATCAATTTAGAAAAGCCGTTTTGACATCCATTTGCCAAATCTCGTAGTCATTATACGCATCTATAGAAAGCAAAATCCGAATAGACTTAAGCATTGCTAATGGTGAAAAAGTTACAACGTAGTCGACGCCAGGTCGCTGCGTGTAACCTTTTTCTACCAGTCGGGCCTTGTAAGTTTCAACCTTACCATCAGGCCCTCGCTTCCTTTTGTAAACCCATTTACAACCGATAGGAACAATTCCTTCGGGAAGCGGAACCAAGTCCCAAACTTGATTCTCATGCATTGAGTCTAACTCGAATTTCATGGCACTTTGCCATTTCACGGAGTCGATGTCCAACATCGATTCTCTATAGGTGAAAGGATCAGTCTCTTCAACTAAGAGAACATCTAGACTCTTTTCTTGTATCAAATACAAGCGTTCAGGAGGTCTAGATACCTTTTCTGACCTACGGAGTGTGTGTGTTGAAGGTCATTCATCTACTTGAACTTCAGGTTCCTCCGTTGGTTCGTTGTTTTCAGGTTGGACTTCATCAAGTTCAACATGTCTATGATTACCACCTTCTGACAAAAATTCTAATTCTAGAAATTTTGCGAAGCGAGCTACGAACACATTTCGATGCTCGGTATCATAGAACATATATCCCCTCGTATTCGAAGGATATCCGACAAACCTAAACTTTTGCCCTCGAGTGGAAAGCTTATCTTGCTGAGTCACCCTGACATAGGTAGGACAACCCGAAACCTTAATATAACTAAGATTTGGTCTCCTACCGAACCATATCTCATACGGAGTCGTAGGAACAGCTTTTGAAGGAATCTTATTCAAAAGATGTGCAACTGTTAAAAGAGAGTAGCCCCATAAGTAATAGGGCAAATCTGTGAAACTCAACATCGATCGGACCATATCCAATAAAGTCTGATTTCTCTTCTCAGACACTCCATTGTGCTGTGAAGTACCTGGAGGAGTATATTGAGCGAGAATCCCATTCTCCTTCATATAATCAATGAACTCACCACTCATATATTCTCCACCTCGATCAGATCAAAGGCATTTAATATATTGACCAGTTTGTTTTTCTACTTCATTTCAGAACTCTTTGAACTTTTCAAAGGTTTTCGATTTATGTCGCATCAAATACATATAACGGTACCGTGACAGATCATCGGTAAAGGTAAAGAAGTACGGATAACCACTGTGAGCAGTCTGACTTAATGGACCACATACATCAGAATGTACGAGTTCCAGTAAGTTAGTGGCGCGGTGTCCAACACCAGAAAATGGGGCTTTGGTCATCTTACCCTGAATACACGATTCACAAGTTGGATAGGATTCAATGGTTTGATGTGGTATCAAACCATTCCTAACCAATTGGGTAAGGCGTTTAACTCCTATATGACCTAGCCGCATATGCCAAAGTTCAGTATTATTAATCACAGGTAAACTACGTTTATTAACTCCAGTGTTTAAAATATCTTTTGAAGTTTGCAATGTATAATGACCATGCTGGTTTGGACAACAAAGGATCTGAATATTACGTTTATCATATAAATACAAAGAACTGTTCTTAATATTAATACAAAAACCTTCTGTATCTAATACAAAAAAAGATATAATATTAGCTACACATCCAGGTACAAAATGACAGTCATATAACAAAAGTGTCACATTCGGCAATGAGATCTCGCATACTCCCACTGCAACTGCATCCAAAGAGTCTCCATTCCCGAATTGCAACTACATCTCTCCAGGCTTCAGTCTCATACTTTCCTTCAACACCTGCAACGAATTGCAAATGTGAATGGGACAAGCAGAATCTAAAATCCAGCTAGATGTAACGGCTTCACAAGCCAAATATATATCAATAACTGGAAAAATAAATGTACCTGAAGTAGATGCTCTCTCCCTCCTCAGCTGGGCAATGTAGTCAGGACAGTTCCTTTTCCAGTGCCCGACTTTGCTGCAGTGATGGCATTTGTCTTCAGAAGCCCTCTTGGGCTTTGCTATCTTTTTCTGTGGTTGAGGACCGAGACCTTTCTTCTTCTTCCCTTTCTTTTTCTTTCCATTTGGCCAGGCCTGGGAAGAAGCAGAAATAGAAGTAGGTCTCGGATGGCGAGTCGGTACTCCCTTCTTGAGGTCCTCTTCCGCCGTGAGCAACATCCTATGCAGCTCTTGGTAGGTGCAGATAATCTCGTTCATGTTGAAATACATCACAAACTGGCGATAAGAAGCTGGGAGTGAACCAAGAATGACACTCCTACCGAGAATGTCATTCAGAATGAGATTATGTTGCCTAAGTTGATCGATCAAATCGATCATCTGAAGAACATGTGGGCTAACAGCTTGCCCCTCATCCAACCGCGCATGGAACAATTCCATTGCGACCTTATGAACAATAACTTGTTCTTGGTTCTCAAACGATTGTCTCAATCTAGTCATCATACTATACGCATCTGACATGCCATAGTATTGTTTCTTGAGCCCCGGTGAAAGTGAACTTAAGATGTATGATTTAACTTTTAAATCATCATCCTTCCAAGCTTGAAGACTTCGCGTTCTTCCGATGTAGCATCCTCTGCCACAACAAGGGGCAGTGGACCCTCAAGAACATATCCCAACTTCTCGGAGTCGAGGACAATCCTCAAATCCAATTCCCAATTGGCGAAGTTATCAGCGCCTTTGAGTTTGTTCGCATCAAGCATACGCGCAAACTGATTAGTGGATGGTGCCGCCATCACAAATCTATCATATAGATCACGAAAAATGGTTAGCAGAAATTTAAGCAGTTTCATATAATATCATAAGCATAAACTAGATCATGGATTTTTAATCTAAAAGTGCCACTCCCACTACATCATGCTATACTATAATCCCCAAACATAATACAAAGATTTAATAATTAAATTAAATACAAATAGTGAAAAGTGGATCCTGTAAATATATTTCAGCTCACAGCAGAGGCACGGTCTCGCCTACGTATATTCATCAGGTAGACAACTCATTTGTCAATCACTCACTAGTGACTCGTGGGATTTCGGTCCTAGTCGTTTCTCGTTGTCGCTGCTAAGGAAGGCCCACAAGGAGACGTACCAAGGTTAAACTTGTCAATGATAAACTCAAGTTACTTGCATAACCCTGACAGCTAGGGCACGTTCAGGATTCCACTTTCGCTTGAATTTATCTAGTATCTAATATACATCCGGTATAAATAAATCTCTATCGGCTACACCCTCACAGCAGAGGCACGGTCTCGGATGTGGCCACGAAGAAATACTCATAAACCGTATTGACAAGACGGACCAGATAACATGCATCAAATACATAATAACATTTAAACCTTAATAATTAGGGATTTTCCACTAAGTGTCATACACCCTAAATCTAATCAAATTAGATTAAAACATGCATGTATAAAGTTAAGAAAACATGATTAAACATTGAATTAAAGGGCTAATCATATTAGGGGGCCTAAAATCAGACTTGCTCTTATACCATTTTGTAGGTGTTATATATAGCGGAAATCCGATAACGCAGCGGAATAGTGGAAAATCAAAATTTTCCGATTTCAAAAAATTTTTCTCGGATTAATTAAATAAACTTATTTATTTAATTACCCAATAATTAAATTATGACATAAAACACATTAAATCAATTTTATGTGAATTTACCGAATTACCCCTAAACCAAGCATTTTGTTTATTTTAATCCGAAATTATTCGAAACGATTTTGGATGATTCTAAATCATTACATATATGAATTTAACATGTCATACATATTGAAATTCAAATTGCAACAAAAATTTCCAAAACTAACCCTAAAGCCTAGAGCCATATAGAAGTAGATTAATGTGCATTTTGCACTTCCAAAGTTCAAAACACATTAAGACAAAATCCAATCAACCCAATATTTTACATGCATCATATACACATCCAAATACACCATATAAATGAAAAGCCCCAAATTTGGAAGTGGTCTTAAACCCTAATTTTTCAATTTCTTCAAATTGGACAAATTAGACCAAATTTGTTAAATCCAATACTTCAATCATGTTTCTTCCATTACAGTCAAGCCTCACCATAATGAAACAACTATAGAACAAATCTAGGTCATTTAAGAGTGGGTCAACAACTCTAGATTAGCAACAAGTTTCTAAAACCATGAAAAGAATGCTTACTAGTTCATTAGTAACATTCTATCAACTTTATAAATGCTCAACCCCTTTATCAAACTTTCATCCACCAAAAATACAAAGAATAAAGAATAGAAAAACTTAAGAACACCACAAGATGTAGCCAAGAACAAGAGGAACATTTTTCTCTCTAATGGCAAGTTGGAAATACTTACTTAAATCCAAGCTTTCTTTGATTTTTCCTTTTCTTCTCTCAAGCTTCTTTGCTTTCCTTTAATGGAGTTTTTGATAAAGTGTTTTAGGTTATTCAACCCTAAATGAAAACAAAACAATTTATACTCCATTTCCTAGCCTTGGACGAAAATTGTGTATAACAAAAATATCATGATATTTATTTTTTGTTTCATTTAATTACAACTTGTCCACTTGGTTAAAATGATCATTACACTTTAATGAATAATTCAAACAAGTCAACAATTGCAACTAAGTCATTAAATAAAATATCATAACTTAAAATATTCATACTTTAATTAATTTAATCATTTAACAATTAAATAAATAAATAATTAATTAAATACAAATATATTAAATATATGTATTATATTTACATTAAATATTAAATACATATATATATTTATGATATTAGTCAAATATCTCAATTTGACAATTAATTAATGTGTAATTGAATTAATTTAACATTACATACAAATACACAAAATTAAGGAAATGACTATCGGGTCCCTACACATGTATTTTTCGTTTAACCTTTAAACGACTTTATAAATAATCAATATTATTTATAAATGTTGCTCTAGTGCTCTACAAGTATATTTCATTAGTAAGACTCTCTAGATTCAGGCATATCTGTCACGAAATCCAATTTTGTGTCCATAATTTATCCACCCGTAAATTATGACGATCACGGATAATCTCGCTGAATCATACAGGTCGAGGTCATGGCAAATGTATAATTCCTCAATCACAGGTATCCGAATAAATCCCAAAGATATAGATGTAAACGTCAAATCTCTATAGGGATTTTCCAGTGGAATATTCTATTAGCAATCTCAAAAAGAACATTTAGAACTAACTTCTAAATTGTACCACGGGCCCATGGTTTTTATCTGATTGCTAATCATATGGACTACCTATGCTCTGATACACAGAACTGACGGATCCTATCTCGATACACACAGGACACCTTAAGGATCTATGCACACCCAATGAACAGGCGGAGGTCTGATCTAAATAGATCGGTGACGTGACTGTCATCTAAGTGTGGAAGATGTCTCATTCGCCCACAGTGGTATCTCAAGTTGAAGAATCACAAGTGCTACTCAACCCGATAAGATTCTTATTGACGTTGATGTACAATCCATTAAGAATCTTCGGTGAGTCGTTCAGTGTTTATCTGTTATAAATACCTACACGTCTATACTAGTCTCCAAGACTTATGGTTCATTGAGAAACCATTGGAATCATATATATTCCAGTATACGACATGTACTGGTCTCAACGGGTTTACTCTACTGACCAAGTAGTGTAAACCTTGATCAGGAACTGTCTGAGAATGACAACGTCATGATACTACTCAATGTCAGTTGTGACGCTTTTGCAACAGCATCATGACTAGTTATTCTAAGGTCATTACGTCTTTACCATATTAAATGATACATTATATTATAGAAACTGCATATATTATTCATAATAATAATATTTTACAGAAGTAAAGAAATACAACCGGGAATTGGCGCTCTGAGCACCAACCCCAATAGATATAATTCAAGAATACTTACTTTGAGTATTTATTCTTAAACGAGTTGGACTCGCGCAAATCAAATCGTTGTATGAACATTGGATGGTTATTAATCAAAGATTAATTAATTCGATTAGATTGATTGAATAACATGTTTTGTGTGAATACTTGGATGTATGTATGAATAATGTATATCAGATAGATATTAGAATGGTGAGGGCAATTTTGGAAATTATTGTAAGAAATTTAGAATTTATTAAATTGGACCTGCGTGTTCAGCCTATAATCTCCTAATCTTATTGTATTTCTCTTCTCACCAATTCCCCTCAATGTAAATGAGGTTTCTTTAGAAGTATTATGTAATTGGGTAGAAGTAAGAATAATGCTAGTGGGAGAGAGGAAATGGAGAGATTTGTTCCAGGTACAATTTTTATCGTATATCCATCCGCATATCATTATTAATTTTATTTCGCGCCTTATTATGCTCTTAGAATGCATGCTTAAAGGTGTATGATGAGACCTAATTAAAGATAATAAATTGGTTGCCAAATCGTGACAAAAACCCCCATTTTATATTAAACATTTTCCTTCCATTGAGTGATTCTCTCTCAAGATCCAAGATTGGCATTGGTTTGCTGGCCAAAGTCAAGATCAATGTCCATCGCGGATGTGTTTGAATCACGAAAGCTTTGTTCCATATCGTACGTCTTGGGCAAGTTGTGATTTGTTGGCCAAAGTCAAGGTCACTTCTTGTTCATCGACCTCGATTACGAAGCTTTCCCACTGTCAATGGGTCACGCTTAACTAGTTTCATTAAGCTTGTTGAGCCAAAGCCAAGGCTTAGTTGATTCAGAGGAAAATGTTAGAAAATATATTGGATATATTGGCATATATTGGATATATGTTTCGGACTTGGAGGTCCACCTACTGGATCTAGGAATTGGATGAGATCCAATTGATCTTAGAGATCTACCTAGTTAAGTTTCATACAACTTGTTGGCCAAAGTCAAGGTTTTGAGTTATTTAACGGGATCCTAGCCCACTAGGAAACTAGGTTTCCCGAGTACTTCACAGAGGGTTAGAAGCTCACCGAAAAATAGTGCGAGGCAAGTATTAAATTTGCAATTTCGTTTAAATACTTGCCAATACGCGCTCATTTTTATTTTTCGTCATTAATTATAAATATATTAGTTGGACTAATATTCATTTGTTGTATTAATTAAACAGTTGGACTGTATTCTAATTACTTCATTCGTAGTTGGTTATATAATTGGATTATAGTAATCATTACATTTGAATGTAACCGATCAATTGTAGTTGATTATATAGTTAGACTATAGTAATCATTACATTTAATTGTACCAGAAATCGTTGATTGGATAGTTGGTCTATAGCAATCAAGATGACTGAAAGATTAGAATCAAAGGACATAATCCTGGGGAAAATGTCTTTAACGGCTTTAATTTTCAGATTGGGAATAAAACTTCAGGATAGTTCTGAGAGCTGAGAAGTTATTCTATTTGATAGAGAAACCTCTCGAGCATGAGCCCGGAGTTGAGCAAATAATAGAGCAAGAGCTTAGGAAGACTCATTGTGATGATAACTTTAGTGTTCAATCCGTTATGCACAGCCAGAGCTTCTTAAAAGGACATATCCCAAGTTGTCTGCCTAAACTGTGGCAAACGAGGTCACTAGAAGTGTGACTGCCGTATGGACAAGGCAGACATGAAGGAAAAGAAGACGAGCAAGGCTCCAACTTCAAGTATGTTTGTTATAAACATGTTCACTACTGGTTTTAAAATTAGATTTTTGTTACTAGATGTGGTACATAAATATATGTACTAATGTGCGGGATCTGCTGATAAGCAGGAAACTGGCTTCAGATGAGATCGACCTATGAGTCGGAAACATGACATGAGTCGTTGTTTTGGCCATAGAAACCTAAATTTTGGAACTGTCCTTTGGGAATGTATTCAAATTAGGAGACTGTTATAATGTATCTAGTTTGATTATGAATATTATCTCTGTATCTAGTTTAACCTGTTGCGGGTATACATTTATATTCTAGAACACTAAGTGTTTTCTTTATAAAGATAATATTGAGATAAAGACATTAGATGTGAATAATAGTATTTATATTTAGAATATAAATGAATCTCAAACGTATAATATGACAAACGAAAGCTCAAACTGAATAAATCTGTTGAGACTTAAAAGTGGCATTGTTGTCTGTGACACATTAACAAGACTCGTATATCCACAATTTCGAAGAGTGGATATTAGGACGAATTTGATTCTAATTCAAATGATGTCTACGAATCTAGTTTATTAGGCAAAGTGCCTAAAACACCTTTTACTTGGTAAAAGTGCAAGTGCCACCGATCTATTAGCCCTCGTTCATAGTGACGTAAGTGGGCCCATGTCTTGCTAGGCTAGAGGTGGATATGAATACTTCATAATCTTTACGGATGTGGCATCGCGTTACGGTTATCTGTATCTTATGAAACACAAGTCAAAAACTTTTGTGTAATTCAAAGAAGTTTCGACACGAAGTAAGAAAACAGACCGGTAAAAGTATAAAAAACATTACGGTCGGACCATAGTGTAAAATACTTAAATATATGAGTTTCAAGATTACTTTAAAGAGTATGGTATTCTTTCACAGTGGACTCCTCCCGGAACACCGCAATTTGACGGTGTGTCCGAACGGAGAAACCGAACTTTGTTAGACATGGTAAGGTTGATAATGAGTCGCTCTGAGCTACCAATTTCCTTCTAGGGATACACATTAAAAAGTACAATACTTATTTTGAATAAGGTTCCATGAAAATCTGTTAGACATACTTCATATTAGATATGAACAGGAAAGAAACCGGGTTTCTCATTCCTGAAGATTTAGGATGCTGAGCATACGCTAAATGTTTGGATGGTACCAAACTAGAACCCAAATCGAATAAGTGCCTATCTGTAGGTTATCCTAGGGAAACCAAAGTATAGTACTTATACAACTCACAAGAGAATAATGTAATTGTTGCTCTCCATGCGGTTTTCCTAAGAGGAATTCTTATATGCAAGTGGGAGGAAAGTAAAACTTGATGAAAATAGGAGTAATACTGTTCCTGGCACCGACTCCT
This sequence comes from Zanthoxylum bungeanum, assembly GCA_019454045.1. Classification (NCBI taxonomy): domain Eukaryota; kingdom Viridiplantae; phylum Streptophyta; class Magnoliopsida; order Sapindales; family Rutaceae; genus Zanthoxylum; species Zanthoxylum bungeanum. The sequence goes on along the minus strand of SKCR01027390.1, from coordinate 296,572 downwards.
TTACGGAACACGAACAGTTCATCAGGGATGAAACTATACCACAATCTTTGTTAGACAATTATGACCCATAACGTCACTATTTGTAAAAGACATTGTGGTTTTTGTACAAATTAACTATATAGCAATGGAAATTACATTTTATCATTTTTTAATTTGATTACTTAAATTATAAATGATAAAAGTCCTTATGATTAGTTCCGGATTGACCTATTTCTTGTTGTAATGTGCTTTACAAGTGCATCTCCAAAGTGATTGTTAATAGGATACAGAAAGTTCTTCCTTCTATAATCAGTCATACGCAATCAGCTTTTGTCCAAGGTCGGCTTATCACAGACAATATTCTTCTTTCTCAGGAGATTTTGCGGAACTACCATCTGGATGGGCTCCCGAGAGTTGCTCTTAAAGTGGATATCCGCAAAGCGTTTGATACGGTTAATTGGGATTTTATTCTCTTGGGTTTAAAGGCTGTGGGATTCCCTTCGAAAATGATTGACTGGATTAAGGTGTGTTTAACCTCTCCTCATTTTTCAGTAGGGGTGAATGGAGAATTGTTTGGGTTCTTTAATCTTCTAGGGGAGTTAGACAAGGAGATCCACTTTCCCCCTATCTTTTTGTGTTGGCTATGGAAGGTTTACATGGCATTCTTCACCATTTTACGAAAAGGGTTGGTTTTAAGTACCATTGGAGGTGTGCTAAGGGAAAGATTACCCACCTTTGCTTTGCGGATGATCTCCTGATGTTCTGCAAAGGAGATGAGGCTTCTCTGATGATCTATAAGGATGCTCTAATGGAATTCTCTAAGCTTTCGGGGCTAGATCCAAATAACAGCAAGAGCAACATCTTCATCTCGAAAATGAATGAGGCTGATGCTTTTAGTCTTCAGGAAATCATTGGGTTCCAGCGAGGTACCTTGCCAATTCGTTATCTCGGGGTTCCTCTCCTTACTACCTCTTTGAAGTACCGAGATTGTCTAGTGTTCGGCTTTGGACTTCTTCTTCCCTATCTTATGCTGGCAGATTGCAGCTCATTAAATCTGTTCTTTTCTCTATCCAGGTTTATTGGAGTTCCATTTTCTTGCTCCCTAAATCTGTGGTTAAGAAATTGAAAGTGTTCTATCAGCTTTCCTCTGGAAGGGTTCTGTTAGTGCTGCTTCTGCTAAAGTTGCTTGGGCTTCCCTTTGTTACCCAAAATCTGAAGGTGGCTTAGGGATCAAACGGATTGAAGATTGGAATAAGGCTGCTACTTTGAAGCATATCTGGAGAATTCTCACTGATAAAAGCTCTATTTGGGTTCGATGGACTCATAATACTATTATCAGGGGTAGATCCTTTTGGCACTTGACTCCCACATCCAACAGCTCTTGGATTTGGAATAAAATTCTTAAGAGCAGGTCTTGGTGTCAGGTCTCTTTCAAGTGCGCATTGGTGATGGTCTTTCCGCCTTCCTCTGGAGGGATTATTGGCTACCTACGGGCCCCTCTGTAACTTGTTCAGTTTTCGAACTTTAAAGGATTCGGGTCTAGCTCCTAATGCTAAGGTGGCCGAAATTATTTGCGATGGCAGATGGAAGTTCCCTGATGACCCTTCTGTTTAAAAGGAGGTATGGGACTCTGTTCATTTCTTGCCTATGCCTGGTGTCTCAGATTGGTATGTTTGGAAAGGTAACAGCTCAGGCAAATTCTCCATTGACAGCGCCTGGAATTTTTTAAGGAATAAGAGAAGTGTTGATTCCATCCACCACTTACTTTGGTTTAGTGGCCATATTCCTAGACACTCTTTCATTCTTTGGTTAGCTTCTTTGGGCAGATTACGAACTATGGATAGGCTTCTCCATTTTGGAATTGTTCAGAATGATATTTGTGTTCTTTGCTCTTCTAACTCAGAGACTCACAGTCATCTCTTCTTTGACTGCCCTTACTCCTTTGCAGTGTGGAAAGCTGTTTCTATGAAAGTTCCAATTCGTTGGCCTCTTTTGGATTGGGAAAATCTTCTCAGCTGGGCCAAGTTGCATTTGAAGAAAAAAGGTGATCAGGTTAGTGTAATTGCTAGAATTGTCTTGGCAGCAGCAGTATACTTTATATGGTATGAGAGGAACAGAAGGGTCTTTGATAGAAGCTCCACCTCAGAAGATCATGTAGTGAAGGAAATCTGTAGTTCTGTTCAGAGCCGTTTGATCTACTTGAGTAATGATAGAAATGGTAACAGGATGAATGCTTTCAGTGGGTTGTTTGATTTTTAAAGCAGCTATTTGGGTTTTACCAATGGTTTCCAAGATGGTTTCTTAGCCTTTTTTTTCCTTCCTCTCTTGAAGGATTTTCCTTGTGGTTTGTGAGTAGCTTCTGAGCTTGCAATGGTCGTGGTTTTTTTTTTTATCTTGTTCTTCTCGACCCTTTGTCTTGATGTAAATATTCGATGTGGGACTTGTTTTGGGATTGCCTCCAGTTTCGGCATGATGTACTACCGGATGATGTGGGCCTCTTTCTTTTGCACGTGACTGATTCTCCACGTGGTCTCGGTTTCGTCTCTGGGCTGATGATTGGGCTGCTCTTTGTTGAAGTTTTAGGCGTTGTTTGTTGCCTGTTTGGTTGTTCAAATTCTTGGACATTTTTTTGTCTCGGCTTGCTGACGGTCTGTTGGGCAATATGGCTTCTTTTTGGGCGATGCTCTCTGTTGAGCGTTGGGGTTTTTGTTGGCGGAACTATCCTGTGTTGGTTGTTTGCTCTTGGTTTGTTTTTGGGCCTGTTTGGTTTGGTCCTTTGATAGTTTTTTAGAGCTTTTTCCGCCTTTGGGCTTGTATTGTTGAAACTTTGTTTCTTGTATGTGCTATTGCACTCTCATGGGAATGCCCTTGTACTTTTTGTACTTCTCTTTCTTTTGGAATATAATTGTAACTTTTCCAAAAAAAAAGATTAGTTCCGGATTATAAGATATGAGACATATCAATCCATAAATTTTAATCATTAAATTCCCTAGTCGTGGTATTATCGAGACTGGACATCGATAATGCGGAATAGACTAGTATTGCACTTGTGCGTGTTATGGAAGCGTAACAGCATAGTTCTCATATATTTAAGTATTGGATGCTTATACAAGTGTGATAGGAGGTTGTGTTTACAGATGGTACGGAAACAGCTTCGCTCTAGATAGACCCCGCGGAATCCCATTGGTAGTATGACTATGTGTCTATGGGAATCCGCATCAGGGTAGGTGTATTTGGTCTTAACCTGAGACTTGCATCGCTAGTACTTGTGACAATCAATACGAATTGGTTTTGGTCGTCCAGGACTTTAAAAGGTTCTGTGTACGCCTCTTCTGGGTTTATTGAGAATCGTAGTGTATTTGGTGTGATGTCAAGATGGAAGTATCACTTCAGTCATATGGAGATTATGATCACGCAGAGATACAGAACTGGTACTCTAATTGGTTGCAACCATCGGGAAAATATGACAAGGTCATGATTATCCGATTAAAGAGACTAGTTGCTTGTAATCCGATATGTGCTTCGTATGGGGCAGACACTATTCCAGCCCCAGGCCTTGCATGTGACATCCGATACTGGATATCAATACGCAATACTATGTATACTACGTCTGACATATATTATATATTCCTTTAAGAATATTTCTGGAGAATTGGGTAGGTACGGTGCTTTGCTAGAAGCCAACCATGTCTCGTAAATCGGTAAAAACGTATTACAATGTATGTACGTGTTCGGATAGTTCGACGACCAGATTTACTGCCAACATATCCAGAGATTTCATGGGTCGCTTCCCAAAGATTCACTGATGACGTATGATTCGAACATAATTAATCTGTGATTAATTACTGAGAGATTTTATCTAGGATAAAATACTATTTGAAAAGAGAGAACGATTAATTTGGAATTAATCGATAAAATAATATATTCGATATATTAAACTAAATTAGATTTCGACGCGGAATTAAAATTGGATTTTAATTCGGGCTAACGAATTAATTTAGAATTAATTCGCGAGCGACGTGAATAGTAATTTTGCTAGGCATAATTATTTAATTAAATTTGATTTAATTACGTCATAACGGAAAATTCGTTAATTCGGAATTAGCGAACCCGAGCCTGGGAGTGTTTGCGGGCCCACTTGGATTTTGAATTCAAGTGGGGCCCACAAGTCACATCAAGTCACATCACTTGTCCATCAATCACCTTTATGGTGATGGAAGTTAGTGTAGGAATTGATGGTAACTTATGAAACACTCAATTGTCAAAGTGATTGACTTTTACCAAACCTTGGATTTGGTATATCATTTTGATTTTAGAAATTCAAAATACAAGTCATTCACTCACTCATTCTTCCTATGATTCACGGTTTTGGGAACCAAATTACTCTCTCCATTTTCTTTCTTCTTTGCCGAAACTAGGAGGAAGAAGAAGAAGATTTTTGTTGCAAAAATTTTCTAAGTGCTAGCACACACAAGAGATCATTTAAGGTGATAGGGAAACCAACCTTTGAGCTTGGAATCACCATAAAGCTTGGAGCTTGGATTTCTTCTTCTAAGAGGAAGCTTTGAGACTTCTCAAAGGAGCAAAAGTTTTTCATGTTCAACACCTCCAAAATCCGATCAAAGTAAGTTTAATTCCGCTATTCTTCTTTGAGTATTCACTTGATTTCATTGCTTAAAATGATCTTGGGACGTCTTAGAAACCCAACAATCTTCGAATACACAAGAACCGCGTAAGTCGAAGAGAGTCAGAAAAGAACCTGGGAGGTATGGGTTTCTGATCTCACCTCATGTAGATGTTAATCTAATTGAGGATAATTAACCGACTACGTATGAGGAAGTGATACAAGGTATCGACCCTTTTTATGGAAAAGTGCCATGAAGTCCGAAATGGATTCCATGTATATCAACCAAGTTTGGATACTGGTTGATGTACCAAAAGGCATTGTGCTTATTGATACTATATAAGTCTTCAAAGAAGACATACATGGATGGCAACATACAAATGTACACAGCTAGGCTTGTACATAAATGATATCTTCAAAGACATAGTGTCGACTACGACGAAACTTTTTCACCTGTTGCCATGATTAAATCCATTCGGATAATGTTTGCTATAACTGCATATTTTGTTTATAAAATATGACAGCCGGACGCCAAAACCGCTTTCCTTAACAAAAACCTTTTGGAGGATGTAAAGAACATCCTGACGGTTTTGTCGGGCCAAAATATGCAAACAAGGTTTACAAGTTAAAATCGATTCATTTATGGATTGAAGCAAGCATTGCGTTATTGGAACCAGCGTTTTGATGTAATCATAATAGTATATGATTTAATTCAAAATGAAGATGATTCTTGTGTATATAAGAAGGTTAGTGGAGCGCACTGACAAGGAATGTCCAATAAGTTGATGATGTATTGCTTCTTAGCAATGACATTCCCATACTAAAATCGGTGAAATCTTGGCTTTCATGAAAAAATCTCCATGGAATACCTGGGAGAAGCAGGCTTTATTCTAGGAATAAAGATCTACTGGGATAGATCTAAAAACCTGCTGACACTCTCTCAGTGTTCGTACGTTTTGATATGTACGTGACCTGATGTCTCATATGCTTTGAGCATATGTAGACGAAATCAGGCCAATCCAAGTGATGGCCACTGGATTGATGTAAAGAACATCCTTAAGTATCTTAGACGAACTAAGGATGCTTTCTGAGAATATGGGGAAATGAGAACTTGAGATGACTGGGTTCACCGCTGAAAGTTTCCAAACCGATGAAAACGATTGTAAGTCACAATAACGGTGCGTATATAGTTTGAATAACGGAATAGTGAGCTAGAAATCTTCCAAGCAAGATATTGTTGCCGAATAAACAACAAAAGCGGAACCTTGCTGCAGGTGAGGCAGCAAAAAGAAGCATTTTGGATCCATAAAATTCCTAATTAGATTAGGAGTAGTTCTGTTAGCAGCTGAGCTAGGCTACAGCGCAGGCTAAAGAACCGCGGTCTCATCAACGATCCAAGTATGTACTTCGACTAATTCATTTGATTTGTTTGATCATACATCGTGACGATGTGATGATCGAATAAATCGCATCAGATGAAAACCTTGCAAATCCGCTGACGAAAGCTGTTTCTCAGCAGAATTTCGAGCAACCCGTACATAGTTCAGGTGTTAGACACTTGAGTGATTGGCAATGGGCTAAATTGGAGATTGTTGGATAATTATGACCCATAGCATCACTATTTGTACAGAACATGGTGTTGTTGTACAAATTAACTATGTGACAAAGGAAATTGCTCTTTTATCATTTGTAATTGGATTACCGGGATATATAAATGATAAAAGTCCAAATGATTATTACCAGATTAATAAGATATGAGACAATAATAATCCACTAAGGTTTAATCATTAAATATCCCCAGTCGTAGTATTATCGAGACTGGACATCGATAATGCGAAATAGACTAGTATTACAATTGTGCGTGTTATGGAAGCGTAACGGCATAATTCTAATATATTTGGGTATTGGATACTCATACAAGTGTAATAGGATGTTCTGTTTACCGATGGTATGGAAACAGCTTCGCTCTGGATAGACCCATCGGAATCCCATTGGTAGTATGACTATGTGTCTATGGGAATCCGAATCAGGGTATGTGTATTTGGTCTTAACCTGAGACTTGCATCGCTAATACTTGTGACAATCAGTATACTTTGGTTTTGGTCGTACGGGGCTTTAACATGTTCTGTGTACGCCTCTTCTGGGTATACTGAGAATCGTAGTGTATTGGGTGTGATGTCAAGAAGGAAGTATCACTCCAGTCATATGGAGATGATGCTCACACAGGGATACAGAACTGGTACTCTAAGTGTTATAGCCATCGGGGAAGTATGACTATGTCATGAATTTCCGATCATAAAGAGACTAGTTGCTAGTGATCTGATATATACTTTGTACGGGGCAGACACAACTCCAGCCCCAGGCCTAACATGTGACATCTGATACTGGATCGTAATACGCAATACTACGTTTACTACGCCTGACAAATATCATATATTCCGTAGAATAATGTTTCTGGAGAATTGAGTAGGCACAGTGCTTTGTTAGAAGCCAACCATGTCTTATAAATCGGTAAAGACGTGGTACTGGGTACGCACGTATTCGGATAGTCCGATGACCGAATTTACTGCCAACATATCCAGGGATCTCTTGGGTCGCATCCCAAAGATTCACCGATGATATTTGACTCGAACAGTATTAATCTGGGATTAATTAAGAGAGAGAAAATTAATCTAGGATTAATTACGACAAGAATTAATCTGGGATTAATTATAAGAGAAAGAATTAATCTGGGATTAATTGCGTCGAGATTTTATCTGGGATTAAATTCGTCGAGATGAGAGAACGCGATTAATTTGGAATTAATCGGTAAAATAAATTTAATAGTTAAATTAGATTTTACTATTTAATTTATTTAATTGTGCTAGAATAATATATTAGATATATTAAATGAAATTAGATTTCAACACGGAATTAAATTGGATTTTAATTCTAGCGAACGAATTAATTTGGAATTAATTCGTAAGCGACTTTAATAATAATTTTACAAGGCATAATTATTTAATTAAATTAGATTTAATTACGTCGTGACGGAAAATTCGTTTAGTTGGATTAAACGAACCATACCCAAATTGTGTTGTGTAAGCCAACTAGATTTGGAATTAAATGGGTGGGACCCATGACTTACATCAATTGTCAATAATTGATATAAATGGTTGGCAATAATTAAATAAATTGGATTTACTTCATATCATACCTACCAAGTAATAAAGAATTAATGAATTTTGGAAATTTATTTAATTCTCTCTCTCCTTGGCCGAAGGCTACTGTTTTTCTTCCTTTTGATTTTAAGAAAAAGGCCGAATGGCCTCTAATAGAAAAATAAAGAATTGGCCGACAAAAAGCCATAGTGTTTTCCTTCTGTTGATGGCATATAAGCAAAAAATGGCTTCTCTTTTTCATTTGAAGAATGTCTTCTGATGTTACTTTTTGGCCGAAAAAAAAGTAAAAGCCATTGGCTTCTCTCTGACTTGGCCGAAAATGGCCTTTTGCTTTTGAAGCATTGGTCGTTTGGCCTTTAATACACTTTTAGGCCGAATGGCCTTGTTTCAAAATGGGCGATCACTCTTCTCTCTCTCGGGCAAAATTGTTTCTCATTGGGAGATAAAATTTGTTCCATTTGTTCTTGCTAGTACATAAGGGAGTCAAATGATGGTGATAAGGATACTCACCCATGAACTTGGAAGCTTCAACATCCATAAAAGTTTTGAACTCAAGCCGATCAATGTAAGTCCTCCGCAACTTATTTTTGATTTTATTCACACATGAATCATGCTTAGAGATCTCGTGGCATATCTAGGACACTTACAGAGACAATATTAATCCACTAAGGTTTAATCATTAAATATCTATAGTCGTAGTATTATAGAGACTGGACATCGATAATGCGGAATAGACTAGTATTACACTTGTGCGTGTTATGGAAGCGTAACGACATAATTCTCATATATTTGGGTATTGGATACTCATGCAAGTGTAATAGGAGATTCTGTTTACCGATGGTACGGAAACAGCTTCGCTCAGGATAGACCACTCAGAATCCCATTGGTAGTATGACTATGTGTCTATGGGAATCTGAATCAGGGTTGGTGTATTTGGTCTTAACCTGAGACTTGCATCGCTAATACTTGCGACAATCAGTATACTTTGGTTTTGGTCGTCCGGGGCTTTAACAGGTTCTGTGTACGCATCTTCTGGGTATACTGAGAATCGTAGTGTATTGGGTGTGATGTCAAGATGAAAGTATCATTTAAGTCATATGGAGATGATGATCACGTAGGATACGGAACTGGTACTCTTATGTACTGCAGTCATCGGGATAATATGACTAGGTCATGATTATCCGATTATAGAGACAAGTTACCAGAGATCTGATATATGCTTCGTACGGGGCAGACATAATTCCAGCCCTAGGCCTAGCATGTGATATTGATACTGGATCGTAATACGCAATACTACGTATACTACGCCTGACAAAGATTATACATTCCTTAAAAGAATATTTCTGGAGAATTGGGTAGGCACAGCGCTTTGCTAGAAGCCAACCATGTCTTGTAAATCGGTAAGAACGTGGTACGAGGTACGCATGTGTTCGGATAGTCCGACGACCGGATTTACTGCCAACATATCCAAGGATCTCATGGGTCGCTTCCCGAAGATTCACCGATGACGTATGACTCGAGCATAATTAATCTATGATTAATTATGAGAGAGAGAAAATTAATTTAGGATTAATTATGGTGAGAATTTATCTGGGATAAAATTCGATTGGAAAAGAGAGAACACGATTAATTTAGAATTAATCGGTAAAGTAAATTTAATAGTGAAATTAGATTTTACTATTTAATTTATTTAATTGGGCTAAAATAATATATTAGATATATTAAATAAAATCAGATTTCATCACGGAATTAAAATTGGATTAAATTCGAGCGAACGAATTAATTTAGAATTAATTCGTAAGCGACTTTCGTAATAATTTTGCGAGACATTATTATTTGATTAAATTGGATTTAATTAAGTCGCAACGGAAAATTCGTTAATACGGAATTAACGAACCCGAGCCCGAAATGTGTTTAGCAGGCCCACTTGGATTTTGAATTTAAAGTGGGGCCCATAAGTCACATCACTAGTCAACCTCACTTACTTTTTGGTGATGGAAGTTAGTGAAGATTTTTTTTTTTTGGTAACTTGTAAGACACCTTTTGTCATTTGGAATGACATTTACCAAACTTGATTTTGGTAAAAGGTAATTGATTTTTGGAAAATCATTAAAAAAAAAGAAGACACAAATCATCTCTCTCTCCCAAGGCCAAGGGCCAAAACTTCCTCTCATTTTCTCTCTAAATGGCGTGAACCTAGGGTTCATGTTTGATGATTTTTTATTCAAAAATCATGCTTGCTAGTACATCAAAGGGTCTACAAAGATGATAGGGAAACATCCATTGAGTTTGGAATTCATTCACCAAGCTTGGAGCTCAACATACAATCAAAGAGAGGAGCTTGGAGCACTTCTAAAGGAGAAATTTTTTTGTTCTCAACACATCCAAGAAACCGATCAAAGTGAGTATTTTTTCCGCAATCTTACTTTGTTAATTCACACAATTTTATGCTTAATAGATCATTGGCATGTTCTAGGAGAACCCAACAGTATCAGCAAGAGATATTCTGAATACAAACGGATTTAAGATCAGACCTTGCGATGGGTGTAGTGCAGCCTTAAATCATTGCCGGTGTTTCATACCGAATGACGACTCCTTTATTTTTCGATTAGTCCCCTGTAGGGCTATCCGTACTCTCTACGGATTGCTAGCCCAACAAGATCGTGACCGCCGACGTCATAAGCATAGCGGTAAACCCTGCTTCGTTCATACACTAATTTTTAAAGATTTTCCAAATTGGACTCACAGTTGATTCCAACTCCACTGATTCGATCAGCCGATCCCGGAAAACAATGCTACTCTTTTTTCCACCACCGCGCTGTATCATCCCTATCGGAATTCAAGCCTCTCGCTTGAATATCCTCTTTTGTATGTGGATCCAATTCCTAGTTCTCGTGGTCTCTCTCATCGCTGACGATAGATGATATGGATTTTCTTGCACAAGTTTCATATCTGAGCGGAGGCCACCAAATGAAACGTCATAATTTTGCTTTGGTGCTCGACTGTTAAAGTTACTTAGATATTGATTCTTAAAATTAAAAAGAAATGAAGAGAGAGAGTGGATGAAATAAATGCCTAAATATGATCCAATTTTGTTGCGTATTTGGACTCTCTCTCATGATTTATCAGGATTCGAATTTCCCCAGGCCCACGAATAATAGGCCCGTATCTTATCGTAAGATTAATCTTCCAGTTCACTGAAGTAGTACACAAGACTTTCCCATGCTCCTTAGGTTTAAATTCAGCCACGTGTTCTCATACGTGTCATCAGCATTCTGCGTGAACAAGCCAGGATCTTCCAATTTCCCGTGCCGAATGCAATAACTATCAGCTAACTCTGTAGAAGCCTAGAAGAAGAATTATAAAATGAAGACCGTCGTTTCACGCTTGATGATCAATTCAAATCGCTCAGCATCTCGACTCTAGTAAGTACCAAAGCAACTTTAGTTTTCATTTGATTAGTTAAACCCACTAACCTGTTTTGATCCATGGCTGTAAATTCTCAATTTTCCTTATCAATATTCAATATGCCTTTATCTATCTTCTTTGATTTCTAGCTTTGCATTAATGGAATTTCCCTCTTTACCCATGAGATGGGGTTCAAACTTCAGTGGATTCGAAATTAAGATTTTTTGTAGAGACTAGAGATTTTACTATTATCCATAAATATCTGGGTTTTGGAATTGATCACTGGGTTCCATTTCACTCTAGTTTGGTTTTGATTAAAAAAAAGGGTTGAATTGAATACTCACTCCTGCCAACATTGAAGTGTGTTAATGTTATGGTATTACTGTTCTGTAATTTTTCTTGAAATAGTGCAATGGCAACGTCGAGGAATAGGAGATATCTATCGACTGATTCTAATAGGGTTGATGAATCCTTTAAAGTTGAGGAAGCGGAGACGGTAAATGTGCCCCCGCCTCCGAGTGAGAAGGTATGTATGTTGCAATGTGGACAGTTGGCTGTATTGAGTTTACTTGTTTGTTTGTCATTGGATATTTTGTATGCTTTATTGCATTTTGTCTAATGTGCAACCTGATTCAGTTGCTTGTTCTGGGTGGAAACGGATTTGTTGGATCACATATTTGCAGAGAAGCTTTGGACCATGGTTTGACTGTTGCTAGCCTTAGCAGGTACTCACTCTATGGTTATTGATTAATTTATGGCTTTGATTATTGGTATGTGTTCTATGTTAACTCATTCCACTTGCTTATGCTAAATTGTGTATGTGTATAACTAAATTTATGTGCCATGTACTTTCAAAAAGAAAGAATGGTTAGTGGTATGCAATTATTTTGTACAGAAATTATTTTTTTGTAGCAGGAAAGTTTCCTGGCTTGCTACTTATAACTTAACAACTATGTGTCGGTTTATCTTTTTATACTTGAGTTAAGATTACCATGCTATAACATATTAACAATTAAGTTTGAAGAAGGAAGACTGAAAGCTTTTTCCTTTATGATGTTTTTACTATTGCCCCAGAAGCCACTTACTGTTTTGAAGAGAGGTGGGGGGTTGTCCACTGGAAACTCCTTATGGGGTATTTTCTGGGTTGACATTGGATCTTGGGATCTCGGGCCTACAATTAGATTGGTTTATGGAGAATCTTCTTCTTCTTCTTCTTCTATTTTTTTTTTTTTTTTTTTTTATCTTGTATACCTTTTGCGCTCGCAGTGCTCCCTATCATGGCTTTTATGCCTGTTATATATCTTAGGTCGACTGTCTTATCAATTCTCCATTGACTTGGGTGTTTCTTCCTTGCAGGTCTGGTCGCTCATCTTTACAGGATTCTTGGGCGAACAATGTAATTTGGCATCAAGGTTTGCTTTCTTGGCTATTATGTATTCTGACAACCCTTTACTTGGTATGCTACGGCTATGCCCTTTCTAATCTATCTCATCGTTGCCAGGAAATCTTCTTTCATCTGATTCATGGAAGGAAGCTTTGGATGGGGTGACAGCTGTGGTATGTCTTCCAATTTAGACTTTAATATAGCTGTAGTTTCCAAAGAGCTATCTAAACTTGTCCATACACTCATAAAAGCATTTGCACACTCTGACTGTTTTTCACCCTGTAATGTGCTCTTGCTTTTGGTGAGATGTTGATCTTTCTGGCCGACTTCAACTTAATTTTGTAGATCTCTTGCGTTGGTGGTTTTGGATCCAACTCTTACATGTATAAGATTAATGGGACTGCAAACATCAATGCAATCAGGGCGGCTTCAGAAAAAGGTAGATACATATACCTGACTGAAATTACTTTTTTTTGAGTTTCTACGTCGCCCTGCCCAAATCCTAAATTAAGCATATTCCTTTGGTCTTGAACCTGTGATCTCTTGCTTCCACTACGAGAATTAAACCAACTAGGCTATCCTTTAGGGATATCCCTGATTGATATTACTAACATAAGTAAGCCTCGGATTCTGTTGTCGTTAGACAACCGTTACAATTTTTGTGTGCCGTATGACCAGTTCAATTAACTTTATGATTGGTTAAGTTAACTCCTCTCTCAATGGAATAGACTGAAATATCCATTTCCACTGGTCGATCATACTTTCATGCTTACTTGCAGGTGTGAAAAGAGTTGTTTATATCTCTGCTGCTGACTTTGGCGTGGTAAATTACTTGCTGCGAGGATATTATGAGGGAAAGGTACTCTCTTTCGATGTTGCTGGCTGTCAGTCGGCATTAGGAAGTGATATATGTTTTTTAGTATTGGAATTGTCAATGTTGTTTAATTTTATAGTTATTGGCTTACAAGTATCTAACTTACCTACATTCGTGTCCTATTGTTTTCATGTTTTCATGTTTTTTGATGTAGAGAGCTGCAGAGACAGAATTATTGACCAAATTCCCATATGGCGGTTAGTTTTCTTATTCTTTCTCAGTAACTTAAAGTATTTAACCTTTTTGATGTATTTGCAAATTGCGAGCTTTTAAATCTGAATTCCAGTATCCATTTTTCAAAATGGCACTTTCATTTCTAAATATCAGTCTTCTTGAATACAATCTATTGGTTCCCCATAGCTTAGTGTAAGAACATATAATTATATTGTCTCTTTGAGCAGTGGAGACAAACTGCTAATTAATAGTTCTAGTGTGTGACTAAATGTTGTGTTTTTTCAGGAGTGATATTGAGGCCCGGGTTTATTTATGGAACTCGAACTGTTGGGGGCATGAAGATACCACTTGGTGCGGTTGGTTATCCAATGGAGATGGTAAATAGCTAGTGCTTCCTTGGTGCAATTCATTATTCCATCATGTTGGGTGGCCCATCTATATTCTTTTTTGAGAAGGATTATCCTTCTCTCCTTGTAGTTTTACCTTGGTTTTAGTTTTTCCAGTAACTAATCTAGTGTCTGGAAGCTTTCATCTGCAAAGATGAGAGTTCTAGCTGCTTTTATGACTTTGAACTGCTTATAAATATCTATAAAATTAACACTTCTGGGAATCAATGTCTCATGGGTTGTTGACTAACATTATGCTCAAACTGCTGCAGGTTCTCCAACATGCAAAAGCACTGAACCAATTGCCACTTGTAGGACCTCTATTCACTCCTCCCGTTAATGTCACTGCTGTGGCCAAGGTTGCCGTGAGAGCTGCAACCGATCCTGTTTTTCCTCCCGGGATCGTAGACATCCATGGAATTCTACGTTACAATCAGAAGTCGAGATAAATTTGTTGAATTCTTTATTTCCAGTGCTGTTTTTCATCAGTATAGAGTTGTCAATACGAAAATTGGACTGGTTTTTGATGTCTGTGCACTAAGATGAATATTCAACCGCAATAAAAAGTGAAACATATCCAAATTATGTAGTTAGATATGCAACATTTTGAGTTTTATTTCAACTAACTAGCTTACAAGTTGCTGATATTCTTTTGAAACTTGATTATGGAATTTGTTGTCCGTTAGGGTTTTGACATGATTCAAATTGATAATATACATCGTTTATTCTCGTCATTAAATTGATGATATACACAGTGACTATACTTAACACCTCCTTTGATATTGAGAGCTATATGTCCATATGTTCATCCGTTTAGAAACGTCGGACATTTAAACTGCTAATAAATTTTGTCTATTTAAGTGGAAATCTAGATGGATATTGACATCACGTTTATTTAGCTAGACAGGGCGTTTATTTTTTTCGCTATCAAGGCTAGTCCCGTGATCTCATTTGAGGGTATGAATTTCCAGTCTCTATATACACTTATTGGGGTGTGAGTTTAAAAATAATTTTAAAAAAAACCCATTAAGTCACAAAAGTGCATGGAAAATACGAACAAATGTAAGCAACAAAAACAAGCAATCCCCAAAATATAATTTAGTTGGTTTAATTTTTACCGTGGAAGTAAGAGGTCATGAGTTCAAATCCAGAAGATGCGTTAAAATTGAGGTTTAGGTGGGGGTGGAGATGCTATAAGGAAGAAACTAAACCATTCCTTAAAAATTGATAAAAGTTTTTTAATTAATAAAAAATTTATTTATGTTATTCTTGATGGTCTTATAAATTGTTAATTTATGTTTAAAATAGGATGTGATTTTATAAAGTAAAGAACACAGAGAATTATAGTGGTTCGGTAAACTGCCTATATTCACTTTCACAGTTTTAAATTTTATTACTAATTACACAATTAAAGTTACAAGCACATTTAAATACTGCTTAAAGCCCTAGACGACCTCAACCAAATTATATTGATTGTCGTAAGTATTAGCGGTGCAAGTCTCAGGTTAAGACCAAATACACCTACCCTGATGTCGGACTCCCATAGACACGCAGTCATACTACCAATGGGATTCCGAGGGGGTCTATCCAGAGCGAAGCTGTTTCCCGTACCATCGGTGAAACACAACCTCCTACTACACTTGCATAAGTATCCAATACTTAAATATATGAGAACTATGCCCGTTATGCCCTCATAACGCGCACAAGTGCAATACTAGTCTTTTACGTATTTATCGATGTCCAATCTCGATAATACTCTGACTAGGGATATTTAATGATTTATCCTATGTGGACTAATACTGTCTCATATCATTCTCCGTCCAGGAAAAAATCATAGGGACCTCTCATCATTTATACATCTAAGGTGATCTAATCACAAATGATAAGAGAGCAATCTCCTTTGTCACATAGTTAATTTGTACAACAACACCATGATCTGTATAAATAGTGACGCTATGGGTCATAATTGTCCAACAATCTCCCACTTGGTCTATAGCCAGTCACTCGAGTGTCTTACACCCGAACTATGTACGGTTGACTCAAACTGCTGAGAAAAGCTTTCGTCGGCGGATTTGCATGATTATCATCTTGATGCGATTTATTCGATCATCACATCGCCATGATGTATGATCCGAACGAATCAGATGAATATCGAAGTATATATCTGGATCGTTGATGAGACCATTAATTCTTTAGCATTTGCTGACGCCTAGCTCAGCTGCTAACAGAATTATATCTAATCTAATTAGATTTGTTATTGACCCAGATGTCTGCTTTTGCTGCATCAGCAGCTGCAATTAACCCGCATTTGTTGTTTATTCGGTAACAATATCTTGCTTGGAAGATTTCCAGCTCACTGTACCGTTATTCAAACTGTATAGTACCGTTTGTGACTTTTAGTCGTCTTTATCGGTTATAGGAAACTTACTATAGTGATCCCAGTCACTCCAAGTTCTCATTCTCCATAGACTAAGACAGCATCCTTAGTTCTCTGAGATACTAACGGATGTTCTTAACTTCAATCCAGTGACTATCACTCGGATTGGTCTGATTGTGTCTCCATACGCTCAAAGCGTATGAGACACCAGGTCATGTACATTTTAAATGTACAATTTCTCAGAGAGTGTTAACAACTTTAAATCTATCCCAATAGATCTTTATTCATAGAATAAAAGTTGTTACTCCTAAGAATTCTACGGAGAATTATTTCGAAAGCCAAGCTTTCACCGATTGTTTTATGGGAATATCATTTCCAAGAAATGACATATATTATCATTATTTATTCAGGACATTCATTGTCAGTGCGCTCCCACTAACCTCCTTATATACACAAGAATTATTTTCGTTTTGAATTAAATCATAAACCATTATGATCACATCAAAACGTCAGCTCCAAAAACCTTATGCTTGCTTCATTCCAAACATGGATCGAACAACCCGCAAACCTAGTTTGCTGGTTTAGGTACGACAAAATCGTCAGGATGTTATAAACATCCTCCAAAAGGTTTCCGTTTAAGGAAAGCGATTTTGATCTTTAACTGACACATTTCATAAATGTACAATTTCAGCAAGCATTATCCAAATGGATTTACAGTGGCAACAGGTAAAAGGTTGAACCGTAATCAACACAATGTTGATAACGATACCTTTTCGCTAAAAGCCTAGCTTTGTACATTGGTATGTTGCCATCCATGTATGTCTTCCTTGAAGACTTTTAAGTACTAATAGGCACAATGCCTAACGGTACATCAACTAGTGTCTAAACATAGTTGGTATACATGGAATCCACTTCGGACTCATGGTACTTTGCCACAAAAGGGAGACGATACCTTGTATCACTTCCTCAAACGTAGTCGGTTGGTCTACCTCAACAAGATTGACATCTTTATGAGGTGAGATCAGAAACCCATACCCCAGGTTGTTTTCTGATTCTCTCTGATCTACGCGGTTCTTGTGTATTCGAAGATTAATGGTATAGTTTCATCATTGATGAACTATCTGTTTTCCATTAAGGACTTCGTGCCTTGAACAGTATTACTCCGATTTTCATCAAGTTATACCATCCTCCCCTCCCACTTACCATGCATATCGGTATTCCTCTTAGGAAAACCGCATGGTGAGCAACAATAACATTGTTCTCTCGTGAGATGCATAAGTACTATACTTATGGTTTCCCCTAGGATAACCTATAATTGGCACTTATCCTATTTGGGTTTTAGTTTGGTATCATCCAAACATATGCCTAGCATACCCAAATCATCAGGAATGAGAAACCCGGTTTCTTTCCCGTTCATATCTAATATGATATATGTCAAACATATTTATATGGAACCTTATTCTAAATAAGTATTGCACTGTTAATGCATATCCGTTGAAGGAAATGACAGCTCAGAGCGACTCATGATTAGCCTTATCATGTCCAACAAAATTCGGTTTCTCCGTACGAACACACAGTCAAACTTACATGTCTCGGGAGGAGTCCTCATTGAAAGAATACAATACTCTTTCACGTATGTTTGAAACTTACTGCTTAAGTATTTTTCCATTACGGTCTTACTGCGATGGTTTAATACTTTAGACGATCTATTTGTCTACTTCGTGTCGAAACTCTAAAAGTTATCGATTTGTGTTCTTCAAAAGAAACACATAACCATAACGTGATGCCACATCCGTTAAGGTCACGAAATATTCATATTCATATCTAGCATTGCTAGATATGGGCCCACTTACTTCACTATGAATAGGGCTAACAGATCGGTGGCACTATTACTATTATCAAGTAAATAGCGTTTCAGGTACTTTACCTAGTAAACTAGATTCGTAGACTTTATTTGAATAGTCAAATCAGTCCTAGTACCCACTCTTCAAAAGCGTCGATATACGAGTCTTGTTTAATTGTGTCCCAGACAACAATGCCACAAATAAGTCTCTATTGATCAAATCAGTTTGAGCTATATATTTGTCATTTTACATGTTTGAGATTTTATTCATATTCAAAATATAAATTATGTTACTCACATCTAATGTGTTTATCTTAATATCATTCTTTATATAATGAAACACTTTAGTGTTCTAGAATATAAAGGTCAATCCGCAACGAATTAAACACTGATATAAAGATATGTTTCTACTAGTCAAACTAGTTACATTATAACAGTTCCTAATTTAAGTATATACCCAAAAGGTAGTTCCTAAACTTAGGATTCTACGGTCGAAACAGCGACTTTCGTCCCGTTTCTGATTCGCAGATTAATCTCAGCTTGAAGTAAGTATCCTGCTCACAGCAGATTCTTAACATCAATCCATATATTTTATGTACCATACTAAGTATTTTAAAATCCAATTTTAATACTAGTAAAAGACATAATATTGACAAACATTCTCAAAGTCAGAGCCTTGCCCTTTCTTTAATTCCTTCGTGTCTGCCATATCCAAAAGGCAGTCACTTTAGGATATGTCATTTATCTTCCCAGAAGATCATAATGATTTTGCCTTTGCCCTTTCAAATATTTCAGAAGCCTTTGGCCAAGCCTTGGGTTTCTAGAATATTGAAGTATGGTGCGCCTTGCGCCATTTACCTAATTGCAAAGTTTGACTTTATCTCCTCGAGAATAGTCATTATCCCTCCAAGAGTTATTTATTGCAATTTTAATACTTCTTAAATCTAAACATAGATTTATGACAAGTATATCAATTAAGCACTTAAGTTATCATCACATAAATCTTCCAAAGATTATGCTCTACTATTTGCTTAATTCTTGGCTTAGGCATAATAGGTTATTTTATCAAATAAAGTAACTTATTATTTATTTCCAGGACCATCCTGAAATTATTCCCAATTTAAAAATAGTCGTTTAAATACATTTTCACCTAGGATTATGTTTTAAACACTATTATTTCATTTATCTTGATTCTAATAGTCCAACTATTAATCAACGATTTGTGTACTATGTATTATATTGATTATTATAGTCCAACTATACAATCAAATATAATTTAAATCAATTAACCTCAATTACATTGATTACTATAATCCAATTATAAAATCAACTGAAAATGAAATTAATTAATTCAAATATATTGATTACTATAATCCATTATATAATCAACTATAATACAGTCCAACTGCTTATTAAAACAACAATTTAAATATTAGTCCAACTAACATTTAATTTATATGACGAATAATTTGAATGAGCGCGTATGGCAAGTAATTAAACGAATATTGCAAATTCAATTCTTGCCTCCCACTATTTTTCGACGAGCCTCTAACCCTCTGTCGAGTACTCGGGAAACCGTGTTTCCTAGTGGGCTAGGATCCCGTTAAATATCACACAATCTTGACTTTGGCCAACAAATTGTATGATAATTAACTAGGTAGATCTCTAAGATCAATTGGATCTCATCCAATTCCTAGATCCGTAGGGAGACATCCAAGTCCAAAACATATATCTTATATATGCCAATACATCCAATGTATTACCTAACCCTTTTCCTCTGAATCAACTAAGCCTTGGCTTTGGCACAACAAACCTAATGATCCCAGTCAAGCGCGACCCATTGACCATGGAAAGCTTCGTAATCAATGTCGATGGACAAGAAATGGTCTTGACTTTGGCCAACAAACCATAACTTGGACAAGACACCAATATAGAACAAAACTCTCGTGATTCAAACACATCTTCGACGGACAAAGGGCTTGACTTTGGCCAACAACCCAATGCCAGTCTCGGATCTTGAGTAAGAATCACTCAATGGAAGGAAAAACGCATGATATTTGATGAGGGTTTTTCGCGTGCAAATTGGCTACCAATTTATTATCTTTGTTTAGGTCTCATCATCATACACCCTTAAACATGCATTCTAAACACATAATAAAGCGCATATGAAAATAAATAATAATGATATGCGGATGGATACTTAACACATTGATCCTAGATCAAATCTCTCCATTTCTCTCTCAAACTAGCACTTGTATTATTTCTACCCGTTACACTACACTACTAAAGAAACCTCATTTACATTGAGGGGAATAGGTGAGAAGAGAATACAAAGAGAATAGAGATGATAAGGCTGGACACGCAGGTCCAATTTTAATAAATCGAATTTATTACAACAATTTCCAAAATTGCCCCCACCCGACTAATATCCATCCGATATACATTATTCATTCATCACAACCATGTATTCACACAAGCATGTTATCAATCAATCTAATCAAATTAATTAATCTGATAATTAGTGATCATCCAATGTTAAACAACGATTTGATTTTGCGCGAGTCAAACTCGTTTTTGCGAATAAGTACTCAAAGTACGAATTCTCGAATTAAATTAAACTACAACATTAAATCCAATTTTAATATGTATTTAATACTAATTCACTATTTAATTCCAAATTAAATATTACACTTTATTAATAACCTTTTACGACTTAAATTCCAAATTTAATCTTTACGGGTCTCAAAGCCCGATTAACGTCCAACGTCAATTTAATTCAAGTCCAATGGGCTTTTATTGATTTCTTAAGGCGTGGACTTTTGGTCAACTCGGGTCAAACCGAATAACCAAAATCCAATCCGGGATTACCCCATAAGCCCATAAATCAATCTTGGCCCATTAGGCCCAATTAAACTTTAAAGGTTCATTAAGTCGCATTTGGGCTTTACGGAAGTGGTTTTGGGCCTAATTGGATCCAACCAATTTTGGCCTAAACTAACTTTGTACAACAAAGCCCAATAAGCCCATTTACAACATTACAAGCCCAAATCTAATTCAAGCCCAATAATTAAATCATAAAGTCCAATTTCATAATCTAATTAATTCTAAAGTGTATTACATGATTAATCATCCAAATCAATATTTCTAAAACACAATTTGTCCAATTAATCATGCTTATTTCATTATCACATGTCCAACATATTAATGAAAAATCAAACCCATTAACTATCTACATGTCTCGGCCAAGGGATGCATTTTATGTCTAATTCGGTTTCAATCCAATTAATCCACAATCGACATTAAATACACTTCCCGAATGATTTCCAATACATCCAATTATCAAAATCAAAAAATACCAAGACATTAAAGGGCATATACCATTCGGCCAAGGTAAGTAATTTGGGGATTTTTGTTCAATTCAAAATTCAATCCAATTAATTTCAAATTAACATCATCCTACATGATTCTAACTCATCCAATGAATCAAAATCAAAAAATCCAAGATTTCCAAAATACCCTATACATTCGGCCAAGGCATAAATATTGGGGAAATTTGATCCAATCACAATTTCAACAAATTGATCCAATCAATCCTTAATTCAATAACATTTAAGCATACTCAATCATCCAATTTCATAAAATCATGCTCAAATTGATTTTACCCAATTTTTTAACCCTAAAAGTTTCATGCTTGAACCTAGGCTCTGATACCATTGTTGGTTTCTATTTAGGTCCCAAGATCATAACAAGCATGAAAAACATGTGTGAATACATCAACGGAGGTAGCGGAATACTCACATCGATCGGTTGAGACGATACGGCAAACAACAAACGATTTTGGCCTCCATTTCCACGCCCACTGTAGTGCAGTCCACTGCCTTGAAAAATCAGATTTTGAGATGAGATTTGGAGCTTCAATCTTCGTCTTTTGATTCCCGCTCGTGGGTGGGTTTCCCTAACACCTTCGTATGCCTCCTAGGAGTGTGCTAGCACTTGGATCTTGCCACAAAACCCTCAAATATCCTCCATCATTCACGCCATTCTCAGGCAGTCCAGCAGCCCCTTGGGCGTGCATTTGAGAGGGAGAAGAGATGAAGAGAGTTTCTAGGGTTACTAAAATATTCATCTAATGAATATAATAAATACTAAAGTGTAGAGAGAGATTTTTGTTTTAAATACTTTAGGTAAAACCATTTCACTTTTACCCTAAACTTGGTAGGTATGGGTACATGGTTTTCCAAAAGTAAAACAAGGTAGTTGGGTGGTAGGTACACCTACCACACATGGGCCCCACATATTTGAATTCAAAATTCAAATATCTCTACGAACATTTGCCGCGGCTCGGTTCCGTTTAATCCGATTAAACGAACTTCTGTCGTTAAATAATAAATCTAATTTAATTAAATATCGATGCGCGCGCAAATATATTACGAACGTCGTTTACGAATTAATTCTAAATTAATTCGTTCGTTTACATTAAGTCCGACTTTAATTTCGTAATGAAATCCAATTCATATTAATATATCCGATATATTAATTTTAGCCCATTTGAATAAATTAAATAGAAAAATCAAATTTAACTATTAAATTTATTTTACCGATTAATTCCAAATTAATCGCGTCTCTCTTTCTTTAGACGATATTTTATCCTAGATAAAATATCTCTGTAATTAATCCCAGATTAATTTTCTCTCTCATCGAATTAATCCCAGATTAATTAAAGTGCGAGTCATACATCATCGGTGAATCATTGGAAGCGACCCATGAGATCCCCGGATATGTTGGCAGTAAATACGGCCGTCGGACTATCCGAACACGTAAGTACCAAGTACTACGTTTTACCGATTCACAAGACAAGGTTGGCTTCTAGCAAAGCACCATGCCTACCCAATTCTCCGGAAATATCCTTACAGGAATGAAGGATCTGTATCAGGCGTAGTATACATCGTATAGTGCATATCGATCTAGTATCGGATGGTCACGTGCTAGGCCTGGGGCTGGAGTTGTGTCTGCCCCGTACGAAGCACATGTCGGATGTCTGGTAACTAGTCTCTATAATCGGATATACATGACCTAGTCATAATATCCCAATGGCCGCGCAGCACTTAAGAGCACTAATACCGTATCCTACGTGACATCATCTCCACTATGACTGGAGTGATACTTCCGTCTTGACATCACACCCAATACTCTACGATTCTCAATATACCCAGTATTGGCGTACACAGAACCGGTTGAAGCCCTAGACGACCTCAACCAAAGTATATTGATTGTCGTAAGTATTAGCGGTGCAAGTCTCAGGTTAAGACCAAATACACCTACCCTGATGTCGGACTCCCATAGACACGCAGTCATACTACCAATGGGATTCCGAGGGGGTCTATCCAGAGCGAAGCTGTTTCCCGTACCATCGGTGAAACACAACCTCCTATTACACTTGCATAAGTATCCAATACCCAAATATATGAGAACTATGCCCGTTATGCCCTCATAACGCGCACAAGTGCAATACTAGTCTTTTACGTATTTATCGATGTCCAATCTCGATAATACTCTGACTAGGGATATTTAATGATTTATCCTATGTGGACTGATACTGTCTCATATCATTCTCCATCCAGGAACAAATCATAGGGACCTCTCATCATTTATACATCTAAGGTGATCTAATCACAAATGATAAGAGAGCAATCTCCTTTGTCACATAGTTAATTTGTACAACAACACCATGATCTGTACAAATAGTGACGCTATGGGTCATAATTGTCCAACATTTACTGCCAACATATCCAGGGATCTCGTGGATCGCTTCCCAAAGATTCACCGATGACATTTGACTCGAACAGAATTAATCTGGGATTAATTATGAGAGAGAAAATTAATCTGGGATTAATTCGTCTAGAAGAGAGAACGCGATTAATTTGGAATTAATCGGTAAAATAATTTAATAGTTAAATTGGATTTTACTATTTAATTTATTTAATTGGGCTAAAATAATATATTGGATATATTAAATTGAAAGATTGACTTTGAGTGGTTCTCTCTCAAGATCCAAGATTGACTTTGATTTGTTGGCCAAAGTCAAGATCACTGTACATCGCGGATGTGTTTGGACCACGAAAGCTTTGTTATATATCGCATGTCTTGGGTAGTTGTGACTTGTTGGCCAAAGTCAAGGTCACTTCTGTACATCGACGTGGATTACGAAGGTTTCCCACTATCAATGGGTCACGCTTAATTTGAATCATCAAGCTTGTTGAACCAAAGCCAATGCTTAGTTGATTTAGAGGAAAATGTTAGGAAATATATATTGGATATATATCTTGGACTTGGAGGTCCACCTACCGGATCTAGGAATTGGATGAGATCCAATTGATCTTAGAGATCTACCTAGTTAAGTTTCATACATCTTGTTGGCCAAAGTCAAGGTTGTGTGTTATTTAACGGGATCCTAGCCCACTAGGAAACTAGGTTTCCCAAGTACTCCACAGAGGGTTAGAGGCTCGCCGAAAAATAGTGGGAGGCGAGTATTAAATTTGTAATTTCGTTTAATACTTGCATACACACGCTCTTTTATTTTATTTATCGTTGTTATAAATATATTAGTTTGACTAATATTGATTATTAATTTCTTTGAACATTTGGACTGTATTCAAACTACTCCATTTGTAGTTGGTTATATAGTTGGACTATAGTAACCATTACATTTTGAGTGTACCCGAAATCGTTGATTGGATAGTTTAGGCACTGCATTTTTGCATATAAGTCCCTATGATGAGTCTCATTTGGAGGCACTACCTTTTAAGTCGACGAAGTCGTGGGAAACGGACGTCGGAAGGGAATCGGTATTTTGTTAGATTTTATTCGCTTGTTTAGCTTCGGGCTCGCTTGTTGGATCTCCGTTTTAAAACACACATTTGGCCCAAACCCCCAAAAACCACACACCAAACCCATCTCACCCAAGCCCAATCCAAAAAATAATTAAAACATTTAAAATACATGTCACAAATTAAATTAAATTAAAATCAAATTAAATTAAAACAAATTAAAGTGAAATTAAATTTAATAAAATTAAAGCTAATTAAATCCAATTAAACTAAATCAAATTAAAATCCAATTTAAATTAAAACAAATTAAATTAAATTAAATTAATTCCTAAATTAAATAAATCTAATACCAAAATTAAAATAAATCACTTCCTAATTTAATAAATCACTCACCAATTTAAAATATTTACCCACCTAAATACAAATATCATTTCCTTTAATAAACCAAATCAAATCCATCTTCTTTTCTTTCCTTTTTAACCCATGCAAACCCTATCTTGCAACTATATAAACAACAACAATCCTAACCCTAAAGGGAGGAGAGGACACAACTCAGCCACAGCAAAAAAGAAAATACTCCCCTCTCACGGCTCATTGACAAAAAAAAACACAAAACAGTAAAACAAATAAACCCTAACTCCTTTGGCTGGTCTCCCCCTCTCGCATGACTCCCTCTCCACGCTTGCCTCTCACTTGAGAACTTTCACAAATGGCACACGTAACCACAAGCCACTGACCTGATCGCCCCTTCAACACACTGCCCTCCACTCGTCAAAATCAAAACCTCAACAAGTCCTCATCACGCCAACACCGAACACATTGCTTCAAATCACTCACGAAATCAGCAACAGACCACGTTAACCAGCCTTCTCCACACGCTTCACGCAACACTGCCACCGCTTCAACCTTAAACTCCTTTGCCCTCACACATGCAAGCCTCGGCCAACTCACGTAACCTGCCCTCTCGGCCAGCCTTCAACGCAACAAGTATTCACCACAAATATGAGAGGTGGTTACTTGAGAGGTGGTCCATTCCCAGACCGTTATGTGAGAGGTGGTTCATTCCCGAACTGTTACTGAGTTGAGTTGATGGGGATGCGCTTTGATCCCTGGGCTTTGTTCCCGAACCACCGAGTGTGAGATGCTTTGACATTTGGGCTTTATTCCCAAACTGTATTGAATTGATGGCGAGCTGCTTGTGACCCCCAAGATTTGTTCCCGAACCACCTGCAGGCTTTATTCCCGAACTGTGCTGAGTGTGGGCTTTATTCCCGAAATGTGTTGAGAGTCGGCTTTATTCCCCGGGCTTTATTCCCGAACTGTGCTGAGTGTGTGGGCTTTATTCGCCGGGCTTTATTCCCAAACTGTGTTGAGAGTGGGCTTTATTCCCGAACTGTGCTGAATGTGGGCTTTGTTCCCGAACTGTGTTGAGTGTTGGCTTTATTCCTGAACTGTGTCGAGAGTGGGCTTTTTCCCTGGGCTTTGTTCCCGAACTGTGTTGAGAGTGGGTTTTATTCCCCAGGCTTTATTCCCGAAATGTGTTGAGAGTCGGCTTTATTCCCCGGGCTTTATTCCCGAATTGTGTAGAGAGTGGGCTTTATTCCCGAACTGTACTGAATGTGGGCTTTGTTCCCGAACTGTGTTGAGTGTGGGCTTTATTCCCTGGGCTTTTTTCCCGAACTCTTTTGATAGTGGGCTTTATTCCACGAGCTTTCTTCCCGATCTGTGTTGCGAGTGGGCTTTATTCCCAAACTATGCTGAATGTGGGCTTTATTCCCGAACTGTGCTGAGTGTGTGGGCTTTATTCGCTTTTTTCTTCAAAAAACTTGCGAATACAAAACAAAAATTACATGTACGTGACGTGTATG
This sequence comes from Zanthoxylum bungeanum, assembly GCA_019454045.1. Classification (NCBI taxonomy): domain Eukaryota; kingdom Viridiplantae; phylum Streptophyta; class Magnoliopsida; order Sapindales; family Rutaceae; genus Zanthoxylum; species Zanthoxylum bungeanum. Next base: position 269,667 of record SKCR01027390.1, on the reverse strand, counting down.
CATTGATGTATTTCCTATTCCGATGGGTTAGGCCTTCCTTGTGCTCTTTGCCTACAAATTTCTTCGGTCGCCCCTAGGTCTGCTTACAATTTCATTCTACCAGTTCTCTTCTGGTGATTGTTTAGTTCTCTTTGGTTCCATAGCTCAAGATCTCGTTGTGTCCTTTATTCGTGGGGTGGTAGACTGGTCACCCCCATACCTAGTTTAGCTTTCGGCTCTCCGCTACCCGCACCGGGTCAAAGTGGATTACGTTTTTTCGAAAGTGGCCTCATCATGTCTTCTGATTCCCAGATTTCTAAATGTGCCCTTCTCCTTGGGGAGTTTGCTGCAATTCTTGGCTTGGATTTTTCTCCTACTACCCTTCCGCCGATGTTACGTTTCCAATGTCTAGACCTTCGGGAGGCCTTCGAAGTTTTCCTTGTTTTACAGGTTTGTACTATCTTTTACTTAAGTTGTCTCTCAATAGTTACACAAATTATTGTCCTCAAAGAATGCCCAGTAATGAAACTAGAGAAACTTCAAAACACTCAATGCAACTCAAATCCAAGTTTTTGGATAAATGATCTAAGCCAGACTCACAGTGTTTGTGTGCAAAGGTTCTTTTACAGCTTGATTCCTAGGTAAGCCAATTCAATGATTTCATTTAAAAATTATGATCGATGGGTCAAACCAACCTAGATGTCTCAATTATGCTCTGTAATTGCTTTTTCGTGCTCAATGTGGTATGGTTTTCTTTTTCTTTTGTCTCTTTTTCTTTCTTTTTTCTTTCTTTTTTTTCAACACACCTACCCTTTAAGGTAGCATTTCTCCTCATGGTGGTCCTAATACTCGCCCATGGGTAGCTTCACGCTTATCGGTTATAGGTGGTTTAATTTCTTTTCTTAGAGACTTTTGTTTCACTTTCAACTATACCACACATCATAACACAAGCAAATCAAGATAGACATCTGGGCAAACAATCATTCATCGACTTGTAATTTCTTCAACCAGTCACCTTGCCGACCACTCAGGTTTTCACTACTATAAACCTATGATTAAGTGCTCACGAGTCTAAACTAGATAAACTACTCAAAGTATCAGATAAAAGTACATCAAGAATTTATTGTTTCTAAGATTTCGCCTTAAAGCAAACAATTTCATCATCGGGCTTATGCCTAACTATTAAGGACTAAAAGCAAACAATTTTTTTCCTTTTTTTGCTGAAGCCCCCCAATGGTCTTTCTATTCTTGTTGTAAATTTTTCTGTTTCCCGGCTTCCTCTTCCCCGATATCCATGTTTTCTAAACTCTTCTTGACAAGTCTTCCTTCTTTTCTAATCCAACGGATATCTATGATGGCTTTTAAGACACAGTGGTTAGCATGATGCATGTATGCATGATATGCATATGGTTATCAAAACAACATATATCCTTCCAACCTTATTCTTCCCACACTCGTGGTAAGTCTATTTTTGTTCTAGGTATGGCTTATTTTATGCACCAATATGGGGTACACAAAATCAGTCTCTCATACGCTACATTGGTGAACCTTGGCTACCTCAGTCCATTTCCATCAGTAACAGACAAAGATCGCCCATTTACAATATTGACTAAGCCTATTATGGGGATCGTGCCATTGTCTAGAAACGATGAATTGGGCCTTCGGTAATCACGATTTTGGGGATGGACTTGGAGCTATCCAAAAATTTATAAATATGCTGTAACAAGGCGTACCCTTTCTGGATGAAAGCTAGTGCGGATATCAGACTCATGCTTCTGGCATATTTGGATCATGTTTGGACTTTCTAAGCCTATCAAGGTTTTCATACAAGTTGGCCCGTTATCATTTTAAACCATTCAATCATATTATCGCGAGGTGCAAACTTGTCCCAGTTGAAAAACGCCCAACAGTTTTACAATTTTGCGATAAGGTCGCCAAACAACTTCAAATGATATGGGGCCCAAACACAAAATGGCCCATCGTCATTTTGAAAACTTTTGGCCCAAAAATCATAAGGTATAAACTCATTCCAGTTTACATGGCCCAACAAGTTCGTATCTTATGACAATAAGTCCAAATGGATCCAAATGATGATGGTCCCAAACAAAAGCATAAAGTATAGCTTTTATAGGATATACGACTATGGTTCATATGTGGGCTTATAAGGGTATGGATAAAGGCTCTCACCGGTGAAGGATTGCCCACAACTAGGTCTCCCCACTCAAGGGTTTGAGCGACCAAGTGAGCGCACCATTTTTATACCCTAAGGTACGTTCCAACGGGGGATGATGCCATATAACGATTCGCCGCCTCGAGCGAAAAAGACTTCATGATACATGACGCCATCGAGGTAAAAAGGGTATGCAAAATATATGAGACTTGGGAAACAAAAGTAAAAACCACAGACATTACAAGGCATTATTTCGGGGCCAATTCTCTATCCCCAGTGGAGTCGCCAGACTATAGACACAGGCACAGAGATGGGCGACGCTGTCCGGGCTCGCGGCCCGTCGGGGGTACGAAGTAGCCCGCGGGGGACAAAACCGGAGAATAAAGAAGTCGCCACCCAATGTGAACTGGGAATGATTTAAGGTCGCACTCACCCCTCGCAATGGAAGACCTCAAACCGTTGGGTTCGGAATGGTACCTTACTTATGTGAGTTGTAATGAACGGATTTACGCAATGATGTAACCAAGTCTTGTCCAACACATACAAGATAATTCAAATAACACACAAGTTTCCACACCCATAAGCATAAATAAAAATGAAAGCAAATGCATAATTCCACGAGTATATTAAACAAAGAAGCGTGGTAATGTATATTAATAATAACAGTTAAAGCATTAATATTAAATAGCGATAATTAAACATATAATGTAAAAAATAAATAACCAAAGAGGTAAACATGCATAAAATATGATGAAAGAGTTTGTCCAGTGTGTGCGAGTTCATGTAGCGTTCGAGAACGCATTCGAACGGGGGTGAGGTAGAATGCATGCGTTCCTATAGCGTTCAGGAATGTGTTCGAAAGAGATCATTAAAATGACATCTAAAAGGACCTAAACATATTATGGGACACAGAAACCGGACGACGCATGCGGTCCCGGCCTCGCGGCCCGGTTGGGAGTACGGAGTAGCCACGGGGGACTAAACCGGAGAATAATGGAGTCGCCACCCGGTGTGAACCGGAAAAATGAGATTTAAGGCCACACTCACCCCTCGCAAGGGAAGACCTCAAACCGTTGGGTTCGGAATGGTCCCTTACTTATGTCACTTGTAATGAAAGGATTTGTGTAATAATTTAATCAAGCTTAAGTAACACTTATTTCCAAGAGTATCATGCTTCTAAGTTCATATACATACATCAACAAGTTCATCTAAATTTGCATGTAACACATATCCGAATTTGCATACAGTCTATTTGCATGTAATCTATGTCTGAATTTGCATACATAAAAATTAACATACGTCAATCATACAAGTTAATAAACACATTATACTCATATATGTTGGGAATACAGATGAACGACACCTACATAATCTTGCATAATGCATAGAAACAATCAGGTTCATCATACGAAGGAATAGCTACTAGGGACAATTATGTACGAAATCTGATGAAAATAAATCAGTTCAGTGGGTGCTCGTTCGCATAGCATTCGAGAACGCGTTCGAACGGTAAATAGAAGGTTTGCATTCGTATAGCGTTCGAGAACGCGTTCGAACGGAGCCAGATCTGATGCATGAAACACTAAGAAGATGCATGCGCGTTCGCGTAGCGTTTGATAACGCGTTCGAACGGTAAACAAAAGGTTCGCGTTCGTATAGCGTTCGAGAATGCGTTCAAACGGAACCAGACCTGATGCATAATGAAACTAAGAAAATGCGTGCGCGTTCGCGTAGAGTTCGAGAACACGTTCGAACGGTAAACAGAGGGTTCACGTTCGTGTGGCATTCGAGAACACGTTCGAACGGAACCAGACCTGATGCATGAAACACTAAGAAAATGTGTGCGCGTTCGCGTAGCATTCGTGGACGCGTTTGAATGGTAAACAGAAGGTTCACGTTCGTGTAGCGTTCGAGAACGTGTTCGAACGGATTCAGACCTGATGCATGCAACACAATCATAGACAAACAAATCCACAATGTGGGACCTCACATATCCGATTGAACTCATCTCACATCCAATCGAATATACACCAACCGGCGCGGCAAAGCATCGTGGTAAAGGATTTTAACCCCTCCAAATAGGGGACCTTTAATCCGACTTACTAAGCCCATGCGCTCGATCGCATCATGCATACAAAGTATAAAGACAATAATATCAAACTTAGTATGCTCGATTGGACATATCTTACATCCAACCGAACACACATCAACCGGCGCTGCAAAGCATCATGGTAAAGGATTTTAACCCCTCCAAATATGGGACATTTAATCCGACTTACTAAGCCCATGCACTCGATTACATCATGCATAAACAAGTAACATACAGAATTTAAATGACGAAAAATAAATAAATCAAAGCAATATAAAACAAAAGAAGGTGCCATTTACTCAAGTGGTATGAAGAGAATTGTTTGCTATTTTTTCTTGTGATTTGCGTGTAATGTCAAGGGTTCCTTTTTGTGATTTGCGTGTGAGTTGTGTGTATGAGCCAGGGGAGGCATGTCTTGGTTATGAGTTGTTTATATAGAGAAGGGCTAGGACTTCTCCTTGTCTCACAAGGAAGGGATTTGATTTAGTGTTGAACAAGGAAAGTCAAAGATTTGATGGAGACAAGATTGGTTTAGATTAGGAAGTCAATATCTTTAAATTGGTTTTGAGTGATTTATTTTGGCATGACATCTTTTTAATTTAGTATATGATTTTGTCTAGTTAGGAAGTTAATATATTTGATTTATCTAAATTAGTTATGATTATATTTTATGTTTTATTTAATTGGTAAATGGTTTAATTATTTTATTTAATTCAATGTTTAATTTAATTAATATTTGATTTAATTTGGGTGTAATTTAAGGGCCTTGGGCGTGTGGGCCTCACAGCAAAACCAGAAATACCGACACCGTTCGAACACCTCTTAGAACGCTGCACGAACGCCCGTAATCTGTTTGACGTTCGAACGTGGCAACGAACGCAGCACGAACGAAAACAGTGAACTTGTGAAATGAACATGATGACATACTTATTCCGAATTTCCCCTTCCGACGTCCGTTTCCCGCAATATCCTTAACTTTAAAAAAATGTAGTGCCTCCAACTGAGACTCATCATCGGGTTTCACATGCAAAAATGCAATGCCTACAGTCGCCCCCACTTTGATGGGACTTGTGCAGTGTGTGACTTTGAACAATCCTATCAAAGTTATGCAATGCATTTTCACTTACCCGGATCGTCTGCTGCCTCGAGCTGAGTTGGTGTTGTCGTGGACCTCGATCCTGGGACGCATCCCAATAACTGTAACCGACAACGGGGGCACCTCGACCCTGGGACGTATCACGATAACTACAACCGACAACGGGGGCACCTCGACCCTGGGACGCATCCCGATACCGCTGGAAATGAGGGCCTCGCCCTAGAACAAATGATTTAGTGGGCCATTGACCCTGGGACGCATCCCGGAACTACAACTGATGATGCAGTGGGCCCTCGACCTTGGGACGCATCCCGAAACTGCAACTGTCAACAGGGGTACCTCGACCCTGGGGCGCATCCCAAAACTGCTGACGATGTGGGCCTCGCCCTCAAGCTGATATGGGCCTCGCCCCCAAGCTGATATGGGCCTCGCCCCCAAGCTGATATGGGCCTCGCCCCCAAGCTGACATGGGCCTTGCCCCCAAGCTGATATGGGCCTCGCCCCATTGGACTCATCCCTAAAACTGAAATTGCGCTGACGCTGTTTGGCTCACTTCTGCCGCTTTCTCTTTTCTTCGAACCTGCGAACACAAAACAAAAACAAACACGAAGAGAATGCAATGTTACGTGCATGCATGAATGATTTTCTTATCCCGTTGGGTTAGGTCTTCTTCCAATTTCCTTGGTGACTACTCGGTTTTCTCTCCCTTAGGCAAAAGACTGTTTTAATCTATCTACGTTGATCGGCTCGGTGAACTCGTTTCCTTCCAAGTCTGATAGCTTCACTGCTCCATTTCCCATTAACTTCTGCACTATGTAAGGTCCTTCCCAGTTAGGTCTGAACTTTCTTCTTGGATCTGTCATCGACGGTCTTGATTGCTTAAGTACCAAATCACCCTTTCTGATCTTGGTGGGGCGTACTTTCTTGTTGAATGCTCGGGCTAGTCTCTTCTGATACAACTGCATGTGATACAAAGACTTTGTTCACTTCTCATCCAATAGTGCTAACTGATCAAATCTCTGTGCGGCCCACTCCTGTTCCGGTAATTCTGCCTCTGCTAATACCCTCATAGACTGTATTTCCACTTCTACCGGCAATACTGCTTCCATTCCATGGACCAAAGAGTAAGGTGTGGCCCCTGTTGCTGTTCTTACTGATGTTATGTACCCCCACAAAGCATACGGTAGTTTCTCGGCCCAATCTCTGCAGTTTTCTGTCATCTTGGCTAAAATCGTCTTTATAGTCTTGTTGGCTGCCTCAACTGCCCCATTTGCCTGCGGCTTGTATGGTGATGACTTGTGGTGGCCTATCCCATACCTTTGTAACATTGCCTTCGTCTCTCCTTGAAACTGAACTCCGTTGTCTGTCACTACATGATGCAGCATACCAAACCGACAAATGAGGTTCCGAGCTATAAACTTTGCCATCTGTTTTGCTGTAACATTATGGAATGACTCAGCTTCCACCCACTTCGAGAAGTAATCTACTGCCACTATATGAATCGATGCCCATTCGATGCATTCAGTCGAATCTCTCCAATCATATCAATTCCCCATGCTGAAAAGGGCCACGGCTCTGACAACCCATGCAACTCTGTGTGCGGCAAGTGATTCAAATTACCGTTTGCTTGATAGTCATGACAATGCTTTACCATCTTCGCGCAGTCTGTTTCCATGGTTGACCAATAAAAACCTTGTCTCACTATCTTGCGGGACAGATTCAACCCGTTCATGTGCGGACCACATACCCCGGCGTGTATTTCTTCCATTACATGCTGAGCTTCTTCTTTTCTCAAACACTTCAACTGAATACCGTTTGCTTGCCTCTTGTACAGTTCCCCTTTCAAAATCACATACTGGGAAGCTAACTTCTGGATGGCTATTCTGTCTTTTCTGCCTGCCCCTTCCGGGAGTTCACCATGTTCCAGATACCTCTGAATGTCATAATACCAAGGTTTACCGTCGTCGACCTCAACTTCTAGAACTCTTTCTATCTCATAAACAGGTCTGCTTGCTGTCGTCAGTATCAACGGTCTCATCAATAAATTTTCTGGATTTTCCCAAGTCGCTGCAAATGTAGCCAGTGCGTCTGCCATCTGATTCTCTTCTCTCGGCAAGTGCTGAAACTTACAATCTCGGATAACTTGTGCCAACTTACTGAGGTGAAAGAGGTAAGGTTTCAACCGTTCTTCTTTCAACTCCCATTCTCCTCGCATCTGCTGGACTACCAACATAGAATCTCCGTAGATTTCCACACTCCCGGCCTTCAAGGCTATCAATGCTGTCAAACCAAAAGCACATGCTTCATACTCGGCCATGTTGTTAGTCACTCTGAATGTCAACCTCTTGGCCAAAGGCAAAGTCTCTCCCTCGGGGGTCACTATCACGATCCCAATTCCGGCTCCATTGTAATTCACTGCTCCGTCAAAATACATCTTCCATCTCTGAACTGTTATTGCTTGGATCTCTTCATCTGGAAATTCAAACTTATACTGATCTCCCTCAACAGGTTGCAATGAGATACTCTATGTCAAACTCTGTCAGCAATACCAACCATCTGCCCAATTTCCCCACTAGCGAAGGCACTGAATGCAGATATTTCAGAGGATTTTCCTTTGCCACTACCTGGATCTTGTAAGACTGGAAATAATGTCACAACTTTCTGGAAGCCCATACCGGGCCTCATACGGGAGCATCTTCTTGCTCAGATAGTAAACTGCATGTTCTACCCCTGTCTCATCTGACTGTACCATCATTTCCCCCAGTGCTTCTGATTCTATTGCCAAATACAATATCAAAGGTCTGCCCAGTCTCGAAGGTTTCAATACATGAGGCTTTACCAATTACTCTCTGATTTTGTCGAAGGCTGTCTGACATTGTTCATTCCATCTCACTGGCTGATCTTTTCTCAACAGTTTGAAGATAGGCTCACATACTGATGTCAACTTGGCAATGAACCGAATGATGTACTGAATCTTCCCCAAGAATGCTCTGACTTCTTTTTCTGTCTTCGGTGCAGGCATTTCTGTGATTGCTTTGATTTTCTCAGAATCTACCTCTATTCCGCCCATTCCCACTGTATGACCAAGTAATTTCCCTGATGTCACCCCAAACACACATTTCTTGGGATTTAGCCGCAGGTTGTATCTGTCAACTCTCTGAATGAACCTTTCCAGTGCTTCAATATGCCCAACCATTGTCTCTGATTTCACCATCATGTCATCCACATACACCTGAATCTCTCTGTGTATCAAGTCGTGGAAAAGTGTAGTGGCCATCCGCTGATAAGTAGCTTCTGCATTCTTAAGCCCAAACGGCATTACCTTGTAACAATAAGTACCCCACTCAATAACAAATGCAGTTTTGTGTTTGTCTTCTCAGCCATGAGAACCTGATTGTAACCTGAAAACTGATGAGTGGTATTTATATCACTATTTCCCACTCATTTAATCTAATATTTTGTATAGTTTCTTGAGTTTTGTGAATGTTTTGATGTGTTTTGTGTTATTTTGTAGATAAATAAAGTTTCAGGACATTATGGAGGTGATTTGGAGTAAAACAGTGAAAATTGGCGAAAAATGGCATTTTGGTAATTTCCAGCGTCGCGCCGCCCATACCTTCCGCGTCGCGACGCCCAATATGCGCCGAATCTGCTAAAGTGCGCCGGGTCAACATGTCAGAATTTGAGAAGTTTGACTTTGCTAAAATGCGCCGTGCCACGTGTCACCATCACATCCAATCTGCTAACGTGTGCCGTGCCACGTGTCAACATCATATGCTGTCGACACTCAGACTTGACACGTGTCGCCTCATCATCAGCCACGTCAGCGGTCAACGAGTCAACTTTTCCATGTGTCATGCCACGTCATCAGACACGTCACAAGGTCAACAAAGTCAACTTGCCACGTCAGCATCAGCCAATCACAGCATGACACGTGTCGCCACGTGTCGCAATCCTATTGTGCCGACAATTGCAACACGCGTCTTCGCCACGTCAGCGCCACATCATCACCGCGTCAGCATGACGTCATCAATGACGTCATCATAATAATTGAGAATTAGCCGCCTTGACACGTGTCGTGTGAACAGTTAGCCGCCTTGCTACGTGTCGCCTTCTCATCGTGCCACGTCGACAAATCCAGCGTCGCGACGCTGAGGTCCTTGGCGTCGCGACGCCCGAACAGTGAAAATTCTGCCTATAAATTCAGCGCGAAATTTCAGATTTGAAGACACCTCTCTCTCTCTTGAATTCTCTCTAAAGAGAGAGTTTCTCTCTCTAGAATTTTTATTTTTTTTTAGTTTTTAATTTTTAGTTTGTAAATATTTTAATTACGTTTTGAATAATAGTAATTTAATTTTTACTTTTTACTTTTTATAGTTTTTACTATTCACCATGTTGAAGTAATTTCCTCAGCTAGGGTGAAAGGTAATTCTTCTACTATTCTATTTAGATTAATCTCCCTTAAAAATAATATATTAACTATTAAAAGTATTGACTTAATAAGGGATACCGCTATATTGGTCGGTTGGTAATTTAATTTTAATCTGATTTAAACCTGACTAATCACGGATACCGCCAGACTGGTCGGTTGGTAAATTTATTTTTGGTTCCGCCTTAATGGCTGGTTGGACTTAATTTGACTTAATCAGGATACCGCCTATATGGTCGGTTGGTATTATTATCACAAGTTTATATATTATTTTATGGGAGATATCTAAATTAGTAGTAGTAAAAGTAATTCCTTTTACCTTAGCATTTTATTTTATTTTACTTTTCAGTTTTACTTTATGTCTTTTACTTTTCAGTATTTTTTACTTTATGTCTTTTATTTTTCAGTTATTAGTCCTAGTTATGTGTTTTAACTAAATAGTTATCTGGGGTTGTAATAAATTTCAATATCACCGGTTTATAAGGGTTAGATTATAGTTTGGGTATTATAAAGATTTATTTATTGAGTCTTAATCTTAATGCTTTTTATTAATTGGCCATTAATAAAATTGATTAGGTAAACTTAAAATGAACTAGACATAGGGATTTTAAGTTTAAAACCTTAGACTCAATAACCCACGATCTTCCTTGAGGATAGATAACCCTTTAATAGATTTCCTTACAGGATAGGAATATACCTGTCGGGCGAGGGTAGCCATAATTGGAACTTAATCTTAATGAATCCAGATAATGTGGTTGACATAGGAATATGGTTCAATTGGGTTATACTGGGTATTTGTGTCTGACCATCGACAGATGCTTTCGCATAATTTCGTGTTCCAGGTTAATAAATCATTGTATTTCCTAACTATAAAATAATCACTTCATCTTTATAATGGTATTGGAATAAATCACAACCCTAGATCTTTGTGTCTTTTGTTATTTTCCTTAGTATTTCTTTTGTCTTTTTATTTATTTATTTATTTAGCAACGCCAAATTCAACCAATCAAACAAACAATCTCTCTATTTTCCATTTAATTAGATATTTGTAAATAAATAGATTCAACAATTAATAACAATAGTAGGAATTAAGTCCTCGTGGGATCGATATTTTTATACTACTTGAACGATACGTGCGCTTGCGTTATACGTGTGTGTTTACGCCGGTCAAGTTTTTGGCGCCGTTGCCGGGGACTTAATTTTCTTGAGTTGTTAATTTTGAAACTATCTAATTTACTTATATCTAATTTTCTTTCTTTTATTTTGTAATTTTTATTTCTTTTGTTTTTAGGTGATTAAAAAAAATGGAACATTACTGGAAGATTGAAAGATTACGAGCTTTACAAGAAGATACACCCCACATCTGGGAGCAACAGTCCGGTTTTCTGAGGCCTGTTGTCCAGCCCAATGATTATCATTGGATGCCAGAACCAAGCATTACTACATTTGCTCAACAAAACGAAATGGGAAAATGTGTAATTTGTGATGGTAACCACCTGAGCGATCAATGTATATACCTTTCAGAGTGGCAGAACTATCAAAAGGCAACATATTTCATAGAACCATCATACTTTCCATCTTATCCACCATCCACCTACTATCCTCAACAAAAACCAGAACCATCAGAGGAAGAACAATTGATTGATATGCTCAAAAATTTTTCCAAGAAACGAGACGAAAAGTTGGATACAATGCTTGAAACAAGCCTGAAGCAACTTGAAAGTATCAGAGACAATCAGAATTCATTCAGAGGATGACATATCAAATGAGACAATTAACAGAAAACCAGAACTACATACCTCAAGAACCAGTTTCAGATGACACTGATGAAGCCTTCGAGTACCCAGAAATCCACAAAGACACCTTAACAAGGAGGAGGCTGAGCAGTATCAACAACCAGAGGTATCAGTTCAGGAACCCGAACCGACAAAGTCTCGATTTGATTTCTATTATTCAGATTCTGACGAGGATGAAACTGAGCTGTTTGTACCAATACATCAAAAATTGAGGATGGAATTCTGTATCCTCAAAATGAAGATCTTGGAGATTCCATTGCACAAATGTTTGAAGAAGATCTACCTGAGCCAATCATTTCAACCAGATCAGAGGATGAAGACCTAAAATCTGACATTTCTTTTCATCCTCAGGTTGACAATTTTGAAACATGTATTTCACAGATGACAGATGAAGAGCTTAATGCAGAAATTTTCAAATACATCTGTGAAGAAAAGGTGGAGCAAGAAGCAGAGCAAATAGCAGAGCAAATATCTGACCTTAATAAAGATCCAGAGCATTCAGGAGAAACATCACTGTTTTGGGGAGTACAAATCAAAGATATCAACCAGAAGCTTGACAGAATGGAACTCCCATTCCAAGTCAAGCACCATACGAGACCTCCTAATTTTCTTTCTTTCTTTTCATGAACCACTGGAGCAACAAAAGTCAAAAAGGTGGCACAAGCACTGAATGAGACAAAATTCTTTTTGCCACTTTACCGTTGGAAGAGACCATTCAAAAGCAACGCTCACGGGATTGTCTTTAATCGGACATCCAAGACGACATTGAAACCTCCTTAACAGATAGATTTCAGTCACGTCTGGCTGAAGACGAAAAATTTAGCGCTAGCAGGGAGGCAACCCATGCAATTTGTTGTAATTTATTTTTCATATTTTGTGTGAACTTTTTAATTTTTTGTGTTAGTTTTGCAGGAAAAATAAAAACGGAATTTTTCAGGACAAAGCAAGCCAGTGCAAGCGGGATTTTCAAAATAAAAATTTGACAAAATCACGAAGATACAAAGTCAATCCAGAAACGCCGGCCGAGTAAGAAGTCAGCTTTTGGGACGCGTCCCTATGGATTTATCTGTCGCAAGACATGGTTTTGCAAAAAAAAAAAAAAAAAAATCCTGCATCAAAACCCTAAAGAACCGGGCGTTGCAACGCTGACTCAAAATCACAGAACATAAGCAGAGGTGCCGCAGATCTCATTTTTACTTCTTCTTCTTCCTCAAACACCTCCAACAGCCGCAACCTTCACCAAACCTTCACCAAGCCTTCACCGAGACTTCTCCAGCCAAGACGCACCACGCACAAAGCCGAGAACCTCCACAGCAACCCAATCGCCGAGCCCACCAAAACCGAACCAGCCAACACAAGCCGAGATCTACCAAACTGAGAGCAAGCCGAGGCAAACCCAGATCGACCGTGAACCACCACGAACCACCCTTGCTGTAACCGAGCCACTACCTTCATCACCGTGACCGAGTCTTAGCCAACCAAGATCCACACCGTGAGCAACCAGAACTGAACCAACCACCCTTGCCGTGACCGAGCCCTTCCTCGCCGAGTCAAACCCATCTTCATCAAACCACTCACGACCGAACAAAACCGAGAGCCATCGCCAAGAGATCCACCAACCGAGACACCACTAGCCGCGAACCCACCACTGCCAAGCCAACTACGAGCCAAGCTACCACTGCCAACCACAGATCAGCCGTGAGCCACCCTTGCCGTGACCGAGCCCTTCCTTAACCGAGTCAAAACCGAACCAGATCTGCCGTGAACCTCACCACCGAGAGACAACCAACAACCAAAACCCACCACGCCGAGATCCACCAGCCACGCCACTGCCAAAACGAACAAAGCCGAGATACCCAAACCGTGAATCACCAAGACAGTCACCTAACCAACGATCAAAACCATCCATGATCAGATCTGATTTGTGTGGATAATTTGTGTGGTTAATTTTGAAAATTGGATGTTACAGGTTTTGAAATTTTGGCAGTTGTGTGGGATAATCAAAAATTGAATGAGTTTGTGGTTGATTTTGTTGAAATTGGAGGATTGTGAATTTGGAAGTTTGGCGGTGAATAACTGGCTGAATTCTGAGTTTAGAAATTGCCAGATCGATGGAATTTTGTAGAATTGGGGGCGAAGTTTGACATTGTGGTGATTTTTGAAGTGTTAGTTTTAGGATGAATTTGGGGAGATTTTAAGTTTTTAGAGGAGACTCTGTCGAAATTTTCACTAAAAAAAATAGTCAATTATCGATCGTGGTAAAAAAAAAAAAAAACGTAAATTGGACAAAAATTTTTCCTATCGGTAATTTTTCCTGTAAAATTTCAGCTGACTAGGTAATATCTTCTAATCTCTTTTGTGTATACATAGTGTGAACTTTTTAATTTTGTGTGTTATTTTTGTAGGGAAAGCACAAACGGAGCATTTTAAGACAGAAGGAATTGTGTTTGGCAAATTAAGAGGAGAAACAATTCATTTAACGATGGCTGAATAAGGAATGAAATCTTAAGACGCATCCTAATGGATTTATATACCAAACAAATAGCGTATTGCATACACAATTCTGTTGCCTTAATTATTGCTTTGATTTGCTTTTCTGTTGTAATTATCTTTATTTTCGTAGACAGGATCCAGACTTTTTGACCTTTCACGATTTCTTTTGTTGTTTAGCTAACAATCGTCCTCTGGAAGAAACTTGTGCTATTATTGTATTCACCCCTTTCAGGTACTATAAATTCAGCCCGTCATTGCACTTTGAAGGCATCCATAGTTGAGAAAGAAATAAAAAAAAAAAAAAATGGAAACCACTTCAAGAAGACGAGTTGAGAACATCTGTGTGTTTTGCGGTAGTACTGTTGGTACTAAACCACAATACATAGAGCAGCACATGAATTGGGTCGAATCTAGCAGCAAGGAATATGCACTTAATATATGGCGGAGGAAATCTCGGACTTATGGGGATCGTTTCAAAGGCTGTACAGGAAGGAGGCAGTCATGTTTTGGGAATCGTACCAAAACCCTTGGCAGAGGCAAATCTTATTGAACCAACAAACGGAGAGGAACTGATCGTGCCAGGTATGTCTGAACGTCTGGTAGAAATGATTAACCGTTCTGATGCTTTTATTGCTTTGCCAGGAGGCTTGGGCACATTGGAGGAAATTTTTATTGTACTATCTTGGGCGAACCTAAACATACACCAGAAACCAATTGGGTTGTACAACGTTGATGGGTTTTATGATTTTCTTTGTGTGTTTCTTGATGATGCTCGGAAGAAATGGATTCGTGTCAAAACCTTTAAAAGAACTCCTCTTTACTGCCAGAACTGCTCCAGATCTAATTGACCAACTCATAGCCTATGAACCAAAAGTTGACCCTATCATATCAAAGATAAATTGGTCCGAGGACGATCGTGGTAAGAGCGCGTAGAATTAATCTGGATCTTAACCTGTAATTTTCCTGTAGAATTTCAGGTCATCAGGTATTATTTTCTAAACTCTTCTTCCACTGTTTAAAAACATTGGGGACAATGTCTCATTTAGGTTTGGGGGTGAGGTATAGTTAATAGTACTTGTTTGTATTGTGTTTTTATTTTTAGTCCAAAATTTTTCGAAAAATACAAAAAAAATTGAAAATTTTTCAAAAATTACAAAAATATTTTGCATTTTTGTGTTTTTATTTTAACTAAAAGGTGAAATTGGTAAGAGATAGCTGAGTAAGGAGTTTCCACTCCTGAGACGTATCTCCAACCTATTTTTGAAACAAGTTAATTTTTGTTTATTTCATTTTAAATTATTTAATTTGTGAATTCTCCATAATACTGACTAAAATGAATCTTCATATGCTCATTTGACAGGTATTATCAACATGCATAGTAACATACAGACATGAGCTGTAATTGAAAAGCTTGTAATATTCCGTGCTCTAGTTTAATTGGAGGAAGCATCTATTAATAGTTATGGAATAAAAAAAAAAAAAAAAATTTCTGATGTACAAAAATAAAGTATCTAAGATCCGGGTTATTAAGTCTGTAAGGGTGTTTTAACACCTAGTGCCCTAAAACCAACTGGTTTGGGAGTCATTGGCCCAAAGCTCGTTACATGGATCAAAGATACTGCAAAATATTCATATCTGAAGTCTGAGTAATTAAGTTCGTAGGGGTGTCTTAACACCTGGTGCCCTAAAGCCAACTGGTTTGGGAGCCACCGACCCAAAGCTCGCTACATAGACGGAAGGTATTGTATATAAATAAAAAGTCAAAATTCAGAAAATCAAAAAAAAAAATCAGAAAAATCAGAAAAATTATCCATTGCTACAAAAAGGTGTGAAATCTGATAGAACTTTAGGATAAAAATATTACTCTCTATCAACTGCACTTATGACTGTTGTGGGCAAAAATGAGTTGTTTAATATTATGTTGGCTGTGTATATGGAGAATGGTAAAAATAATCGGAGAATTTACTTATTCGGTAATTTAGAAAGAAACAAAACAACTAGTAACTTGTAGTAGAAGTTTCACCTGATTAGTTACTATCTTCTTTATTCCCTTTCACTTGTCTTTTTGCTTTTGTGTGCATTAGTTTTACTATCTTTTTACTTTTATAAAATGTTTGTGGGTATCATTGCTGTAAACCCTCACGAGACTACAACTCGTCCACTAGGGACACCTAGGGGTTTAAAGGCTTGTTGCATATGCTAAATGCAACCGTGATCCCTACGAAATGGCTTAGTTAATTTTATTCTGTTATTTTATTCTGTATTTTGCTCGAGGACTAGCAAAATGTTAGGTTTGGGGGTGTGATGAGTGGTATTTATATCACTATTTCCCACTCATTTAATCTAATATTTTGTATAATTTCTTGAGTTTTGTGAATGTTTTGATGTGTTTTGTGTTATTTTGTAGATAAATAAAGTTTCAGGACATTATGGAGGTGATTTGGAGTAAAACAGTGAAAATTGGCGAAAAATGGCATTTTGGTAATTTCCAGCGTCGCGCCGCCCATACCTTCCGCGTCGCGATGCCCAGTATGCGCCGAATCTGCTAAAGTGCGCCGGGTCAACATGTCAGAATTTGAGAAGTTTGACTTTGCTAAAATGCGCCGTGCCACGTGTCACCATCACATCCAATCTGCTAACGTGCGCCGTGCCACGTGTCAACATCATATGCTGCCGACACTCAGACTTGACACGTGTCGCCTCGTCATCAGCCACGTCAGCGGTCAACGAGTCAACTTTGCCATGTGTCATGCCACGTCATCAGACACGTCACAAGGTCAACAAAGTCAACTTGCCACGTCAGCATCAGCCAATCACAGCATGACACGTGTCGCCACGTGTCGCAATCCTATTGTGCCGACAATTGCAACACGCGTCTTCGCCACGTCAGCGCCACATCATCGCCGCGTCAGCATGACGTCATCAATGACGTCATCACAATAATTGAGAATTAGCCGCCTTGACACGTGTCGTGTGAACAGTTAGCCGCCTTGCTACGTGTCGCCTTCTCATCGTGCCACGTCGACAAATCCAGCGTCGCGACGCTGAGGTCCTTGGCGTCGCGACGCCGCGCCGAACAGTGAAAATTCTGCCTATAAATTCAGCGCGAAATTTCAGATTTGAAGACACCTCTCTCTCTCTTGAATTCTCTCTAAAGAGAGAGTTTCTCTCTCTAGAATTTTTATTTTTTAATTTTTTTTAGTTTTTAATTTTTAGTTTTGTAAATAATTTTAATTACGTTTTGTAATAATAGTAATTAATTTTACTTTTTACTTTTTACAGTTTTTACTATTCACCATGTTGAAGTAATTTCCTCAGCTAGGGTGAAAGGTAATTCTTCTACTATTGCTATTTAGATTAATCTCCCTTAAAAATAATATATTAACTATTTAAAATATGGACTTAATAAGGGATACCGCTATATTGGTTGGTTGGTAATTTAATTTTAATCTGATTTAAACCTGACTAATCACGGATACCGCCAGACTGGTCGGTTGGTAAATTTATTTTTGGTTCCGCCTTAATGGCTGGTTGGACTTAATTTGACTTAATCAGGATACCGCCTATATGGTCGGTGGTATTATTATCACAAGTTTATATATTATTTTATGGGAGATATCTAAATTAGTAGTAGTAAAAGTAATTCCTTTTACCTTAGCATTTTATTTTATTTTACTTTTCAGTTTTACTTTATGTCTTTTACTTTTCAGTATTTTTTACTTTATGTCTTTTATTTTTCAGTTATTAGTCCTAGTTATGTGTTTTAACTAAATAGTTATCTGGGGTTGTAATAAATTTCAATATCACCGGTTTATAAGGGTTAGATTATAGTTTGGGTATTATAAAGATTTATTTATTGAGTCTTAATCTTAATGCTTTTTATTAATTGGCCATTAATAAAATTGATTAGGTAAACTTAAAATGAACTAGACATAGGGATTTTAAGTTTAAAACCTTAGACTCAATAACCCACGATCTTCCTTGAGATAGATAACCCTTTAATAGATTTCCTTACAGGATAGGAATATACCTGTCGGGCGAGGGTAGCCATAATTGGAACTTAATCTTAATGAATCCAGATAATGTGGTTGACATAGGAATATGGTTCAATTGGGTTATACTGGGTATTTGTGTCTGACCATCGACAGATGCTTTCGCATAATTTCGTGTTCCAGGTTAATAAATCATTGTATTTCCTAACTATAAAATAATCACTTCATCTTTATAATGGTATTGGAATAAATCACAACCCTAGATCTTTGTGTCTTTTGTTATTTTCCTTAGTATTTTCTTTTGTCTTTTTATTTATTTATTTATTTATTTAGCAACGCCAAATTCAACCAATCAAACAAACAATCTCTCTATTTTCCATTTAATTAGATATTTGTAAATAAATAGATTCAACAATTAATAACAATAGTAGGAATTAAGTCCTCGTGGGATCGATATTTTTATACTACTTGAACGATACGTGCGCTTGCGTTATACGTGTGTGTTTACGCCGGTCAAAAACCCATCTGCAAATGAATACATAGCGGATAAAGCCGCACTATCAACCAGAACATCTATATGCGGCAGAGGAAAATCATCCTTCGGACAAGCCTTGTTGAGATCTCTGTAGTCTACACACATTCAGACCTTCCCGTCTTTCTTTGGCACCAGCACTATATTAGCCAACCACTCATGATACTTTACTACTTCCAGGAACCCCACATCTATCTGTTTCTTAACTTCCTCTCTGACTTTCTCAGCCCATTCTGGTCTCATCCGTCGGAGTTTCTGTTTTACTGGCCTCATATTCGGATAAGTTGGTATTGTGTGCTGGGCAATGATTCTGTCTACCCCAGGCATGTCCTCATAGGACCAATCAAACACTTTGGCATATCTGACCAATACCTCTTCTAATTTCTCCCTTTCTTCGGAGGTAACTTCACTTGCAATCAGAATTTCCTTGGGGTTCTCAAGTGTACCCAAGTTAAATGCAGTAGTTCTGGCCGAACTGATATCAAATATGCTTGATTAGTGCAGAGTAAATGGAAATGATTCAGGCAAGTAAGAAAAAGAAATGTCTTTATTATTGGATAATGCGGAAGTACATTCAAACAAATCAGGAAGGTAAATGTCTTCATCATCTATAGACACTTCTTCCTCTGCAACCAGGTTTTCCTCAGGTTTTTTGTCCTCTCCCAGAGTCAGGCTCTCTAACTTCATCAGTTCTTCCTCCTAATTCTCTTCTTCTTTCTTCACAATTTCTTCAACTATCGGCTTCTTACCCAACATATCCTGGAAGATCTCAAACCCAGGTACCACAATTCATTTAACTTCCACAGGCTCAGGCTCCCCTTGATATCCTGAAGCTTTCACAAAACATTCCATCAGTTTCAGGCCCTTTTTCTTGACCTTTGGCTTTTCCTCATCAGACTTGTACCCCAAACCCTTCCGAGTAGTCTGTCCTCTGAAATCTGGTAATTTTGAACCTTCACCCGACTCAAACTTCATTTTTTTCATGATCCTAGCCACCCTAGGATCCACCCACTCCTCAAAAGTAGCTGACACCTGAAACCTCGTGAAAGGTTGTATCTCCAAGGCGGCCACGGCATTATCTATCTCAGCCCGGATAGTAACAGCTTATCCCTCATACGGGAACTTGATCATCTGATGTAAAGTGGAAGGCACGCCCCCAAGTTTGTGAAACCAAGGCCTTCCCAACAATAAGGCGAAAGTAGCCGGGATGTCCAGTACCGTGAACTCAACCTCATCTTCAATCGGGCCTACCTTGACCATAGCCACAAAAGTACCCTCAACTCCCTTTTTGCTGTCATCATAAGCCTTAATAGTCATGCTGGAGGGGTCCAAGTCTATTGCTTTCATACCCAATCTTGCCAGAATTTTCAGCGGGCACACATTGATGGACGAACCGTCATCCACCATCACACATGAAGTTCTCTTGCCCCTTACCTCGGCCCTGATAAATAGAGGCCTATTATGATTTCTTCCTTCCGCCGGGAGTTCATCCTAAGAAAAAGATATATGCAAAACTTCTTTCTGAACTGACCCAACAAACATTGCAGGGTTGTCGTCTTCTGGTACCACAATCTTGCTCAAGGCCTCAACCATGGCATGCCTATGCTCCCGAAATGCACATAACAGTTCCCAGATACTCACTTGTGCTCTAGTCTTCCTCAATTGCCTCAGCACTATATCTCCCTCAGTATTTTCTGCAGTCTCAACCACTTCTCTACCATCTGTCAAAACTTCCTTACCCTTTTCTGCCATATCATTGTAGAAACGACCGCTGCGCATCATTCCCCTCACGTCTTCCTCATCACTGCTAGAGAAATCAAGCCAAAAACTTTTCCCCTGCTCAGTCCCATCTTCACTAGTACTATCCCAGATTCCCAGGCAAAAGGCTTGTGGGTGAAAGGATTTTAGGACAAGGTCTTCTGGGAGGCCAGAATTGATCATATAGGTTGATGGTGGTACGACACGGTAGTTGGGTAAGGGGTTTTTGTGTGTGTCAGGCTGTTCTGTTTCTGGGTCAGGTATTTTCTTGGAGTCTATCAAGTCTTGGATTTCATGGCGGAGTCGGGCGCAGTTGTCGGTGTCATGGCCTTTTTGTTGGTGAAAGTGACAGTAAAGGCTTAGGTTATAATGTGATGGTGGGGATATCATCCCCCAACCCATTCGGAGGCTCCTCACGCCTCACATTTTCAGAATTTCCCCCAGCACGGGGCACAACCATACCAGCCACAGCAGTAGTCAAGGCTTGCAATTGTTCAGTAATCTTGGTGAGACTGTTTTCCAACTGATCCATACGGGATACCTCAATATCTGATTCACTCATGTCTGTTCTCGGTATTTTAGTGAGTCTTCCCTCTTTTCTAACCCAACAGGAATCTATGATGCCTTTCTAAGATATAGAGGGTGTTAACATGATATATGTATGTGTGAGGTGCACGAGATGCATGTAACATATATAACATACTAAATCAACTAAAATTTTCAAACAAATCGGCCCGTTATCATTTTAGAAGCTTTTGGGCTAACTGTCATAGGAGTGAACTCGTCCCAGTTTAAATGGCCCAACGAGTTCACATCTCATGGCAAGGAGCCCAACTAAATCCAAATGGTAATGTTCCGAACACAAGCACAAAGTGGCCCATCAATCACTTAGAAGCCTTTGGCCCAATCGTCATAAAATACGTTCTTGTCCCAGTTTAAATGGCCCAACAAGCCAATATCCCATGACAAATGGTCCAAATGGATCCAAACGACGATGTTCCCAAAGACAAGCATAAAAGAAAGATAATGCAAACATAAAACAATGATTTCTACAGAATGGCCCATCAATATTTCAGAAGCTTTGGGCCTAATGGTCATAAGATACGAACTCGCCCCAGTTTAAATGGCCTAGCAAGTTCGTATTTCTGACAATAGTCCAACTGCATCCAAATGAGGATGGTCCACAAGCACATACTGAAGGAAATAATTGTTACTTCAACCATACAACCCCGGTCTATGAGTGGGTTCGCAAGAGTGTAGACAAAGGCTCTCACCGGCGAAGGATGGCCCACAACTAGGTCTCCCCAATCAAGGGTTCGAGCGACCAAGTGAGCACACCTTTTTTTATACACTAAGGTATGTGTCAATGAGCCATGGTGTGTGACTGACTGTCAAATGGATTTCCCGTTGTAGATTCCCCAGAGGGAGGGTGGAGCGAGGCTCTCTTAAGTACCCTAGCCTCTTAGGCTCTTATCGCTTGGTGAAAGGAATAAACAACGAGTCCTCCAAATTAGTCCATCACAATAGGCTACGGGTAGATGGCTATATAGGTGCCTTCACAACTTTTCCTTCTAGGAATGTAGTGAATGAAGGAAGACACCAAACCATTACCTAGCCTCAAAATGCCTTTGATTAAACCCCCATTTTATCCACTATAGACACGGTCAATTAGAACATAAATCCAAACATTACAAGAAAATGTTTTGGGGCCGATTCTCTATCCCCAGTGGAGTCGCCAGACTGTGGGACACAGAAACCGGACGACGCATGCGGTCCCGGGATCGCGGCCCGGTTGGGAGTACAGAGTAGCCATGGGGGACTGAATTGGAGAATAATGGAGTCGCCACCCGGTGTGAACGGGGAAAATGAGATTTAAGGCCACACTCACCCCTCGCAAGGGAAGACCTCAAACCGTTGGGTTCGGAATGGTCCATTACTTATGTCACTTGTAATGAAAGGATTTGTGTAATAATTTAATCAAGCTTAAATATCACTTATTTCCAAGAGTATCATGCTTCTAAGTTCACATGCATACATCAACAAGTTCATCTAATTTTGCATGTAACACATATCTGAATTTGCATACAACCTATTTACATGTAATCTATGTCTCAATTTGCATACATAAAAATTAACATACGTCAAGCATACAAGTTAATAAACACATTATAATCATATATGTGGGGGAATACAGATGAACGACACCTACACAATCTTGCATAATGCATAGAAACAATCAGGTTCATCATACGAAGGAATAGCTACTAGGGACAATTATGTACGAAATCTGATAAAAATAAATTAGTTCAGTGGGTGCGCATTCGCGTAGCATTCGAGAACACGTTCGAATGGTAAACAGAAGGTTCGCGTTCGTATAGGGTTCAAGAACGCGTTCGAACGGAGCCAGACCTGATGCATGAAACATTAAGAAGATACGTGCGCGTTCGCGTAGCGTTTGATAACGCGTTCGAACGGTAAACAGAAGGTTCGCGTTTGTATAGCGTTCGAGAACGCGTTCGAACGGAACCAAACCTGATGTATGATGAAACTAAGAAAATACATGCGCGTTCGCGTAGCGTTCGAGAACGCGTTCGAACGGTAAATAGAAGGTTCACATTCGTGTGGCGTTCGAGAATGCGTTCGAACGGAACCAGAACTGATGCATGAAACACTAAGAAAATGCGTGCGCATTCGCATATCGTTCGAGGACGCGTTCGAACGGTAAATAGAAGGTTCACGTTCGTGTAGCGTTCGAGAACACGTTCGAACAGAACCAGACCTGTTGCATGCAACACAATCATAGACAAACAAATCCACAATGTGGGACCTCACGTATCCGATTGAACTCATCTCACATCTAATCGAATATACACCAACTGGCGCAGCAAAGCATCATGGTAAAGGATTTTAACCCCTCCAAATAGGGGACCCTTAATCCGACTTACTAAACCCATGCGCTCGATCGCATCATGCATACAAAGTATAAAGACAATAATATCAAACTTAGTATGCCCGATTGGATATATCTTACATCGAACCGAACACGCATCAACCGGCGCGGCAAAGTATCGTGGTATAGGATTTTAACCCCTCCAAATAGGGGACCTTTAATCCGACTTACTAAGCCCATGCAATCGATTGCGTCAAGCATAAACAAGTAACATACGGAATTCAAATGATGAAAAATAAATAAATCAAAGCAATATAAAACAAAAGAAGGTGCCGTTTACTCAAATGGTACGTGGAGTTGTATCCTGAGTACAGATCATACTACCGTCCATTCGGAATCGGCTATGAAATTTATGTCTGGGTTTCCATCCGATATACAGCGAGAGTTGACACATCTTTCATTTTATTCCAAGGCCACAACATACAATATTTCGTAATACATGCATATTTATCTACTCAAGGGCCACAACATACATTTCAACATAACAATCATGCGAACAATATTCAATAAATAATAAAAATAAAACATAAAATGAATGTGGAAAATACCCTCAGGTCTAACCATTTTTGCCGACTTTCAGACTTGCGTTTCATGGAGATCGGAAGGGTAAAGCTCTTCAACTTCTCTGGTTCACTGGTTTAGCGTCTTAGCTCACTATTTTGCTGTTTTGCTTCCTGTTTGGCCTCCGTTTTCCTGCTATTTCCTCTGTATTTTCTGCTCACCGTTCAGGTCACTATTTTGGCGTCAGTGGCTGTTGTTTTTGGGGTTATTTTGCTGCTGTTTTGGGGTTAATTTGTTACTGTTTTAAGGTGATTTTGGGCGGCTGTTTGGTGCATGTAGCTGCTGTTTTTGGGGTAATTTTTGGTGATGTGTGGGGGGTTTTTGGGGCTGGTTTTAGGTGGTGATTAGGGGGGCTGTTTTGATTGTTGTAGGGGCTATGAATGGCTGCTGTATTTTCGGTAATGTGATGGTGTTTGAGGGTTTGTTGTTTTCGGTAATGTGAGGGTGGAGATGAAGAGAATTGTTTGCTATTTTTTCTTGTGATTTGCGTGTAATGTCAAGGGTTCCTTTTTTTGATTTGCGTGTGAGTTGTGTGTATGAGCCAGGGGAGGGCATATCTTGGTTAGGGGTTGTTTATATAGAGAAGGGCTAGGGCTTCTCCTTATCTCACAAGGAAGGGATTTGATTTAGTGTTGAGCAAGGAAAGTCAAAGATTTGATGGAGACAAGATTGGTTTAGATTAGGAAGTCAATATCTTTAAGTTGTTTATGAGTGATTTAATTAGGCATGACATCTTTTTAATTTAGTATATGATTTTGTCTAGTTAGGAAGTTAATATATTTGATTTACCTAAATAAGGTATGATTATATTTTATGTTTTATTTAATTGGTAAATGGTTTAATTATTTTATTTAATTCAATGTTTAATTTAATTAATATTTGATTTAATTTGGGTGTAATTTAAGGGCCTTGGGCGTGTGGGCCTCGCAGCAAAACCAGAAACACCGACACCATTCGAACGCCTCTTAGAACGCTGCACGAACGCTCGCAATCTGTTTGACGTTCGAACGTGGCAACAATCGCAGCACGAACGAAAACAGTGAACTTGTGAAATAAACTTGATGACATACTTATTCCGAATTTCCCCTTCCGTCGTCCGTTTCCCGCAATATCCTTAACTTTAAAAAAAGGTAGTGCCTCCAACTGAGATTCATCATCGGGTTTCACATGCAAAAATGCAATGCCTACACACATGCATGAATGTTTCTCAAGTGGTACGTGGAGTTGTATCCCAAGTACAGACTGCACTACCGTCCATGATGCGTGTATGCATGAGATGCGTGTGATGTATGAGGTATAATATGCATGTGGTTATCAAAACAGATATCAGACTCATGCTTCTGACATATTTGGATCTTGTTTTGATCTTCTAAGTACATTAAGGTTTTCATACAAGTTGGCCCGTTATCATTTTAAAGTATTCAGTCATATTATTGCGAGGTGCAAACTTGTCCCAGTTGAAAAAGGCCCAACAGGTTTACACTTTTACGATAATGTGGCTAAACAACTTCAAATGATAGGGGGCCCAAACATAAAGTGGCCCATCGGTATTTTAGAAACTTTTGGCCCAATCATCATAAGACACAAACTCATCCCAGTTTAAATGGCCCAACAAGTTCACACCTCATGACAAAAAGCCCAACTGAATCCAAATGATGATGGTCCCAAACACAAGCATAAAGGGATGGCTTCTATTGGTCATACAACTATGATTTACTTGTGGGTTTATGGGGTGTAGACAAAGGCTCTCACTGGCGAAGGATTGCCCATAACTAGGTCTCCACACTTAAGGGTTCGAGCGACCAAGCGAGCGCACCTTTTTTATACGCTAAGGTACGTGCCAACGAGTGACGATACATAACTGAATGTCAAATGGATTTCTTATTGAAGATTCCCCAGATGGAGGGTAGAGCGGACTCTCTTAAATACCCAAGCCTCTTAGGCTCTTATCGCCTTAGTTACATGAATAGACAATAGGTCCTCCAAATTAGTCCATCACGGTAAGCTTCAAGTAAATGATTATCTAGGTGCCTTCACAGTTTTTCCTTATAGAAAGGTAGTGAATGAAGGTAGACACCAAACCATTACCTAGCTCTAATAATGCCTTTGATTAAATCCCTTAAACCCACTGTAGACACGGTTAACTAAAACAAAAACCACAAACATTACAAGGCATTATTTCAGGGCCGATTCTCTATCCCCAGTGGAGTCGCCAGACTGTAGGACACAGAAATCGATGACGATGTTCCAGGCTCGCGGCCTAGTCGGGAGTACGGAATAGCCCACGGGGGGACTAAACCGGAGAAATAAAAGAGTCGCCACCCAGTATGAACTGGGAAATGATTTAAGGCCGCACTCACCCCTCGCAAGGGAAGACCTCAAACCATTGGGTTCGGAATGGTCCCTTAATTATGCCACTTGTAATGAAAAGATTTGTGCAATAATTTAATTAACTCTACACAACATACATTCGCAGGAGTAATCTACATCTAAGTTCATATATGGCATATATCTAAGTTTGCATGCATAAAAATAAGCCGGAATAGCGGTAAGCACACAATAATACGCGAAAATAAATAACAACCTAAACATAAACATAAATTAAATCCCTAATGCGAAATAAATGCGGAATAATAAATATGTGACAAAAAACCTGGCCGTTTTCAATATAGGACTTCGCATACCTGGTTGGTGTCCGGGATAACAAAATAAAATATAACAAAGGGTGCCCTCAGGTCTTACCTTTTAAGTCGATTTTCGGGAGTACATTGGGACGTCACCGGAAGGGTTAGCGTTTCCACTATTTTCACTGGTTTACTATTTTCACTCGTTGTTTTCTCTGTTTCCACTCGCTGTTTCCGCTCGCTATTTCCTCTGTTTTCACTCGCTATTTCCACTCACTGTTTCCTCTGTTTCTTCACTATTTTTGGATGATTTGCTGTTGTTTTCCGGTCACTGTTTCGGGGTTATGTTTGGGACTGTTTAGTGTGGGTTTAAGGGTGCAGTTTGTGCGGTTAATGAGAGGGCTGTTGTGAATGGTTTATTTTTTTATTTGTTACGGTTCGGTGGGGGTATGTGTGGCTACGTGGCTGTTTGGCGTGAGTGTATGGCTTCATTTTGGTTAGTTAGTGGGGTGACTTTGGTGTGTTTCACGTGGCCATGTGCTTTGGAGGAGTGAGAGGCTGATTCACACTGAAGAGTGGGCTCTGTGTGCTTCACGTGATTGTTGGCTTTGTGGGATCGTTTTCTTTAGGTTTTGTTTTTGGTTTGTTAAAGGGGCTGATATTTGTTGTTTGCGTCAGTGGGGTCTTGGTTGAGAGTTAGGGTTTATTAGGTGGGAGTCTTGTGAAGAGAGAAGGAAGAAAGGAGGCATGATCGAGAGGGGATGATCCCGAGTGAGAGAGATTAGAGAGACGTGGAGGAGTTGAGTTGTTGGGCTGCTTTGCGTGCGTTGTTTGTGAATGGTGAGGAGTCAGTTTGTTTGTGGTGTCTTGGTGTGAGGGTTGTGATGCCGAGGGTTTGGTGAAGGTTGATGTGCGTGGGGGGTTTTGGAGGGCAATGGCGTGAAGGTCAGGGGCTGCTGGATGAGGTCTTTAGGAGTGAAGTTGAGGACTGCTGTGAGGAGTCTTTAGGCATGAATAAAGGCTGTGTTGAAGGTGTTTGGTGCGTTGAATAAAGGCTGTGTTGAAGTGTTTATTTGTTATGTGTGTGAGAGAGAGGGAAGTAAATGCTAGGGCTATGTGGTCGTGAATAGCTAGGGGAAGAATGGAGATGACTTGTGCTTCTTATAGGAGAGGGTTGAGGTTGTTGGTGGATTGCATTTATGGGGAGGCTATTTAATTGCTTTTGTTGTTTGTTTTGTTGTTTGGTGGAGGGTTGGTGTATTGTATCATTTATTAGGGGGCTATTGGTGGCGGCTATTTAATTGCTTTGTTGGAAGTGGGATGTAAGTTGTTTGTTGTGGTCTTCACGTGTGCATGGGCTGCATGTGGGGTTAGGGTTCGTGGGTTTTGTTTGTTTGTGATTTGTGAGGCAGTTTTGGCTTGTAGTGACGTGAGTTTAGGGTTTGTGCGAGATTGAGAGAGTTGGCGAGAGAGAGGGGAAGCTGTGCGTTAGGTGAGGGAGAGCGAGGTCGTGTGTCTATTTAGGGTTTGGGCCGAAGATAAATTTTAAAAACAGAGGCCTAACGAACAAAGTCGAAGCTAAGCAAACGAATTAAATCCAACAGGGTATTGATTTCTGACTTTTCCTTTTCGATGTCCGTTTCCCGCGACTTCCGCAACTTAAAAGGTAGTGCCTCCGCTAGGGATGGCAGGCAGACCCGGACCCGGCCCGGGTCCGCATGGACCCGGAAGATCCGGGTCCGGTTAGACCCGGATCCGCTTAAAAAAATTGCGGATCCGGGTCTTATTTCAGTGGACCCGTATCATTCCGGGTCCGGATGCGGGTCCGGTAAATCCGGACCCGGGTACCCGGGACCCGGAAAAAAAAAAAAAAAAAAAAAAAAAAAAAAAAAAAAAAAAAACTTTTAGTTATGTTATGTACTTGTGTTTGTGTTGAAGTTTTTTTCCTATAGTTTGTTTATGCATTATGAATTATGAATTTATGATATGTTACATGTTGATGTAATGTATTATTTGTGTTGAAACTTAAGTTCAAACTTAACTATTTTTATGTTTTGTAATTTTCAATTCAAATTTGTTGTAAATTGTTTATACATATTATAGTATTTATTGATATGGAATAGTGGAATTGGAGCAAAAACAAAAAAAAAAAAAAAAAAAAAAAAAAAAAAAAAACTAACTGCCAGTTGCGGATCCCGGGTCCGGATCCGGGTATACCCGGGTCCATTCCGGGTCTACCCGGGTCCGGACCCGGAAACGCTAAACCGGGTCCATATCCGACCCGGGTCCATCGAGCCACTTGCGGATCCGGACCGGATCCGTAAGGATCCGGTCCGGATCCGGAATTTGCCATCCCTAGCCTCCGCACGAGGCTCATCATCGGGACTTATATGAAAAATATAGTGCATACATGTGTATGTGGACTTAACCTGAGACTTGCATCGCTAATACTTGTGACAATCAGTACACTTTGGTTTTGG
Organism: Zanthoxylum bungeanum; assembly: GCA_019454045.1. Classification (NCBI taxonomy): domain Eukaryota; kingdom Viridiplantae; phylum Streptophyta; class Magnoliopsida; order Sapindales; family Rutaceae; genus Zanthoxylum; species Zanthoxylum bungeanum. The sequence goes on along the minus strand of SKCR01027390.1, from coordinate 240,718 downwards.
TCGTCCAGAGCTTTAACAGGTTATGTGTATGCCTCTTCTGAGTTTATTGAGAATTGTAGTGTATTAGGTGTGATGTCAAGATGGAAGTATCACTTCAGTCATATGGAGACGATGATCACGCAAGGATACAAAACTAGTACTCTTAAATGTTGCAGCTATCGGGATAATATGATTAGGTCATGATTATTCGATTACAGAGACTAGTTGCTAGTGATCCGATATATGCTTCGTACAGGGCAGACACAATTCCAGCCATAGGCCTAGCATGTGACATCCGATACTGGATCTTAATACGCAATACATAGTATATTATGCCTGATACAGATTATATATTCTTCGTTGAATATTTATGGAGAATTGGGTAGGCACGGTGCTTTGCTAGAAGCCAACCATGTCTTGTAAATCGGTAAGAACGTGGTACGGGGTACGCAAGTGTTCAGATAGTCTGATGACCATATTTACTGCCAATATATCCAGGGATCTCTTGGGTCGCTTCCCAAAGATTCACCGATGACATTTGACTCAAACATGATTAATCTATGATTAATTATGAGACAGAAAATTAATCTGGGATTAATTGCAGAAAGAATTTATCTGGGATAAAATTCGAATAGAAGAGAGAAATCGATTAATTTGGAATTATTCGATTAAATAATATATTGGATATATTAATTGAAATCTGATTTGAATGTGGAATTAAAATTGGATTTTAATTCGGGCGAACGAATTAATTTGAAATTAATTCGTAAGCGGTTTTCGTAATAATTTTACTAGGCATTATTATTTAATTAAATTGGATTTAATTACGTCGCAACGGAAAATTCGTTTAATCAGACTAAACGAAACCGAGCCCGAAGTGTGTTGTTTAAGCCAACTTGAATTTTGAATTTAAGTGGTAGGACCCACTAACTTACATCAATTGTCAACTAGTTGATGGAAGTAGATGGGAGCATTTAATGCTTTATTTCTTCCAACACATTTTGTTTTTCTTTTTGGAAAAGATATACACAATTTGAGAGGTCAACTTTGGTATTAGTTTTTGGAAAACTAAAATATCAAAACACTTCATCTCTCTTCTTTCTCTCCTTGGCCGAGAGCCTCCTCATCTCTTTGAAGTTTTTGTTGCAAAAATTTCAACCTTGCTAGCAGCTTTGGAGTTGATTAAGGTGATAGGGAAACTCACCCTTGGGTTGGAAACATTCAACAAAGCTTGGAGCTTCATCAACATACAAAGATTTTTGAAATCACACATCCGTTCAATGTAAGTTTTTTCCGCAAACTCACTTGATCACTCACACAAAATATCATGACTTAGAGACCTTGGGCATGTCTATGACACTAACACAATTATGTTCTTGGGATTCAGATACTTCAGGATCGCAAGAAACGACTGTTACTTATGTCTCAGGCACCCTATATCGACAAGATCCTTGTGCGATTTGGGATGTAAAATTCCAAGAAAGGCAATTTGCCTTATCGGCATGGAATTCATTTGTCAAATGAACAGTCTCCCAAGACACCTCAAGATGTTGTGGAAATGAGACATATCTCATATTCCTCAGTAGTTGGTAGTCTCATGTATGCTATGTTATGCACGAGACAAGACATTTGTTTTGCAGTGGGAGTAGTCAGTAGGTTTCAGTCGAACCAATGATTGGATCACTGGGTGGCTGTTAAACATATTCTGAAGTATCTTAAGAGAACGAGAGATTATATACTTGTATATTCCGGTGAGGATATGATCCTCATGGGGTATACAGACTCTGATTTTTAGACAGATGTCGATTATAGGAAATCAACATCTAGATCAGTGTTTACCCTAGGTGGTAGGGATATAGTATGGCGGAGTATAAAGCAATCTTGCATTGCTGACTCCGCCATGGAGGCTGAATATATAGCAGCTTGTGAAACATCTAAAGAAGTAGTGTGGCTCCGTAAATTCTTGGGAGATTTGGAAGTTATTCCAGACATGGATAGACCACTCACACTTTATTGCGATAATAGTGGTGCAGTGGCAAACTCTAAAGAACCAAGAAGCCACAAAAGGGGAAAGCATATAGAGAGGAAATATCACTTCATCAGATATATAGTGCATAGTGGAGATGTTATTGTCACAAAGATTGCATCTGCAGAGAACTTGGCTTATCCAATTACAAAGACCTTGCCGGCTAAAGTGTTTGAAGGTCACCTAGATGGTCTAGTATTACGTGACATGTCCCATTTGCTATCGTGCAAGTGGGAGATTGTTGGGATGTATACCCTATAGCTGCATTTAATGTAGACGGCTTTATTTGTTTTGAAATAAAATGATGCATTATTCATTTATCAAAATGTTTGTTTAATTTTCGCATATTATAAATCATCTTGATTACCCTAGATTATTTATGTGCCTTCAGACTTAGTGTATGAGTGTCATATACAAGAGGATTTAAGTATGAAGTTAGTAATCTTAAATAGTCCATAGAGAGCAAAAAAGCGGGTACTTTGTTTGTGGTTTATCTATAGCTGCGGTCCATTCTATATTTGTATGGCGACTTTGATCCGGGATCATCCATGTAGAGACATGAGAATGGAGGCACCTTGTATGATGTGATCATATAGGACTGGACCCATATGGAAATGACATTCTTATAACATCCGTTAAACAAAGAAAGTCATTTCGATCTACTAGATGGTCATATATTGATTGATCTTAATCCTGAGTGTATTACGAACTCATGCATGGCAGGCTATGTCCTTTGATTTACAAAGGTGAGGTTGGTGAAGCAGTCCCGACCAATAGGTACCTACTTTGGGGGCATGGTCTGTTGTGTAGCTGGGAACGTTTTACATAGATATGAAGTTCACTCATTCTTGCGAGAAGTAGAGAGGTATCTTTCTTAAGGGTTTATTTAGTACTTCAACGGTTAGACCGCTCAAGTCTTCCGATTACAAATAGAAAGATTAAAATTCATAATCGTTATGAATAAATCATTCATTAGAGAATCAATGGTACTTAAGGTAAAAATATTTAGAGGGGTATAACAGATATTATGACCCGACTCTAATTACGAGATACTTGTGAATGGTTAATCTATATGTAGTGACTATATCGATGGACACCTACTTGGTTCAGCTTAATATATCATCTGCGACAACGTGAGTGAAACTTTGGGTTTTTAGTGGAATAACACGGAGTTAATAATTTGGAATATTTAATTAAGAGCTTAATTAATATTTCGAGATTATTAGAGCTCGCAACCATAGGTCCATTTGGTCCCCGTGCTAGCTCGATATACTATAATGGATTTAGTATAATTAGATAGTCCAATTATATATTCACAAATGTATAAATATTATTAATATGATTAATTATATTATTATGTCACACTTGAAATATTATATTAAAAGTTAATATATGGTTTTATTAAATACATGATATTTAAACACATGTGATTTAATTATATTAGATATAATTAAATGAAAATGTTAAGATAGTCATTTCTAAATTTGTGTTTTGGAAACCTTTGGATTTAATTTAGAAGTTACAATTTTTTAAATAGGCATTTAACCTTTTGTTTTGTAACATCTTTTTTATTAAGGAAAGTAAATATTGATGTTACGAAATTTTTTTATTCACACATGTGCTTGGCCGAATTTTGGCTTGGAGGAAGAGGTAGGGTTTTGTTTTATTTTGTAAAATTAAACACTAAGTATAAAAAGGAAAATATGATTTTTCTTTTGAGATGCCTCTCATTCTAACCCTAGCCTCCATCTTCTTCTTGTTGATTCTCTCTCAAAAGTTGAGACAAACCAAAAGAAAGAATAAGAAGAAATTAAAAATAAAATATTAAGTGTGTTTAAATCTTTAAATCGTTTATGGATTATTTTGTGGGTCTTGCCCACACAAGTTTCCAGTGGTAACGAGAAATAGTTCAGAAGACTTTGTGGTGTCGAACAAATCTTCATCTTCATCTCTTTCTTATTGTTCACGGTAGTGAGCATTATTTTTGCTCATTGCCGCCCATTTACTTGGTGAAACGGAACTCGGTTTGGTTTCATTTTAATCCAGTTTTTTGGGAATATTTTATGGTGTATTGGGGCTGTGTTGGGGCTGTTTTCAAGTGAAAAATTAGAACCAAAACCCAGCCACTATTCGCGCATTTCAGGGGCTGTTTCTGTTCTACGTTGGGTGCGAATCGAGTCCAAAACAGTCCATTTTTTGTCCAGCTGTTCGGGGCTGTTCGGGGACTATTCTGAGGCTGTTTCGGGGCTAGAATTTTGTCTAAAACTGAAGTAAAATTTCAGTGGTGGTGGCAATACCATTCGGCCAGTTCAAGGGAAGGGCATAAAACGTTTTCAAGTTTGATCCGTGTGCCTAAACCGTTTCCGTTGCGCGCGTTTCCTACATCATAATATTACACACTGCCTTAGTTATGGATTTTTAACCTAGCAGTGCCTCCCACTACTTTACATAATACTGTAATCCCTAACAGAAAATGGGAATCTAATAATTAAACTGAATTCCATAGTGAGAAGTGGACCCCGTGAATATATTTCGACTCGAAGCTTTGGCACGTTCTCGCCTACGTATAATCACAGGTAGACAACTCATTGTCAATCACACTCACTGTGACTCCTAATTTTGGTCATGACCGTTTCTAGTTGTAACAACTTTGGCACGTTCACAAGAGGCGTATTAAGGCTTCACTTGTCAGTGACAAACTCAAGTTACCGATGTAGTCCTGGCAGCTTTGGCACGTACACAAGATTTCCACTTTTACTTGAATTTGTCTCTTATCATATAAGTTCTACCAGCGCAAATGGATTACCATCAGCCATAACTGCACAGCTTTGGCATGATACCAAAAATATCATTTTTTTTTTCATTTTTCGTGCTTTAAATCCAAATTTCTCAACATTAATCATATTAATATTTACACCAAACAAAGCCACCACCAATGAATAACTCAAGAAAAATTCTAGGAGTTACAAGAGTGGTCATAAAACTCTAGAATGGCAACAAGTCGTCATAAAATTGAACTAATATTACACTTATATCATTCAATCTAACTCCACACATGCATCTAGCTTCCAAATTCATCCTCCAAATCAAAAAGCCCCAAAAAAACCAAGAAAGAAAGAAACCCTAGAACTATTCTAGATATTCAAGAACAATAAACAAGCTTTCTAAGTTTAACAATATTGAAGATTACCTCAAAATCTCCTAATTTCCTTAAAACTTTATTCTTGATTTCTTCACTTTCTCTTCAAGTTTCTTCAATAAAATTTGGGAGCTTTCTTTTGAAGATGAATTTCGACCATGGAGGTTAATGAATGATGAAAAATAATTTTTCACTTTATATATATGGCTTAACCTAACTTCGGGGCATTTTGGTCATTTAAAGTCAAGTAATTATAATTACAGAATTCAAATTCAATTTGAATTCTTCAAGCTTCAAAAAATAAAACATGCAACTTGTTACCAATAATAATAAAACATATATAATAACAATGACTATAAATGAATTATTTAATCTAATTAAACATAAAGTTAAAGTAGACAAATTTAAATTGAATACTTCAAACTTAAAGTTTAATATTATTAGTAACCAATAATAATGAAACGTATTACATAACAATTATATAATATATATATATATATATATATATATTATTTAATTATCTAAATATTTAACATTTAAATATCTAAATAATTAATTAATATAATTATTAATATATATATGTATTTTTATTTACACTAAATAACAAAATACATATATCAATGACATGTTTCAAAATATCATTTGACAATTAATTAATATATATCAAATCAAATTTTGTATCAAAAATAAATACATATTAATTATTAATTTACCAAAATCCCTTAATGCATGTATTTTCATTTAACTATTTAAACAATTCGAATTAACTCATTTAATCTGGTGAAGTATTATGAATAATCTCTATTATTCATAATGTGTTGCCCAAGTGCTCAACGAGTACACTTCATATTATGGGACTCTCTAAGTTTATGTTTATCCGTCACAGAATCAAATTTTGTGTCCGTAATTCACCCACTCATGAATTATGATGACCACGGATAATCTCGCTAAACTATGCAAGTCGAGGTTATTGCATATATATATATATCCATCCATCACAATTTGTCAATATTATACTGGGGATATGGATAGGAACGTCAAATCCCTAAGGTATAATATAGTCGACTTTCAAATTTAAGATCTCTAAATAAAACTCGGAACTCGCTTCCAAAGTATACCACGACAATGGATTTACTAGATCATAAATACGTTCAAGATACCTATGCCCTGTACACAGGACTGACAGATTCTATCTGATACTCACAGGATATCATGAGCATCATTCCACACCCAACGAATAGGCGGAGGTCTGATCTAAGTAGATCGGTGATGTGACTACTATCAAAGTGTGGAGGATGTCTCATATATCTACAGTGGTATCTCAAGTCAAAGGACCATTGTGCTACTCGACTCAAGAAGATTCCTATTGAAATTGGTGTACCATCTATTAGGAAATCTTCGGTGAGTCATTCAGTGTTTATCAAATAAACACCTACACGTCTATACGAGTCTCCCAATACTCATTGTTCATTGGGATAAACCATCGGACCAAGTCTCGATATACGACATGTAATAGTGTATGAGCGAAGCGAGGTTTACCGCTATGCCTATGATGCGCGACGACCATGACACTATTGGGCTCGCAGCCCGTAGAGAGTACGGAGTAGCTCGCAGGGGACTAAACCGAAGAATAAAGGAGTCACCACCCAGTATGAACTGGGAAATGATTTAAGGCCGCACTCACCCCTCGCAAGGGAAGACCTCAAACCGTTTGGTTCGGAATGGTCATTTACTTATGCCAGTATAATGGATGGGTCCACAAAATGGTATAGCAGCAACTTCCATAATTTTTCAGGTAGTGCCTCCATACGAGGCTCATCACTGGGCTCATGCAAAAATACAATGTCTACAGTCACCCCCACTTTGATGGGGCTTGTGCAGTGTGTGACAGTGACAACCCTATCAAAGTCATGCATGCATTTGTTCTTACTTGTTTTTTCGGCCATAACCGGACTTACCTGTTGTTTCGCCACTTTTACGAGATGCTTTGATCTCTGAGTTGATTTGATGGTGAGGTGCTTCACCCCGTGGGATTCATCCCTGCGAGATGCTTCGATCCACATGATTTATTCCCGAACTGAGTTGATTTGTTGGTGAGGTGCTTCGACCCTTGGGATTCATCCATGCGAGATGATTCGATCTCTAGGATTTATTCCCGAACTGAGTTAAATTGATGGCGAGGTGCTTCGACCCCTGGGATTCATCCCTGCGAGATGCTTTGATCTTTAGGATTTATCCTTGGACTGAGTTGTGTTGATGGTGAAGTGCTTTGAACCCTGGGCTTTGTTCCCGAACCACCGAGTGTGAGATGGTTTATTCCCGAACCGTTCCTTGTGAAAGATGTTTCATTCTCGAACAGTTCCTTGTGCGAGATGGTTCATTCCCAAACCATTCCTAGTGTGAGATGGTTCATTCCAGAACCGTTCCTGGTGTGAGATGGTTCATTCCCGAACCGTTCCTAGTGTGAGATGGTTCATTCCGGAATCGTTCCTATGGTGAGATGGTTCATTCCTGAACTGTTCCTGGTGTGAGATATTTCGATGTCCGGGCTTTATTCCCGAACTGAGTTGAGTTGATGACGAGGTGCTTCAACCCCTGGGCTTTTTCCCGAACTACCGAGTGTGAGATGCTTCAATCTCTGGGCTTTATTCCCGAACACTGTTGGGTTCACAGCCCGTAGAGAGTACGGAGTAGCCCGCGGGGGACTAAACAGAAGAATAAAGGAGTCGCAACCCAGTGTGAACTGGGAAATGATTTAAGGTCGCACTCACCCCTCGCAAGGGAAGACCTCAAACCGTTGGGTTCGGAATGGTCCCTTACTTATGCCAGTATAATGGACGGGTTCACACAATGGTATAGCCAAGTCTTACGAAGTTCATGCACGATTATTAAACTAAACACAAATTCGCACACCCATAAACATTAATAGAATTAATGAAAGCAAATACATAGTTCCAAAAGCATATTAAATAAAGAAATACGACAATGAAAATTATAATAACAATCAAAAGCACGAAAAAGCATTAATAATAAATGGAAATAATTTTAATAACACATAATGCAAAATAAATAACTAAAGAGGTAAAAATGCATAAAATATAAAGAAAGATGTTGTCCACTGTGTGTGCGTTCATGAACGCGTTCGAACGGAGTGAGGCAGAAGGTTTACTTTCGAGTTGCGTTTGAAAACGCGTTCGAACGTTCTTACGAAAATAGCACCAATAATGACATAAACACGCATATATAAGTATTTCCCGAGCGGTACGTGGAGTTATATCCCAAGTACAGACCGTACTACCGTCCATTCAGATTCAGCTACATAATTTATGTCTGGATTTCCATCTGATATACCGCAAGGAAGAACACACACAATCATCAATGCAATGTAAACGGACATGAAAGTAGATGCGAAATAATAGCCAAACACAAATCTAAAGGCGAAACAATGAAAACAAAGAGATAAATATCAAACTAAATGTGAAATAATAAAGTAACGATGAATAAATAAATAACGGAATAGGCGAAATAATAAAATAACAGTAAAAGCGAAAATAAAATAAAAAAATAAATGATGCAATATTAAATAAAGAAAAATATGACCAGAAATTTGGCCGTCTTTAATATAGGACTTCGCATACCCGACTGGACGTATTTCACGTCCAACCAGACATGCCGTGTCCGGAACTATAAAAATAAATAGGATGCCCTCAGGTCTTACCTTTCAAGTTGCTTTTTGGAAGAACGTTAGGTCGATGCCGGGAGGATTAAAGCTTGTTGTTTTTCTGGTTTGATGGTCACTCGTTTTTGCTCACTATTCCGCTGTTTCTGCTAACTATTTTTGATGATTTTGAGCTGCTGTTTTTGTTGTTTTTTTTTTTTGCGATTTTTGGGGACTGGTTTTGGGTTGTTTTTTTTTGCGGTTTTCTTCACTGTGTTTGAGGCTTTTTTCTTCACTGGTTTTTGGTTTTAGGGACTGTTTTTAGGGGCTATTTTGCTGTTGTTGTTTGCGTTCTTTAGGGACTATTTTTGGGGGTTGTTTTGCTGCTGGTTTCGGTGGTTGTAGAGGGTGTTTTGTTGGTTGATTTTGTTGGGTGTCTATAAAGTCCCAAGGATCAAATCAAGCAAGAAATCATGTGTGAATACAATAAGAAGTATGGCAGAATCATACTTACATAGATCGGGTTTTCCGATGCGAGGAACAACAAAAATCTTCAAGCTTTCCTCCAAGGTGGCTCACGGCTTTGGGCTCCATTTTTGTCCTCCATTTTCATTCAACCTCCATTGATGGATTTCCAAGCTCCAAGCTTCATTTGGTGATTCCATGCTCATGAAATTAGTTCCATATCACCTTAGGATGACTCTTCATGTGCTAGCATTGGAAAACTTGCAACAAATTATCCATTTCCTTGATCTTGTTCTCGGTTTTGTGAAGGAAAATGAGAGAGGAATAAGTTTGGCCCTTGGCCGAAACTTGTGTGAGAAAAATGAGAGAGAGTGTTTTGTTTTCTTAAAACAATAATAATGAAAAATCAATTACAAAATTTGGTATATGGCTTTCAAAAAGTCAAACAAAATTTGGAGCCAAAATTTCATTATTTGTCCACACCAACCAACATCATGAATAGTGACTGCATGTCACTCACCAAAAAGGTGACTTGACATCTATCACTAAAGTGACAAGTTATATGACGCGTGATGTGACTTGTGGGCCTTACTCAACTCCAAATGCCAGTGCGCCCGCAAACACTCCCGGGGTCGGGTTCGCTAATTCTGAATTAACGAATTTTCCGTTGCGACGAAATTAAATCTAATTTAATTAAATAATTTTGCCTAGCAAAATTACTATTCACATCGCTTGCGAATTAATTCTAAATTAACTCGTCCGCACGAATTAAATCTAATTTTAATTCTGCGTCGAAATCCAATTTCGTATAATATATCGAATATATTATTTTATCGATTAATTCCAAATTAATCGTTCTCTTTCTTTTAATAATATTTTATCCCAGATAAAATATCTCCGTTATTAATCCCAGATTAATTTTCTCTCTCTTATAATTAATCCCAGATTAATAAAGTGTGAGTCATACGTCATCGGTGAATCTTCGGGAAGCGACCAATGAGATCCTCGGATATGTTGGCAGTAAATTCGGTCGTCGGACTATCCGAACACGTACGTACCTAGTACTACGTTTTTATCGATTTACAAGACATGGTTGGCTTCTAGCGAAGCACCGTGCCTACCCAATTCTCCAGAAATATTCTTACTGGAATATGTGATCTATATAAAGCGTAGTATACGTAGTATTGCGTATTTCAATCCAGCATCGGATGTCACTTGCAAGGCTTGGGGCTGGAATTGTGTCTGCCCCGTACGAAGCACATATCAGATCTCTAGTAACTAGTCTCTATAATCGGATAAACATGACCTAGTCATAATATCCCGATAGCTGCAGCATATAAGAGAACAAGTTCCGTATCCTACGTGATCATCATCTCCACTATGACTGGAGTGATACTTCCATCTCGACATCACACCCAATACACTACGATTCTCAATATACCCAAAAGAGGTGTACACAGAACCTGTTAAAGCCTTGGATGACCAAAACCAAAGTATATTGATTGTCGCAAGTATTAGCGGTGCAAGTCTCAGGTTAAGACCAAATACACCTGACCTGATTCGGACTTCCATAGACACATAGTCATTCTACCAATGGAATTCTGAGGCGTCTATCCAGAGCAAAGCTGTTTCCGTACCATCGGTAAACACAACCTCCTATTACACTTGCATGAGTATCATATACCCAAATATATGAGAACTATGTCGTTATGCTCCCACAAAGCGTACAAGTGTAATACTAGTCTATTCCGCATTATCGATGTCCAATCTCGATAATACTACGACTAGGGATATTTAATGATTAAACCTTTATGGATTGATACTGTCTCATATCATCTCAATCCAGAACTAATCAAATGGACCTTCTATCATTTATACATCTAGGTAATCTAATTACAAATGACAGAAGAGTAATTTCCTTTGTCACATTGTTAATTTGTACAACAACACCATGATATGTACAAATAGTGATGCTATGGGTCATAACTGTCAAACAATCTCCCACTTGGCCTATAGCCAATCACTCAAGTGTCCAACACCCGAACTATATACGGTTGGCTCAAACTTCTGCTGAGAAAAGGCTTTCGTTAGTGGATTTGCTGTATTATCATCTGATGCGATTTATATGATCATCACATCGCCACGATGTATGATCCGAACGAATCATATGAATATTGAAGTATATATCTGGATCGTTGATGAGACCATTAATTCTTTAGCCTGCGCTGTAGCCTAGCTCAACTGCTAACAGAACTACTTCTAATCTGATTAGGATTATTATCGACACAAATGGCTTCTATTGCTGCCTCAGCTGCAACAATAATCCACTTTTGTTGTTTATTCGGCAATAGTATCTTGCTTGGAAGATTTCCAGCTCACTGTTCCGTTATTCAAACTTTATATAGTACCGTTGTTATGACTTATAATCATCTTTGTCGGTTTGGAAACTTGCAGCAGTGATCCCAGTCAGTTCAAGTTCTCATTCTCCATAGTATAAGAAAGCATCATTAGTTCATCTAAGATACTAAATGATGTTCTTAACATCAATCCAATGACTATCACTTGGATTGGCCCGATTGTGACTCCATATGTTCAAAGCATATGAGACATCAGGTCGCGTACATTTATTACAATGTACAAGTTCTCGGAGAGTACGAACAACTTTAAATCTATCCGAGTAGATCTTTATTCCTAGAATAAAGGTTGTTTCTCCCAAGAATTCCACGGAGAATTTTCATGAAAGCCAAGTTTTCACCGATTTTATTATGGGAATTTCATTTCCAAGAAATGATATGTTATCATTACTTAGGACATCCATTGTCAGTGCGCTCCCACTAACCTTCTTTATATACACAAGAATCATTTTCGTTTTGAATTAAATCATTTACCATTATGATTACATCAAAATGATATAGTTCCAAGAACTCAATGCTTGCTTCAATCCATCCATTGATCGAATAACCTGCAAACCTTGTTTGCTTGTTTTGGTAAGACAAAACCGTCAGGATGTTATAAACATCCTCCAAAAGGTTTCCGTTAAGGAAAGCGGTTTTGGCATTCAGCTGTCATATTTCATAAATGAAACATGCAGCTTCAACAAACATTATCCAAATGGATTTAACAATGGCAACGAGTAAAAGGTTTCGTTGTAATCGACACAATGTTGATAACGATACCTTTTCGCAACAAGCCTAGCTTAGTACGTTGGTATGTTGCCTTCCCTGTATGTCTTCCTTGAAGACACATATAGTACCAGTAGGCACAATGCCTTGCGGTACATCAACTAGTATCCAAACTTAGTTGGTTTACATGGAATCCATTTCGGACTTCATGGCACTTTTCCATAATAGGGAGTCGATACCTTGTATCACTTCCTCATACGCAGTCAATTCGTAATCCTCAATAAGATTGACATCTTTATGGGGTGAGATCAGAAACCCATACCCCAGTTTGTTTTCTGACTCTCTCCGACCTACGTGGTTCTTGTGTATTCGAAGATTATTGGTATAGTTTCATCCTAGATGAACTATTTATGTTCCATTATAGAATCGGTGCCTCGAATAGTAATTCTCTGATTTTCATCGAGTCTTACTTTCCTCCCACTTACCACTGCATATTGGTATTCCTGTTAGGAAAATCGCATGGTGAGCAACAATTACATTGTTCTCTAGTGAGTTGTATAAGTACTATACTTTGGTTTCCCTAGGATAACCTACAATTAGGCACTTATCCGATTTGGGTTCTAGTTTGGTATCATCCAAACTTATGCCCAGCATTCCCAAATCTTCAGGAATGAGAAACCCGGTTTCTTTCCTGTTCACATCTAATATGAAATCTGTCTAATAGATTTTTATGGAACCTTATTCAAAATAAGATTTGTACTATTTAAAGCTTATCCCTTGAAGGAAATGGTAGCTCAGAGCGACTCATGATTAACCTTATCATGTCCAACAAAACTCGATTTCTCAGTTCGGATACACCATCAAATTGACGTGTTCCGGGAGGAGTCCTCATTGAAAGAATACTATACTCTTTCAAGTATTAGAGAAACTTATTGCTTAAGTATTTTCATCATGGTCTAACCGTGATGATTTAATACTTTAGCCGATTTGTTTGTTTATTTCGTGTCGAAACTCTTTGAATTCATCAAAAGTTTCCGATTTATGTTTCAAAAGAAACACATAACCATAATGCGATGCCACATCCGTAAAGGTCACGAAACATTCATATCCACCTCTAGCTTAGCTAGATATGGGCCCACTTACATCACTATGAATGAGGGCTAAAAAGTGTTTTAGGCACTTTGCCCAATAAACTAGATTCGTAGACATTATTTGAATAGAATCGAATATGTCCTAGTATCCACTCTTCAAAAGTGTGGATATACGAGTCTTGTTAATTGTGTCCCAGACAACAATGCCACAAATAAGTCTCATCTGATCAAATTAGTTTGAGCTATTTGTTTTTCATGTTATACGTTTGAGATTCATTTATATTCAAAATATAAATACCGTTATTAACATCTAATGTGTTTATCTCAATATCATCTTTATAAAATAAAACACTTTAGTGTTCTAGAATATAAAGGTATACCCGCAATGAGTTAAACTCTGATATAGAGATAATGTTTCTAGTCAAACTAGTTACATTCTAATAGTTTCCTAATTTAAGTATATACACGAAGGGTAGTTCCTAAACTTAGGTTTCTACGGTTAAAATAGCGACTATCATCTTGTTTCCTATTCGTAGATCAATCTCATCTGAAGTCAGTATCCTGCTATCAACAAATTCTGCACATCAGCACATATTTATGTACCACACTCAATATCTAAAATCCAATTTTAATACTAGTAATGAACATATTTATGACAAACATATTTGAAGTCAGAGCCTTGCACCGTCTTCAATTCCTTCATGTCTGCCTTGTCCATACGGCAGTCACGCTTCAGTACCCCGTTTGCCACAGTTAAGGCAGACATCTTGGGATATGTCTTTTATCTTCCCAGAAGATTATAATGACTTTGCCTTTGCCCTTTTTCCACACTCTAGAAGCCTTTGGCCAAGCCTTGGCCTTCTAGAATATCGAAGTAAGATGCGCCTTGCGCTTCTTGCCCTATTGCAAATTCTGGCTTTGTCTCCTTGAGAATAGCAATTAACTCTCCAAGAGTTTACTATTGCAATTTAGTACTTCTAAGATCTAAGGATAGATAAATGAAGATCCTTCAATTTCATTACCATACTATAAGGATCTAATCTTTAGTTCTGATTTAGAAATTAAGGAGTCTATTTTGCAAGCTTAATGGATTAAGCACTAAAGTTATCATCACATGAATATTCCAAATATCATGTTCTACTATTTGCTCAACTCCGGGCTTAGGCTTGAGACGTCACTATATCAAATAAAGTAACTTCTTGGTCTTCAGGACTATTCTGAGATCTTATTCCCAATTTGAAAATTAATGTAGTTTAAAACATTTTCACCCAGGATTATGTTTTAAACACTAATCTTTCAATTATCTTGATTCTAATAGTCAAACTATTTAATTAACGATTTTAGGTACTATTTATTATAATGATTACTATAGTCTAACTATATAATCAACTATAATTTAATTGATTAAATTCAATTATATTGATGACTATAATCCAATTATAAAATCAATTATTAATTGAAATAGTTTGAATACAGTCCAACTGTTAAATTAAAACAACATTAAATATTAGTCCAACTAATATATTAATTTATTTGACGAAAAATTGAAATGAGCGCGTATGGCAAGTAACTAAACGAATATTGCAAATTTAATACTTACCTCCCACTATTTTTCGGCGAGCCTCTAACCCTCTGTTGAGTACTCGGGAAATCTTGTTTCCTATTGGGCTAGGATCCCGTTAAATAACACACAATCTTGACTTTGGCCAACAAATTGTATGATAATTAACAAGGTAGATCTATAAGATCAATTGGATCCCTATATCAAATATATTCCCTAACCTTTTTCCTCTGAATCAACTAAGCCTTGGCTTTTGCACAACAAACTTAGTGATCCCAATTAAGCGGAACCCATTGACCATGGATAGCTTCGTAATCAATGTCGATGGACAAGAAGTGATCTTGACTTTGGCCAACAAATCACAACTTGGACAAGACACCGATATGGAACAAAGCCTTCATGATTCAAACACATCCGCGACAGACAAAGGTCTTGACTTTGGCCAACAAACCAGTGCCAGTCTTGGATCTTGAGTATGAATCACTGAATGGAAGGAAAAACGCTTAATATGTAGTGAGGGTTTTTCGCGTGTAATTTGCAACCAATTAATTATCTTTGTTAAGGTCTCATCATCATACACCCTTAAACATGCATTCTAAACACATAATAAGGCACGTAAATAAATATAATAATGATATGTGGATGGATACTTAAACACATTGTTCCTAGAAAAAATCTATCTATTTCCTCTCTCCCGCTAGCACAAGTATTACTTCTACCCGATTACATAACACTTCTAAAGAAACCTCATTTACATTGAGGGGAATAGGTGAGAAGAGAAATACACAGAGTCAAGAGGTAATAGGCTGGACACGCAAGTCCAATTAATAAATTCTAAATTTATTACAACAATTTCCAAAATTGCCCTCACCCATCTAATATCCATCTGATATACATTATTCATACATCGCATCCATGTATTCAAACAAGCATATTATCAATCAATCAAATCCAATTAATTCATCTGATAATTAATGACCATCCAATGTTCAAACAACAATTTGATTTTGTGCGAGTCCGACTCATTTTACGAATAAGTACTCAAAGTACGAATTCTTGAATTATACTAAACAACAATATTAAATCCAATTTAATTTGTATTTAATACTAATTCATCTTTTTAATTCCAAATTAAATATTACACTTTTTAATGTACCTTTACGACTTAGATTCTAAATCTAATCGTTATGGGTCTCAAAGCCCGATTAACATCCAATGTCAATTTAATTTAAAGTCCAATGGGCTTTTAATTAATTTCATAAAGCATGGACTTTTGGTCAATATGGGTCAAACCCAAATACCAAAGCCCATTTAAGGAATCACCCTTATTTGCCAAGAAACCAATTTAGGCCCATTAGGCCCAATTAATAATTAAAGGTCCATTAAGTCATAATTGGACTTTATGGATATGGTTTTAGGCCCAATTGGGTCCAACCAATTAGCCTAAACCAAACTTGGCCCAACCAAGCCCATTAAGCCCAATTACAACTTTAAAAGCCCAATTCCAAATTTAAGCCCAATTAATTAATTTCAAAATTCCAAATTTCATAATTAAATTAACCAAAGTGTATGCCATAATTAATTAACCAAATTAATATTTTCAAAATACTAATTCACTCAATTAATTATGCTCATTATCATCAACATATGTCTAGCACATTTGAATCAAAAAATCAACTCATTTTCATGTTATACATGTCACGACATTTTAGGGTTTTCTTTGTCCGATTCCGAATTCAATCCAATTAAATCCTAAATCAACATTACCCAATGTTTTCCAACTCATCCAATGATTAAAAAACAAAAATACCATGACTTTAGGGCAAGCATCATATTCGGCCAAGCCTAAATATTGGGCAAAAATTTATCCAATCAATATTTCATGAAATTGATCAAGCACAACTTCAATACAACATCATTCAAGCCTACTCAATCAATTAATTTTATCAAATCATGCTCAAATAGATTTTACCCTAATTTTACCCTAATTTGTTTCATGCTTAAAATGGCTCAAGATACCATTGTTGGCGGAATCAAGCAAGAAATCATGTGTGAATATAATAAGAAGTATGGCGGAATCATACTTACATAGATCAGCTTTTGCGATGCGAGGAACAACAAAAATCTTCAAGCTTTCCTCCAAGGTGGCTCACGGCTTTGGGCACCATTTTTTTCCTCCATTTTCGGTCAACCCGCATTGATGGATCTCCAAGCTCCAAGCTTCATTTGGCGATTCCATGCTCATGAAATTAGTTCCCTATCACCTTAGGATGACTCTTCATGTGCTAGCATTGGAAAACTTGCCACAAATTAAACATTTCCTTCATCTTGTTCTCGGTTTTGTGAAGGAAAAATGAGAGAGGAATAAGTTTGGCCCTTGGGCGAAACTTGTGTGAGAAAAAGGAGAGAGAGTGTTTTGTTTTCTTAAAACAATAATAATGAAAAATCAATTGCAAAATTTGGTATATGGCTTTCAAAAAGTCAAACCAAATTTGGAGCCAAAATTTCATTAATTGTCCACACCAACCAACATCATGAATAGTGACTGCATGTCACTCACCAAAAAGGTGACTTGACATCTATCACTAAAGTGACAAGTGATGTGACGCGTGATGTGACTTGTGGGCCCCACTCGATTCCAAATGCAAGTGCGCCCGCAAACAATCCCTGGTTCGGGTTCGTTAATTCCGAATTAACGAATTTTCCGTTGCAACGAAATTAAATCTAATTTAATTAAATAATTTTTCCTAGCAAAATTACTATTCACGTCGCTTGCGAATTAATTCTAAATTAACTCGTTCACAGGAATTAAAATCTAATTTTAATTCCGCGTCGAAATCCAATTTCGTATAATATATCGAATATATTATTTTATCGATTAATTCCAAATTAATCGTTCTCTTTCTTTTAATAATATTTTATCCCAGATAAAATATCTCCGTAATTATTCCCAGATTAATTTTCTCTCTCTTATAATTAATCCTAGATTAATAAAGTGCGAGTCATACGTCATCGGTGAATCTTCGGGAAGCGACCCATGAGATCCCCAGATATGTTGGCAGTAAATCCGGTCGTCGGACTATCCGAACACGTACGTACCTAGTACTACATTTTTACCGATTTACAAGACATGGTTGGCTTCTAGCAAAGCAACGTGCCTACCCAATTCTCCAGAAATATTCTTACTGGAATATGTGATCTATATCAGGCGTAGTATACGTAGTATTGAGTATTTCGATCCAGCATCAGATGTTACGTGCAAGGCCTGGGGCTGGAATTGTGTCTGCCCTGTACAAAGCACATATCAGATCTCTGGTAACTAGTCTCTATAATCGGATAAACATGACCTAGTCATAATATCCCGATAGCTGCAGCATATAAGAGAACAAGTGTTGTATCCTACGTGATCATCATCTCCACTATGACTGGAGTGATACTTCCATCTCGACATCACACCCAATACACTATGATTCTCAATATACCCAAGAGAGGCGTACACAGAACCTGTTAAAGCCCTGGACGACCAAAACCAAAGTATATTGATTGTCGCAAGTATTAGCGGTGCAAGTCTCAAGTTAATACCAAATACACTTACCCTGATTCGGACTTCCATAGACACATAGTCATGCTACCAATGGAATTCCGAGGGGTCTATCCAGAGCAAAGCTATTTCCGTACAATCGGTAAACACAACCTCCTATTACATTTGCATGAGTATCATATACCCAAATATATGAGAACTATGACTGTAGACAACAGGACCTGGGCGACGCTGTCCTAGGCTCGCGGCCTAGTTGAGAAGTACGAAATAACATGGAGTCGCCACCCGGTGTGAGCCGGGAAAATGAGATTTAAGGCCGCACTCACCCCTCGCAAGAGAAGACCTCAAACCTTTGGGTTCGGAATGGTCTCTTACTTTATGTCATCTTGTAATGTTTGTGATTTGTGCGATATTAATCAAAACTACTTAACATACATGTACAATGATAATTCAACCTAATTCACATTCATAAAAATAAATCTTACATTTAAATTTACATGCTTCGAAAATGAGTTTTCATAACATAACAAATACAAAAATAAACATGTGGGCCAGTAACTTGGCCACTATTAATGTAGGACCTCGCATACCCGATTAGACGTATCTGACGTCAACCGAATACGCCGCGTCCGTAACAGTAAAGTAACAAAGGGTGCCCTCAGGTCTTACCTTTTAGTCGTTGTCCGGGAGTGCGTTCTGCGGTGCCGGAAGGGGTTATCATTCCACTGTTCTCACTGATGCGATTTTTCCGCTGTTTTGTCCGAGTTCGCCGTTTTCACTGTTTTGTCCGTTTTCAACGGATTCGCTGTTTCTGCCGTTTTCACTGTTTTCACCTGCGGTTACAGTTTACCATTTTATCTGTATTCTCACAGTTTCAACTCGCCGTTTTTGCCGTTTCACTCGTTATTTCCGCTTGTCATTTTTTGTATTTTCTTTTTATTTTCACTCGCTGTTTTCTCTCTGCTTTTAACTCAAATTCTCGTTCTCTCTCGGGTTATTTTCAGTGTAGTTTTCGGTTAGAACAGTGTGGTTCAGGGAGGTTATCAAGTTGCCAAATGAGAGAGAATGGGTTAGGGTTTTATTTGGTGTTTGGTCTGTGTATGAACGTCGGTTTATTTGTTTGGCTCAGTCGGTGAGTGAAGGGACAGCTTACGTGAAGGCATGCGAGTGAATGGATAGCTTACGTGAAGAAGGGCTCGGCAGGGAGAGGTTTGTGCGTGGCAGTGGCAAGTGGCGTGAAGCTTGGTGGGTTGCAGTTGGCTTGCAAGGTGTCAAGGGGCTGTTGAAGGTGCTATTGATGTGTGGAGGGCTGATTCACGGCTTATTGAGGGTTACATGGTGCATGGGGTTTTGACATGAGAAGCTAGGGTCCTTTATTTGTCTATTACGTGGACAAGGGATTTGTTATGGCATGGTGGTGGTTGTCTTCGTGGCAGTGAGTGTCTAAAGGTTTTGGTGAGTGCTGTTAGGGTTGTTGTTGCTTGAGACGTGGAATGGTCTGTAAAGGGGCAGTTGATGAAAGTGGGCTTAAGGGCTGCTGTTGGCTGGTTTAAGGGTCAGGTGAGGGTGGTGCGTGAACAAGGCAAGGGTATGAACAAGACAAGGGCGTAAAGGGTCTATGGCAGTGGCTGCTACGTGATCAATGGGTGCCGTGAATGAGGCTGATTGTTTGAATGGCGTGAGGCAGTGGATTGAAGGCAATGGCTGGGCGTTTGGCGTGAAGGGAATATGTGTGTCTTGTGAATGATCAAGGGGCAGTTAAGGGTCACGGGTTGATTGTGAGAAGAGACAAATGGGTTGCTAAAATGGCTAGTTTGTGGTCAGTTTGTGGGCAATCTCCAGGGGTCTCTGGCGTGTGAAGAGGAGGGTTTATTTAAAAGGCAGTGGGTGAGTTACTGGCATGAACAAAGGAGTTAATTTTGGGCATGATTGAAGGAAGAAATGAGTGTGATTTGATGAGCTTTTCGGTGAGATGATGGAGGATGATTGAGGCGAAACAAAGGAACTTTCCGTGATTGAAGGGAGGGTTTGTTGAATTTGGGTGGAGGTTCACGTGGGTGAGGGAAGGAAATTTGGTGTGTGTTTTTTGATTTGTTGTTTATTGTTTATTAGTGAGGTGTGAGTGTTGTTTTTATTTGTTTATTATTTTGTGTTAGTGGGTTTTGTTGATGTTTGTTTTGTTTATTGTTTATTGTGTGTGTGTTTTACACGTGAATGGTTTTGGTTGATTAGTGGAATTGGTTTGTATTTTTTATTTATTTATTTGTTTGTTATCGTTTTGGCTTGTTGTGAAAGTGGGTGGGTTTTGTTAATTATTTGATGTGAGTGGGTTTTGTGTATTTTGTTTAAGTTATTATTTAATTGGTTGGTGTTTTTTAAATGGTTAATTTAATTTGAATTTATTTAATTGGTTGGTGAATTTTATTTTTGCATGGAAGTTGAGGGTCACAAGCATGGAAAATTAGAGAGAAATATGTGTGAGAAAGAGCGAGGAAAGGTTCCGAGCGAAGGATGATTTTGAAACGAAAATGCGACGACAAAACCCGAAGCAAAACGAGCGAATAAAATCCACCAAAATGTCAATTCCTGACTTTCCCTTTCCGACGACCGCTTTCCGCAACTTCCGTAACTAAAAAGTAGTGCCTCCATACGAGGCTCATCATTGGGCTGGTATGCAAAATGCAATGCCTACAGTCGCCCCCACTTTGATGGGATTTGTTCAGTGTGTGCCAGTGACAATCCTATCAAAGTTCGTGCAATGCATTTTTACTTACCTGGCTCGCCAGCTGCCACCTGGCTTACACGCTGCTTCGAACTGAGTTGATGATGCAGTGGACCTCGATCCTGGGACGCATCCCAATACCTGCAATTGACAAAATGGGCCTCGGCCCGGGGACGCATCCCCAAAATGGAATATATGATACAGTGGTCTACGACCCTGGGACGCATCCCAATAACTGCAACCGACAACGGGGGCCTCGACCCTGGGACGCATCCCAATACCGCTGGCAAAATGGGCCTCAGCCCGGGGACGCATCCCCAAAATGGAATATGATGCAGTGGGTCTACGACCCTGGGACGCATCCCAATAACTGCAACCGACAACGGGGGCCTCGACCCTGGGACGCATCCCAATACCGCTGACAAAATGGGCCTCAGCCCGGGGACGCATCCCCAAAATGGAATATATGATGCAGTGGGTCTACGACCCTGGGACGCATCCCAATAACTGCAACTGACAACGGGGGCCTCGACCCTGGGACGCATCCCAATACCGCTGACAAAATGGGCCTCAGCCCGGGGACGCATCCCCAAAATGGAATATATGATGCAGTGGGTCTACGACCCTGGGACGCATCCCAATAACTGCAACTGACAACGGGGGCCTCGACCCTGGGACTCATCCCAATACCGCTGACAAAATGGGCCTCAGCCCGGGGACGCATCCCCAAAATGGAATATATGATGCTGATGTGGCACTCGACCCTGAACTCATCTCTAAAAAATTGCTACTGAAGCTGATGTGGGCCTCGGCCTGGGACTTATCCCCGAAACTGAAACAGAAATGGGCCTCGGCCCTCGACTGATGCTGATATGGGCCTCGCCCCCAAACTGATATTGATGTGGGCCTTGCCCCTAATCTGATACTGATGCTGCTGCAGGCCTCGGCCTTGGGACTCATTCCTGAAACTGATACTGATGCCGATGTGGGCCTCAACCCTGGGACTCGTCCCAAAAACTGATACTGTAACAGATGTGATGTAGGCCTCGGCCCTGGGACTCATCCCTGAACTGCTGATAATGATGTGGGCTTCAACCCTGGGACTCATCCCCGAAACTGATACTGTGTCTTCATACTCGGAGTGTCATACCTGGCAGAACTGATCTGATGTCTCCATACCCGGAGTGTCGTACCTGGCAGAGCTGATCTGATGTCTCCATACCCGAAGCGCCGCACTCGGCAAAACCGATTCTGACAAAGATATGGGCCTCGCCCGCAGAGTGTCATACCCGGCAAAGACTGATAGTGATATGGGCTCAACCCGCAGAGTGTCATACCCGGCAAAGACTGATAATGATGTGGGCCTCAACCCGCAGAGTGCCATACCTGGCAAAGACTGATTATGATGGGCCTCGACCCGCAGAGTGCCGTACTTGGCAAAGACTGATTATGATGTGGGCCTCGACCCGCAGAGTGCCATACCTGGCAAAGACTGATTATGAACCGATGTGGGCATCGCCCCCACGTTGAGATTGGCCTCGCCTTCAAACTGATACTGATGTGGGGCTTCGCCCCCAAGCTGATATGAGGCTTCGCCCCTAAGCTGACATGATATTCTATTTCACACATTACATCACTTCTCACGAGATAATCTTTGATAGATAGACATATCTTATCCTCAACGAATGCTTTCGCGTCGAAACCGAAGAACCTTCAAAGTACTCGACATACCCAAACCCAATCATCTGAACAGGTGATCTGAGCTAGACCCCATGTGTGTGTGTGCCAAGGCTCTTTCGCAGCTTAGTCCTTAAGTAAGCCAACTTGGTGATTTCGTTTCAGAGAATCGAACCAGTGGGTCTAACCAACCTGGATGTCTTAATCACATTCTGTGATTACTTCAGCATACTCAACATGATATGGTCTTCATCTTTTTTCTTTTGTCTCTTTCTTTTCATTTTCTTTTTTTTTTTCAATTTTTTTCTTTTTCTTTTTTCTTTTTTTCTTTTTCTTTTTTTTTTTCTGACACACCTACCATTTAAGGTAGCATTTCTCCTCATGGTGGTCCTAATACTCGCCCATGGGTAGCTTCACGCTTATCGGTTATAGGCGGTCTAGTTTTTTCTTTTCCTTTTTTATTTCAGAGACATTTTTTTTTTATTTCAACCATATCATATATCATAGCATCAGCAAACAAGTGTGGACATTCAAGCAAACGGTCATTCACCAATACATCATCTCTTCAACTAGTCACCTAGCTAACCACTCAGGCTTCTACTGCTAGGATCCCATAATCAAGTGCTCCTGAGTCTAACTCAGATCAAACCATTCAGAATACCGGAAGAGAGCGTGTCTCGCACTTATCGTTTCTAGGGTTTCCCCCTACAGCATTCAATGTCATCACAGGACATATGTCTAATTATCAAAGATTTCTCATTCTCTTTTTTTTTCTTTTTCTTTTTTTCTTTTTCATTTTTCATTCATTTTTTTTCTTTTTCATTTCCTCTCTTTTTTTTTCTCTTTTTTTTTTTTCAATTTTTTTTTTCACACTCATTTTTTTTTCATAATTAAAATGAAATACAAACTTTCAAATAGGCCTTGAGATACCTGGTCAGCGGGGACCTCACCGATTCAGATTCTTTTTGATACGCCACTTGCTTGATATAAATTCATTGAGATGCGTCTCAGGAATTCTTTCCTTACTCTGCCACCACTAATGAATTAGCTCCCATTTTTGTGATTACCAAACCACAATCCTTATGTCTTAACATACTCCGCCTTTGCTTTCACCTACAAAAATAACACAAAATTAGAAATTCCACATAAACACGAAACAGAAATCACAGCAACTTGCATAGGCTGCCTCCCTGTTAGTGTTAACTTCATTGTCTTCAGCCAGACATGACCGAAGTTCTTCTGTCAGTGTGGCATCACCTCGTCTTTAGTGCTTGCCGCTTTTGATCTTTGCTGCTTTCCTTGCTCCGCCTTTGCTTTTTCCTGCAAAAATAACACAAAATTAGAAATTCCATAAAACATAAAACAGAAATCACAGCAAATTGCATAGGTTGCTTCCCTTTCAGCATTGACTTCATCGTCTTCAGCCAGACATGACCGAAATTCTTCTGTCAATGTGTCTTCAGTGTCATCCTCAGTGCTTGTGTCCCCTTTTGATCTTTGCTTTCTTTTTTCTTTTTTCTTCGTTGAAACCTGCAAATACAAACAACAGAATAAAGACGTGCATGTGATGTGTATGTATGCAAGTGTAAAGGTTCTCCCTGTTCTTGATGGGTGAGACCCTTATTGTGCTCCTTGGCGCCACATGTCTCTGGTCGCTCCCTGCCGGTTCTCTTTGTCTGAAATCTGCAAAAAAACAAAACACAAAACAAGAATGCAAGTTACGTGTATGCATTTATGTATTTCCTATCCCGTTGGGTTAGGTCTTCTGCATGTTCCCTTAGTGACTGCTCAGTCTTCTTTTCTTCAGGCAAAATGCAGCTTCAATCTGCTTACATCGGCTGACTCGGTAAACTCATTTTTTTCAAATCTGGTAATCTTCTGGCCTTGTTTCCAATTTTCTGTCTTTTTTTCTGCTTACTCCTTCTGAGAATTCTCCATGTTTCAGATACCTCTGA
Source organism: Zanthoxylum bungeanum (assembly GCA_019454045.1). Lineage (NCBI taxonomy): Eukaryota > Viridiplantae > Streptophyta > Magnoliopsida > Sapindales > Rutaceae > Zanthoxylum > Zanthoxylum bungeanum. The sequence goes on along the minus strand of SKCR01027390.1, from coordinate 215,782 downwards.
ACATCGTGATACCAAGGCTTTCTGTCATCGGCTCCCACATCCGATATCCTTTCTGTCTCATACAATGGCTTACTTGCAGTTGTCAGGACAAATGGTTCATCACCATTTTTTTTTATCTTCCCAAGTCGAGGCTAGTGTCGCCAATGCATCTGTCATCAAATTTCTTTCGACAAGTGTTGAAATTTGCAATCAGGGATAGTCTGTGCCAGAGGTAGAACAGGTATGGCGTCAACCATTCTTCCTTTAACTCTCATTCTCCTTGCATCTTCAATTTTTCAAACACTTTGACAAAGTTTACCCAAGCTGGAGAATTGTCTGTTTCTGACAGGGGCAATCTCTGAGGAAATAGGCTCGGTCTTTGAAGGTTTCCCAATGGTCCTTTGATTATGGTTGCACAAGTCTCTGTTAATAGCTGTACAGGGCACAATCAAACTGACTTGCAACTGCTCAACAATCTCGGCTACCTTGGCTTCCAATTGATCTAGACGGGATTCTTCGTCAGCCGACTCACTCATTCTGATTGATGGCCCATTGACATATTTTCCTTCTTTTCCTAACCCAACGAGAGTCTACTATGGCTTCTAAGACAAAAAGGGTTAACATGATGCATGTATGCATAACATGATGTATGATGTAAACATATTCAAAAATAATTTACACTAATTGGCCCATTATCATTTTAAAGTATTTAATCATATCATTGCGCGGTGCAAACTTGTTCCAGTTGAAAAAGACTTAACATGTTTACATTTTTGCCATAACACGTCTAAATAACTTCAAATGATGCAAGGCCCAAAACACAAACTGGCCCATCGGCATTTCAGAGATTTTGACCTAATTGTCAAAAGGACATGAACTAGTCCTGGTTTAAACGATAACGAGTCCATATCTTTTAACAAAGAGTCCAAATAAATCCAAATGATAACAGTCCAAAACACAAGCATAAACCCAAATGACAACAGTCCAAAACACGAGCATAAACACAGTAGTCATGATTAATTAAAACACAAATCACAAACATTACAAGATATCATTTCGGAGCCGATTCTCTATATCCCCAGTGGAGTCGCCAGACTGTAGACAACAGGAACACCTGGGCGACGCTGTCCTAGCTCGCGGCCTAGTTGAGAAGTACGAAATAACATGGAGTCGCCACCGGTGTGAGCCGGGAAAATGAGATTTAAGGCCGCACTCACCCCTCGCAAGAGAAGACCTCAAACCTTTGGGTTCGGAATGGTCTCTTACTTTATGTCATCTTGTAATGTTTGTGATTTGTGCGATATTAATCAAAACTACTTAACATACATGTACAATGATAATTCAACCTAATTCACATTCATAAAAATAAATCTTACATTTAAATTTACATGCTTCGAAAATGAGTTTTCATAACATAACAAATACAAAAATAAACATGTGGGCCAGTAACTTGGCCACTATTAATGTAGGACCTCGCATACCCGATTAGACGTATCTGACGTCAACCGAATACGCCGCGTCCGTAACAGTAAAGTAACAAAGGGTGCCCTCAGGTCTTACCTTTTAGTCGTTGTCCGGGAGTGCGTTCTGCGGTGCCGGAAGGGGTTATCATTCCACTGTTCTCACTGATGCGATTTTTCCGCTGTTTTGTCTGAGTTCGCCGTTTTCACTGTTTTGTCCGTTTTCAACGGATTCGCTGTTTCTGCCGTTTTCACTGTTTTCACCTGCGGTTACAGTTTACCATTTTATCTGTATTCTCACAGTTTCAACTCGCCGTTTTTGCCGTTTCACTCGTTATTTCCGCTTGTCATTTTTTGTTTTCTTTTTATTTTCACTCGCTGTTTTCTCTCTGCTTTTAACTCAAATTCTCGTTCTCTCTCGGGTTATTTTCAGTGTAGTTTTCGGTTAGAACAGTGTGGTTCAGGGAGGTTATCAAGTTGCCAAATGAGAGAGAATGGGTTAGGGTTTTATTTGGTGTTTGGTCTGTGTATGAACGTCGGTTTATTTGTTTGGCTCAGTCGGTGAGTGAAGGGACAGCTTACGTGAAGGCATGCGAGTGAATGGATATAGCTTACGTGAAGAAGGGCTCGGCAGGAGAGGTTTGTGCGTGGCAGTGGCAAGTGGCGTGAAGCTTGGTGGGTTGCAGTTGGCTTGCAAGGTGTCAAGGGGCTGTTGAAGGTGCTATTGATGTGTGGAGGGCTGATTCACGGCTTATTGAGGGTTACATGGTGCATGGGGTTTTGACATGAGAAGCTAGGGTCCTTTATTTGTCTATTACGTGGACAAGGGATTTGTTATGGCATGGTGGTGGTTGTCTTCGTGGCAGTGAGTGTCTAAAGGTTTTGGTGAGTGCTGTTAGGGTTGTTGTTGCTTGAGACGTGGAATGGTCTGTAAAGGGGCAGTTGATGAAAGTGGGCTTAAGGGCTGCTGTTGGCTGGTTTAAGGGTCAGGTGAGGGTGGTGCGTGAACAAGGCAAGGGTATGAACAAGACAAGGGCGTAAAGGGTCTATGGCAGTGGCTGCTACGTGATCAATGGGTGCCGTGAATGAGGCTGATTGTTGAATGGCGTGAGGCAGTGGATTGAAGGCAATGGCTGGGCGTTTGGCGTGAAGGGAATATGTGTGTCTTGTGAATGATCAAGGGGCAGTTAAGGGTCACGGGTTGATTGTGAGAAGAGACAAATGGGTTGCTAAAATGGCTAGTTTGTGGTCAGTTTTTGTGGCAATCTCCAGGGGTCTCTGGCGTGTGAAGAGGAGGGTTTATTTAAAAGGCAGTGGGTGAGTTACTGGCATGAACAAAGGAGTTAATTTTGGGCATGATTGAAGGAAGAAATGAGGTGTGATTTGATGAGCTTTTCGGTGAGATGATGGAGGATGATTGAGGCGAAACAAAGGAACTTTCCGTGATTGAAGGGAGGGTTTGTTGAATTTTGGGTGGAGGTTCACGTGGGTGAGGGAAGGAAATTTGGTGTGTGTTGTTTGATTTGTTGTTTATTTGTTTATTAGTGAGGTGTGAGTGTTGTGTTTTATTTGTTTATTATTTTGTGTTAGTGGGTTTTGTTGATGTTTGTTTTGTTTATTGTTTATTGTGTGTGTGTTTTACACGTGAATGGTTTTGGTTGATTAGTGGAATTGGTTTGTATTTTTTATTTATTTATTTGTTTGTTATCGTTTTGGCTTGTTGTGAAAGTGGGGTGGGTTTTGTTAATTATTTGATGTGAGTGGGTTTTGTTGATTTTGTTTAAGTTATTATTTAATTGGTTGGTGTTTTTTAAATGGTTTAATTTAATTTGAATTTATTTAATTGGTTGGTGAATTTTATTTTTGCATGGAAGTTGAAGGGTCACAAGCATGGAAAATTAGAGAGAGAATATGTGTGAGAAAGAGCGAGGAAAAGGTTCCGAGCGAAGGATGATTTTGAAACGAAAATGCGACGACAAAACCCGAAGCAAAACGAGCGAATAAAATCCACCAAAATGTCAATTCCTGACTTTCCCTTTCCGACGACCGCTTTCCGCAAACTTCCGTAACTAAAAAGTAGTGCCTCCATACGAGGCTCATCATTGGGCTGGTATGCAAAAATGCAATGCCTACAATGACGTTATGCTCCCACAACGCGCACAAGTGTAATACTAATCTATTACGCATTATCGATGTCCAATCTCGATAATACTACGACTATGGATATTTAATGATTAAACCTTTATGGATTGATACTGTCTCATATTATCTCAATCCGGAACTAATCATATGAACATTCTATCATTTATACATCTAGGTAATCTAATTACAAATGACAGAAGAGCAATTTCCTTTGTCACATAGTTAATTTGTACAACAACACCATGATCTATACAAATAGTGATGCTATGGGTCATAACTGTCCAACAGATTTTCGGTGGACGGCTGCTGATTTGTTGTTTTTTTTGGTTGTATTTTACTCGGTGGAGGGGTTGCTGATTTGACTTGGTTTTGTAGTTGTATTTTGTTCGGTTGAGGACTGCTGATTTGGCTTGGTTTTGTTGTTGTCTTTTGTTCACTGGAGGGGCTTGAGGGTTTGTTGTTTGTTTATTCAATGGATTGGCTTTAGGGTTTGTTGTGTTTTGTTGGTTTGTGATTTATTGTTGTTCACGTGTATCCTTGTATTTGTGTTCTTTTGTTTCGGTGATGAAGAATAAATAAGAAAGCCTAGGTTTGTTTATTATGGTTCACACCTAAGGAATGAGCAAAGAGAGTCTAGGGCTTTCTTGTGATTTTATGTTTGCCGTGTGTAGCTTCAAAAAGAAGGGAATAAGGTAGCTTAGGGTTTGGTCAAGCCTTCTTTTTATAATGACATGGGATCTCTAAATCATGGAAATAAATCAAGAAAATTTGGGAGATATATTCTCAATTTATTTAGGGAACACAATCTCATAATTTTTGTGAGGATGAGATTCACAATCTTGTTAAATTGGAAGGTGATTTGAGGGGATTTTAGCATGTGTTTTGCATGGTATTTTCAAATCTTGTTAAATTGGAAAGTGATTTAAGGGGATTTTAGCATGTGTTTTGCATGGAATTTTATTTATTTGGGAAGGCTTGGGCATGGGCATGGGAGATTTTGGGCCTTGGATGTGTGCTGCGTGGGCATGGATTGTATGGGCTTTCATAGGTTGCAGGGGTTTTGGGCCGAGGCTAAGGTTTGAAATAAAAACTGACTGAGCGAATCTGAGGCAAGCTAGTGAGTTCGAATCCAATGGGTGCTAATTTTTGGAGTTTTCCCTTCCGACATTCGTTTCCCGCAACTTCCGTATTTTTTCAGGTAGCACCTCCATACGAGGCTCATCATTGGGCTCATGCAAAAATGCAATGTCTACAACTAGTCTCAGCTAATTTTACTAACCGACCCGTGTCAGTAAATATTGACCAGGAACTTTATTTGAGAATATACAACTTATAATGACGTTTCCCAATATCAATTACAAACTACGTGGTTACTGCACACTACGTTTTAAATCCTGTGGTCTTTGTCTAATATATACATATCACTATAGGCATTGCATTTTTTCATGTGAAACCTGATGATGAGTCTCAGTTGGAGGCACTACCTTTTTAGTTAAGGATATTGCGGGAAACGGTCGTCGGAAGGGAATCAGTGTTTCATTAGATTTTTATTCACTTGTTTAGCGTCAGGCTCACTTGTTGGACCTCCGTTTAAAGCACTCTTGGCCCAAACCCACTCACCAAACCAACACAATACCTAGCTTACCAAGACAAAGCCCACGCCCACACCCACCTAGGCCCACACGCCTATGGCCTCTAAAATACACCAAAATTAAATTAAATATTAATTAAATTAAATATTAATTAAATAAAATATTAATTAAGTCATTTAACAAATTAAATAAGACATAAAATATAATTATACCAAATTAAAATATTGTAACTTCCTAATCCAAAATATTATATACTAAATTAAAGAAAACATTAAATTAAATCATACCTAATTAAAATAAATCACAAATATTATATACCTTACTTAACCAATATCATGCCTAAACAAGATAAATCAAATATTCAACCTTCCTAATTCACCAAAATTTGTCCCCCCAATCAATCAAATCATTTCCTTATTTGACACCAAATCCAATATATTCCTTGTGAGACAAGGGTAAGCCCTAGCCCTTGTCTATATAAACAACCCAAAACCAAAGCCAACCCTATCTCCAATCTCTCACAATTCACGCCCATACATGCCCAAGAAACCCTAGCACTCTTACGCATACAGCAACAAGAAGCAACACAAACAATTCTCTTCATCTCCACCCTCACTTCACCGAAAATAAACCTTCAAAACAGTCCACTAAAACACCGAAATAGTAGCCCCAAAAACTGCAGCCATATCACCAAAACACACCTTAAAACAGTCCCTAAAATCCTTAAAATAGTAAAATAAAAAACTGCACCCTTAGCCTCCTTAAGCAACCGAAAAATACAGCCTTTAGACCCCTAAAAAATGCAAAAATAGTAGCTTTAAAGACTTGAAATAGTAAGCAGAGAATACAGAGAAAACAGCAGCAAAACGGAGGTCAAACAGCAAGCAAAATAGCAAAACAGTGAGCTAAGACGCTAAACCAGTTAACCGGAGAAGTTGAGGAGCTTTAACCCTTCCGATCTCCGTGCAACGTAAGTCTGAAAGTCGGCAAAAAAAGGTTAGACCTGAGGGTATTTTTCACACTTGTTTCCAGTTTTATCTTTATTATTTATTGAGTTTTGTTCGCATGATTACTATATTGAAATGCATGTTGTGGCCCTTGAGTAGATAAATTTGCATATATTGTAAAATGATGTATGTTGTGGCCCTTGAATAAAATAAAAAATATGTCGCCTCTCGTGGTATATAGGATGGAAACCCGGACATAAATTTCATAGCCGATTTCGAATGGACGGTATTATGATCTGTACTCGGGATACAACTCCACGTACCACTTGAGTAAACGGCGCATATTTTCTTTTATTTTGTTTTGATTTGTTTGTCATTCGTGTTATTTGTTTATGTAACGATGTGATCGAGCGCATGGGCTTAGTAAGTTGGATTAAAGGTCCCCTATTCTGAGGGGTTAAAATCCTTTACCACGATGCTTTGCCACACCGGTTGATGTATATTCGGTTGAATGTAAGATATGTTCAATCGGATACACGAAGTCCGATATCGTTGTCCTTACTTCTTTATATATGTATTGTGTTGTTTGCGCATGGGCTTAGTAAGTGCGATTAAAGGTCCTCTATTTTGAGAGGTTAAAATCCTTTACCACGATGCTTTGCCGCGCCGGATAGTGTATGTTCAATTGGATGCGAGATGAGTTCAATTGGATACGTGAGGTCTTACATTGTGGATTTGTTTGTTTATGTATACGTTGCATACATCAGGTCTGGTTCCGTTTGAACGCGTTCTCGAACGCCACACGAACGGGAACCTTCTATTTACCGTTCGAACACGTTCTCGAATGCTACGCGAACATGCACGCATTTTCTTGATTTCATCATGCATCAGGTCTGGTTCCGTTCGAACGCGTTCTCGATTGTTATATGAACGCGAACCTTCTGTTTACCGTTCGAACGCGTTCTCAAACGCTGCACGAACACACACCCATTGCACTGAGTCCTTTTCATCACGTCACGTCATGTCTATTTTAGCATATAGTTGTCTCTTTTTTTACCTTATGCATTTGTAGTACGGCTTTAGGTATCTAATTCCGTCATGCGCTTAATTGTCTTTCCTTAATATGCATGCTTGTATGAATGTTATTTGTTTGCTCTTCTGTGTCTACCAATGTGAAACTGTATGCTTTCCGTATGTCAATTTATCTATATGCTAATTGAGACATAGATTACATGCAATAAGCTGTATGTAAATTAGGATATATGTTACATGTAAATTTAGATGAACTTGTTGATATATGCATGCAAACTTAGGGGTAAATCATCCTTGGAAATATGTTGCTTAGGCTTGGTTAGATTATTACACAAATCATGTTATTACAAGTGGCATAAGTAAGGGACCATTCCGAACCCAACGGTATGAGGTCTTCCCTTACGAGGGGTGAGTGCGGCCTTAAATCTCATTTTCCCAGTTCACACCGGGTGGCGACTCCATCACTCTCCGGTTTAGTCCCCCACGGGCTACTCCGTACTCCCAACTAGGCCGCGAGCCCGGAACAGCATGATTCACCCAGTTTCTGTGTCCCACAGTCTGGCGACTCCACTGGGGATAGAGAATCGGCCCCGAAATAATGTCTTGTAATATTATGATTTGTGCTTTAATTAACTGTGTTTACTGTGGGTTAAAAGGGGTTTAATCAAAGGCACTTGTAAGGCTAGGTATTGGTTTGGTGTCTTCCCTCATTCACTACCTTTCTATAAGGAAAAGCTGTGAAGGCACCTAGACAATCACTTACTTGTGGCCTATTGTGATGGACTAATTTGGAAGACTCGTTGTTTATTCCTTTCACCAAGTGATAAGAGCCTAAGAGGCTAGGGTACTTAAGAGAGCCTCGCTCCACCCTCGCTCTGGGGAATCTACAACGGGAAATCCATTTGACACTCAGTCACACACCATAACTCGTTGGCACGTACTGTAAGGTATAAAAAAGGTGCGCTCACTTGGTCGCTCGAACCATTGAGTGGGGAGACCTAGTTGTGGGTAATCCTTCGCCAGTGAGAGTCTTTGTCTACACGCCCGCAAACCCACAAGTAGACCGGGGTCATATGGCCTATAGCAACTATTTCCTTGTGCTTGTGGACAATCCTCATTTGGATGTAGTTGGATTTCTTGTCAGAAATGTGAACTTGTTGGGCCATTTAAACTGGGATGAGTTCGTATCCTATGATGATTTGGCCAAAAGTTTCTGAAATGTTGATGGGCCACTCTGTAGAAGTTATTTTTGTATGCTTGTGTTTGGGAACATTGTCATTTGGATCCATTCAGACCTTTTATTATGGGATATGGGCTTGTTGGGCCATTTAAACTGGGACGAGTTCGTATCCTATGACAATTGGGCCAAAAGCTTCTGAAATATCGATGGGCCACTCTATAGAAATTATTATTTTATGTTTTCATTACCTTTCTTTTATGCTTGTGTTTGGGAACATTGTCGTTTGGATCCATTTGGACTATTTGTCATGGGATGTGGGATTGTTGGGCCATTTAAACTGGGACAAGAACGTATCTTATGACGATTGGGCCAAAGGCTTCTAAATATCGATGGGCCATTTTGTGCTTGTGTTCGGAACATTACCATTTGGATTTAGTTGGACTCCTTGCCATGAGATGTGAACTCGTTGGGCCATTTAAACTGGGACAAGTTCATCATATGACGGTTAGCCCAAAAGCTTCTAAAATGGAATGGGCCGATTTGTTTGAAAATTTTAATCGATTTAGTATGTTCTATATGTTACATGCATCTCATGCACCTCATACATACATACATCATGTTAACACCCTATATGTCTCAAAAAGACATCATAAATACCGTTTGGGTTAGAGAAGTGACAAGGCTCACTAAAAGAACTGTAACAAGCATGAGTGAATCCGATAATTAGGTATCCCGTATGGATCAGTTAGAGAACGGTCTCGCTAAAATCACTGAACAGTTGCAAGCCCTGACTACTGCTGTAGCTGGTATAGCTGGATCTCGTGCTAGGGGTAGTTCTGGGGATGTGAGGCAAGAGGAGCCTCCGAACATATTGGGGGAGGATATCCCCACTTTTGATGATGATATGGAAGAGTATGTAGCAGGTAGAATATCTGGTTCTCAGGCAGAATTACAGAAACTCCGGGATCAAGTTGAGACGGTTACCCGCAGGATGAGGTGTAAGAATGAGGATTTGCTGGATTATGAGACGCTGACTTTCGAAGAGCAGTTGCCGGCACAGTTCAAGATGTATGATATGGCTAAGTTTAATGGGAAAGGGGATCCAAGGGTGCATCTCCGTCATCGTATGTACCAGTCATGAGTTCAGTTGGCCTATCTCAGTGCCAAGTGCAGAAGATGTTGGAATGTCGTTCGAGGGAGCTCCCGTGGTGTGGTACCACACAGTTTGGAGAAGAAGTGATGGAAGATTGGAGGGAGTTGGCTGATGCCTTCCTGAAGCAGTATGTCACTGACCTAGAGATCGATCTGTCACTCCGCGATCTAGAGAATGTTAAGAAAAATCGGAGGAGAGTTTTAAGGAGTATGTGGACCGATGGAGAGGTCAGTTGTTGAAAATAAAGACTAGGCCCTCAGAGAGAGGACCAGATTAAAATGATTATCAAGGGCACCAAGCCCTCCATTTACAGCACGTTGAGGAGGATGACCTCCATTATTACAGACTTTCGGCAGTTGAGGGAAACTATCATGGACATTGAAGAGGAATAGGTGGAAAACAGAAAGTTTTATGGCTTAAGTAGGAGGCCTATTGGGGGGACATCAGGTACTAAACCTATTTATGCGGAAGTTGCTGCCATCCGGAACCGGAAATTTTCCAATTTAGGAAGACCCGTGTCAAAGGTACTAGAGAAATTGAAGAGGCAAAGACTCTTAAAACCCTTGGAAGCCAAACCATTACCCAATCCCCCACCATCACATTATAACCTAAACCTTTACTGTTACTTTCACCAACAAAAGGGCCATGACACCGACAATTGCGCAAGACTCCGCCATGAAATCCAGGACCTGATAGACTCCAAAAAGATACCCGACCCTGAAATAGAATGCCCCAACACACACCAGAACCCTTTACCAAATTACCACTCTGTCCCCCCCAACCTATATGATAGACTCTGGCCTACCCGAGAACCTTGTCCTCAAATCCTTTGACCTCCAAGCCGTTTGCCGTGGGATTTGGGATAGTAACAGCGAAGATGAAACCGAACATGGGAAGAGTTTCTGGGCAGACTTCTCCAGTAGTGATGAAGAAGAAGTGAGGGGTATGACAAGCAGCGGGCGTTTCTACAATGATATGACTCATAAGGGTAAATGAGTGTTATCAAAGGGTAGAGAAGTGGCTGAGAATACAGAAAATGCCGAGGGAGATGTAGTGCTACAGCAGTTGAGGAAAACCCGAGCGCAAGTGAGTATATGGGATTTGTTGTGTGCATCTCAGGAGCACAGGCGGGCCATGGTTGAGGCCTTAAGCAAGATAGTGGTGACGAAAGATGCCAACCCTGCAATGTTTGTTGGGTCAGTGCGAAAGGAGGCTTTGCAGACAATCACTTTTTCTGAGGAAGAACTCCCAACTGAGGGGAGAAATCATAATAGACCTTTGTTTATCAGAGCTGAAGTGAGGGGTAAAATGACCTCTTGTGTGATGGTGGATGACGGCTCATCCATTAATGTGTGCCCGTTGAAGATTTTGGAAAAGCTGGGTATGAAAGCAACAGATTTGGACCCCTCCAGTATGACCATCAAAGCTTATGATGACAGTAAGCTAGGAGTTGAGGGTACATTTGTAGCAGCGGTCAAGGTTGGTCCTATTGAGGACGAAGTTGAGTTTACAGTGCTGGACATCCCAGACACTTTTGCCTTGTTGTTAGAAAGGCCTTGGTTTCACAAACTTGGGGGCGTGCCTTCCACTTTACATCAGATGATTAAGTTCCCGTATGAGGGAGAGATTGTTACCATCCGAGCTGAGATAGATAATGATGTGGCTGCCTTGGAGATACAACCTTTCACGAGGTTTCAGGTGTCAGCAACTTTTGAGGAATGGGTGGATCCTAGGGTGGCTAGGATCATGAAAAAAATGTAGTTTGAACCGGGTGAAGGTTCAAAATTGCCAGATTTCAGAGGACAAACTACTCGGAAGGGTTTGGGATACACATCTGATGAAGAAAAGCCGAAGATTAAAAAGAAAGGGTTGAAACTAGCAGATTGTTTTGTGAAGGCTTCAGGGTATCAGGGTGAGCTCGAACCGATAGAAGTTAACGGGATTGTGGTACCTGGTTTTGAGATCTTCCAAGAGATGCTGGGCAAGAAGATACTGACCAAAGAAGTTGGGGAAGAAGCAGAGAATTAGGAAGAAGAACTGATGAAGTTGGAGAGTCTGACTCTTGAAGAGGATATAAAGCCTGAAGAGAACCTGGTTACAGAGGAAGAAATGTCTATAGATGATGAAGACATTTACCTTCCTGATTTGTTTGAATGTACTTCCGCATTATCCAATAATAAAGACATTTCTTTTGCTTACTTGCCTGAGTCATTTCCATTTGCTCTACATGAATCAATCATATTTGATATCAGTTCAGCCAGAACTACTGCATTTAACTTGGGTACATCTGAGAACCCCAAGGAAATTCGGATTGCAAGTGAAGTTACCTCCGAGGAGAGGGAGAAATTAGAAGAAGTATTGGTCAGATATGCCAAAGTATTTGCTTGGTCCTATGAGGACATGTCTGGGGTAGACAGAAACATTGCCCAACACACAATACCAACTTATCTGAATATGAGGCCAGTGAAACAGAAAATCTGACGAATGAGACCAGAATGGGCTAAGAAATTCAGAGAAGAGGTTAAGAAATAGATAGATGTGGGGTTCATGGAAGTAGTGAAGTATCCTGAGTGGTTAGGAAATATTGTGCCAGTACCGAAGAAAGACGGGAAAGTCAGAATGTGTGTGGATTACAGAGATCTCAACAAGGCTTTCCCGAAAGATGATTTTCCTCTACCACACATAGATGTTCTGGTTGATAGTGCGGCTCTATCTACTATGTATTCATTTGCAGACGGGTTTTCAGGTTACAATCAGGTGCTCATGGCTGAGGAAGATAAGCACAAGACTGCCTTTGTTACCGAGTGGGGTACTTATTGTTACAGGGTAATGCCGTTCGGGCTCAAGAATGCGGAAGCTACGTATCAGCGGATGGCCACTACATTGTTCCACGATCTGATGCACAAAGAGATTGAAGTGTATGTGGATGACATGATGGTGAAATCAGAGACAAGAATTGGGCATATAGAAGCACTGGAGAGGTTCCTTCAGAGAGTTGACAAGTACAACCTGCGGTTGAACCCCAAGAAATGTGTGTTTGGGGTAACATCAGGGAAGCTGCTGGGGCATACAGTGGGAATGGGAGGAATTGAGCTAGACTCTGAAAAGATCAAAGCAATCACAGAGATGCAAGCACCGAAGACTGAGAAGGAAGTCAGAGCATTCCTAGGGAAGATTCAGTACATCAGTCGGTTCATCGCCAAGTTGACGTCAGTGTGTGAGCCTGTCTTCAAACTGTTGAGAAAAGATCAGCCGGTAAAGTGGAATGAGTAGTGTTAGTCAGCTTTTGACAAGATCAGAGAATACTTTGTAAAGCCTCATGTGTTGAAACCTCCGAGGTTGGGCAGACCTTTGATATTATATTTGGCCATAGAATCAGAAGCACTGGGGGCAATGCTGGTACATGCAGATGAGACAGGGATAAAACATGCAGTTTACTATCTGAGTAAGAAGATGCTCCCGTATGAGGCTCGTTATCAAGAAGTAGAGAAGATCTGTCTTGCAGTGGTATGGGCTTCCAGAAAATTGCGGCATTATTTCCAGTCTTACAAGATCCAGGTAGTGGCAAAGGAGAATCCTCTGAAATATCTGCATTCAATGCCTTCGCTAGTGGGGAAATTGGGCAGATGGTTAGTATTATTGACAGAGTTCGACATTGAGTATCTCACCACCAAAGTGATCAAGGGGCGAGCAGTAGCAGAGTTTCTGGCGTTGCAACCTATTGAAGGGGATCAATATAAGTTTGAATTTCCAGATGAATAGATCCAAGCAATAACAGTTCAGAGATGGAAAATGTATTTTGACGGAGCAGTGAATTACAAGGGAGCCGAAATTGGGATTGTGATAGTGACCCCCGAAGGAGACACCTTGCCTTTGGCCAAAAGGTTGATATTCAGAGTAACCAACAACATGGCCGAGTATGAAGCATGTGCTTTTGGTTTGACTGCATTGATAGCCTTGAAGGCCGAGAATGTGGAAGTCTACGAAGATTCTATCTTGGTAGTCCAGCAGATGCGAGGAGAATGGGAATTGAAAGAAGAACGGTTGAAACCTTACCTTTTTTACCTCAGAAAGTTGGCACAGGTTATCCCCGATTGTAAGTTTCAGCACTTGCCAAGAGAAGAGAATGAGATGGCAGATGCATTGGCTACACTTGCAGCGACTTGGGAAAATCCAGAAAAGTTAGTGATGAGACCGCTGATACTAACAACGGCAAGAAGACCTGTTTATGAGATAGAGAGAATTCTGGAAACAGAGGTCGATGACGGTAAACCTTGGTATTATGACATTCAGAGGTATCTGGAACATGGGGAACTCCCAGAGGGAGCAGGCAGAAAAGACAGAATAGCCATTCAGAAGTTAGCTTCCCAATATGTGATTTTGAAAGGGGAACTGTACAAGAGGCAAGCAAACGGTATTCAGTTGAAGTGTTTGAGAAAAAAAGAAGCTCAGCATGTAATGGAAGAAGTACACGCCGGGGTATGTGGTCCGCACATGAACGGGTTAAATTTGTCCCGCAAGATAGTGAGACAAGGTTTTTATTGGTCAACCATGGAAACAGACTGCGCGAAGATGGTAAAGCACTGTCATGATTGTCAAGCACACGGTAATTTGAATCACTTGCCGCACACAGAGTTGCACGGGTTGTCAGAGCCGTGGCCTTTCTCAGCATGGGGAATTGATATGATTGGAGAAATTCGACCGAATACATCGAATGGGCATCGCTTCATAGTAGTGGCAGTAGATTACTTCTCGAAGTGGGTGGAAGCCGAATCATTCCGCAATGTTACAGCAAAACAGATGGCAAAGTTTATAGCTCGGAACCTCATTTGTCGGTATGGTATGCCGCATCATGTAGTGACAGACAACGGAGTTCAGTTTCAAGGAGAGACGAAGGCAATGTTACAGAATTACGGGATAGGCCACCACAAGTCATCACCGTACAGACCGCATGAAAATGGGGCAGTTGAGGCAGCCAACAAGACTATAAAGACGATTTTAGCCAAGACGACAGAGAACTGCAGAGATTGGGCCGAGAAACTACCATATGCTTTGTGGGGGTACAGAACATCAGTAAGAACAGCAACAGAGGCCACACCTTACTCTTTGGTCTATGGAATGGAAGCAGTATTGCCAGTAGAAGTGGAAATACAGTCTATGAGGGTATTAGCAGAGGCAGAATTACCAGAACAATAGTGGGCCGCACAGAGGTTTGATCAGTTAGCACTGCTGGATGAGAAGAGAACGAAGTATTTGTATCACATGCAGTTGTATCAGAAGAGACTAGCCCGAGCATTCAACAAGAAAGTACGCCCCACCAAGATCAGAAAGGGTGATTTGCTACTTAAGCAATCAAAGCCGTCGACGACAGATCCAAGAGGAAAGTTCAGACCTAACTGGGAAGGGCCTTACATAGTGCAGAAAGTAATGGGAAATGGAGCAGTGAGGCTATCAGACTTGGAAGGGAACGATTTCACCGAGCCGATCAACGTAGACAGATTGAAGCAGTACTTTATCTGAGAGGGAGAAGACCGAGCAGTCACCAATGAAATTGGCAGAAGACCTAACCCAACGGAATAAGAAAATCATTCATGCATACACGTAACATTGCATTCTCTTCGTGTTTTTTTTTGTTGCAGGTTCGAAGAAAGGATAAAGCGGCAGAAATGAGCCAAGCAGCGTCAGCGCAGCTTCAGTTTCAGGGATAAGTCCCAGGAGGTGAGGCCCATATCGACTCGGGGGCGAGGCCCCACACCATGTCAGCTCGAGGGCGATGCCCCACATCATGTCAGCTTGGGGGCGAGGCCCATGTCAGCTTGAGGGCGAGGCCCACATCGTCAGCAATTTTGGGATGCGTCCCAGGGTCGAGGTGCCCCTGTTGTCAGTTCCAGTTCCGGGATGCGTCCCAGGGTCGAGGGACCACTACATCATCTGTTCGAGGGCGAGGCCCTCATTTCCAACGATATCGGGATGCATCCCAGGGTCGAGGTGCCCCCGTTGTCGGTTGCAGTTATTGGGATGCGTCCTAGGATCTAGGTCCACTGCAGCACCAACTCAGCTCGAGGCAGCAGACGAGCCAGGTAAGTGAAAATGCATTGCATAACTTTGATAGGATTGTTCAAAGTCACACACTGCACAAGTCCCATCAAAGTGAGGGCGACTGTAGGCATTGCATTTTTTCATGTGAAACCCGATGATGAGTCTCAGTTGGAGGCACTACCTTTTTAGTTAAGGATATTGCGGGAAACGGTCGTCAGAAGGGAATCGGTGTTTCATTAGATTTTTATTCACTTGTTTAGCGTCAGGCTCACTTGTTGGACCTCCGTTTAAAGCACTTTTGGCCCAAACCCACTCACCAAACCAACACAACACCTAGCTTACCAAGACAAAGCCCACGCCCACGCCCACCTAGGCCCACACGCCCATGGCCTCTAAAATACACCCAAATTAAATTAAATATTAATTAAATTAAATATTAACTAAATAAAATATTAATTAAGTAATTTACCAAATTAAATAAGACATAAAATATAATTATACCAAATTAAAATATTGTATATACTAAATTAAAGAAAACATTAAATTAAATCATACCTAATTAAGATAAATCACAAATATTATATACCTTATTTAACCAATATCATGCCTAAACAAGATAAATCAAATATTCAACCTTCCTAATTCACCAAAATTTGTCCCCCTCAATCAATCAAATCCTTTCCTTGTATGACACCAAATCCAATCTATTCCTTGTGAGACAAGGGGAAGCCCTATCCCTTGTCTATATAAACAACCCAAAACCAAAGCCAACCCCCTCTCCAATCTCTCACAATTCACGCCCATACATGCCCAAGAAACCCTAGCACTCTTATGCATACAGCAACAAAAAACTGCAGCCATATCACCGAAAAACACCTTAAAACAGTCCCTAAAATACTTAAAACAGTAACAAAAAAACTGCACCCTTAGCCTCCTTAAACAACTTAAAAATACAGCCCTTAGACCCCTAAAAATGCAAAAATATTAGCTTTAAAGACCTGAAACAGTAAGCAAATAATACAGAGAAAACATCAGCAAAATGGAGGTCAAACAGCAAGTAAAACAGCAAAACAGTGAGCTAGGACGCTAAACCAGTGAACCGGAGAAGTTGAGGAGCTTTAACCTTTCCGATCTCCGTGCAACGTAAGTCTGAAAGTCGGCAAAAAAGGTTAGACCTGAGGGTATTTTTCACACTTGTTTTCAGTTTTATCTTTATTATTTATTGAGTTTTGTTCGCATGATTACTATATTGAAATGCATGTTGTGGCCCTTGAGTAGATAAATATGCATATATTGTAAAATGATGTATGTTGTGGCCCTTGAATAAAATGAAAAATGTGTCGCCTCTCGTGGTATATAGGATGGAAACCCGGACATAAATTTCATAGCCGATTCCGAATGGACGGTAGTATGATTTGTACTTGGGATACAACTCCACGTACCACTTGAGTAAACGGCGCATATTTTGTTTTATGTTGTTTTGATTTGTTTGTCATTCGTTACTTGACTTCCGCATGTTATTTGTTTATGTAACGATGTGATCGAGCGCATGGGCTTAGTAAGTTGGATTAAAGGTCTCCTATTCTGAGGGGTTAAAATCCTTTACCACGATGCTTTGCCGCGCCGATCGATGTATATTCGGTTGAATGTAAGATGTGTTCAATCGGGTATACGAAGTCCGATATTACTGTCTTTATTTTTATATGTAACGATGTGATCGAGCGCATGGGCTTAGTAAGTTGGATTAAAGGTCCCCTATTTCGAGGGGTTAAAATCCTTTACCATGATGCTTTGCCGCGCCGATCGATGTATATTCGGTTGAATGTAATATGTGTTCAATCGGGTATACGAAGTCCGATATTACTGTCTTTATTTTTATATGTATGACGTGATCGAGCGCATGGGCTTAGTAAGTTGGATAAAAGGTCCCTTATTCTTAGGGGTTAAAATCCTTTACCACAATGCTTTGCCGCGCCGGTTGATGTATATTCGGTTGAATGTAAGATATGTTCAATCCGATACACGAAGTCCGATATCGTTGTCTTTACATCTTTATATATGTATTGTGTTGTTTTCGCATGGGCTTAGTAAGTGCGATTAAAGGTCCTCTATTTTGAGATGTTAAAATCCTTTACCATGATGCTTTACCGCGCCGGATAGTGTATGTTCAATTGGATGCGAGATAAGTTCAATCGGATATGTGAGGTCTTACATTGTGGATTTGTTTGTTTATGTATGCGTTGCATGAATCAGGTCTGGTTTCGTTCGAACGCGTTCTCGAACGTCACACGAACGCGAACCTTCTATTTACCGTTCGAACACGTTCTCGAACGCTACGCGAACGTGCACGTATTTTCTTGGTTTCATCATGCATCAGGTCTGGTTCCGTTCGAACGCGTTATCAAACGCTATACGAATTCGAACCTTCTATTTACCGTTCGAACGCGTTCTCAAACGCTGCACGAACGTACACCCACTGCACTGAGTCCTTTTCATCACGTCACGACATGTCTATTTTAGCACTTAGTTGTCTCTTTTTTTACCTTATGTATTTGTAGTACCACTTTAGGTATCTAATTCCGTCATGCGCTTAATTGTATTTCCTTAATATGCATGCTTGTATGAATGTTATTTGTTTGCGCTTTTGTGTCTACCAATGTGAAATTGTATGCTTTCCGTATGTCAATTTATCTATATGCTAATTGAGACATAGATTACATGTAAATAGGCTGTATGCAAATTCAGATATGTGTTACATGTAAATTTAGATGAACTTGTTGATATATGCATGTGAACTTATGGGTAAATCATCCTTGGAAATATGTTGCTTAGGCTTGGTTAGATTATTGCACAAATCATGTTATTACAAGTGGCATAAGTAAGGGACCATTCCGAACCCAATGGTTTGAGGTCTTCCCTTGCGAGGGGTGAGTGCGGCCTTAAATCTCATTTTCACGGTTCACACCGGGTGGCGACTCCATCACTCTTCGGTTTAGTCCCCCACGGGCTACTCCATACTCCCAACTAGGCAGCGAGCCCGGAACAGCATGCGTCGCCTAGTTTCTGTGTCCCACAATCACTGAATCATATTTAGTTTCAATCTAATCATAATTAGGCCGAATACGTATATAAAAACAAGAGGTGCAACCATTAAGTAAGTAATATTAAGGAAAAAAAATAATTATTCGTATTAATGAATCGGATATAAATAAGATTCGGATTGGCACTCTGAGCACCAATCCTAACATGAGATTCTTCATAATTGGCTTGCTTCGAATGCATAAGAAAATTTAACACAAAGCCAGCATAAGTACCAGGCAAAGAAGATAGAATGAAATTTCGGCCTAGCTGTTCATCGATCATTATGCATTGTCATTCCAAATATCAGATATGGCCTATCATGTTCGAAACATGAATGCTAACCTCCCTTCTATCATTGAGCGTAGCATGAAATAATTCTCTACATTATGGCAGATTTTGAATTTTGATATCTTAACTTGCGTAACTTTAAATCACACTCTGTAAAATTCACAGACAATCCAAATATGTTAATTTTCCAGTGAGGTTAAATGCTCATGCATAACATATTTTATTTATGCTACAAAAATATTTTTTACATCGCTTATTCTTACTGATGCTAGATATTCAGGTTTGAAAAAGGTATAGACTTTATTTGAATGCAACATGTAATAATAATTTAAAGTATACATGGGAGCAATCATTAACAATAAAGACAATAAAAGAATAGTATTGGTGGTTATAAACATCCAGAAATTGTTAAAACAATAGCAAAACACTAATTAAATTGAACAAAGTACATATCCCATCGGAGGGGCTTTGGAGAAGCCTGACCAGTTTTTTTTCATGTCATTAATGTCCGACCAGACTTATTTCAAGTCTGGACATATATTCTGCGTGAAACAGAAAGACAAAAATATAGAATCATGCATAACAATAGTAATAATGAAGTAGTAATAACATGGTAATAACACAATGATTGTAAAAGAGGGACAATAGAAATAAAATAATAAAAATAGTAATATAACAATATAGATAAGGTGCATATCTCATTGGCCTGGCTTTAGAGAAGCATGGCCGGATGTTTTTCATGTCATTATTGTCCGATCGAAATTAATTCAAGTCAGGCCATATATTATCCATGAAAAAGAAAGACAAAAATGCATAATCATGGATAGCAACAGTAATAACAAAGTAGAAACCACATGGTAATGATAAAGCTAATATAAAATGAGACCATAGTAATAAAACAATGAAAATTATAATAATGTAACTTGGAGAATGATAGGTGCATATTCTTCTGGTCTAGCTTCAGAAAATCCTGGTCGGATGTTTTATGTTTTGCTGGACATTTTTGATAAACGGTGCATGTCTGGTCAGAGATGTTGTGTCAGACCAGAAACGTAAGAATGCAAAATACGATGGAAGTAAAGATTAGGGAGACCTCAGGCCATACCTTTGGTATAGTTGGCTTTGAAAGCACTTCTGAAAGCCGGATAATTGCTAGATTATTTTCCGGAAATGGGAAAACTCCAAAGAACTTGTGAGATTATTCTCACTATTTTTCTACCTCAAAAACCTCTCTCTAAGACTTCATATCAAGGCTTCAGGACTAAAATTTTCGACCCATGTGAAGAATTTTGAGCACTTATTTATATTTCCCAAACTGAAATTGAAATGGGCAAGGGAATAAAATCACCACCCTGATTCCAGTGATTGAAAATCTGCATTGTCAATGAGTAGCTCGATCTATGTCCAGCCAGACAATAATCAGATCCCATGATTTCAGTAATTTAAAATTTACACACTTGCAGACAACTTGATATATGCCCAGCCGAATATTTTATTTCATAACAAAGGTTAGGCAGACATTAATAAGATCTTGTAATTTCAATAATTAAAAATATGTATACTCATTGACAATTTGTTATATCTCCGACCGTATTTAGTGTTTCAAATGTATGTCCGGACGGACATTGAATAGGGAAAGGTTGGCCGAACATAGGTGATGTCCAGCCATGACTTGGCTATTTGTTAGAATTCCCTAGAGTTCCCTTTCTTTCTAGCATTTATCCTTGCAACATTCCAAACCTTTACATGGTGCTCCCATAAGAGACTCATCATCAGACTATGTGTGAAAATACAATATCTATAGTCGCCCCCACTTTGGTAGGCTTATGTAGTGTGTGACAATGGAAAGTCTATCAAAGTCATGCATGTATTTTTACTTACCTAGTTTATCGAACATTGCCAGACTTACTTGGTCCTGTAGTAGTTTGCTTGTTGATTTATGGGCCCTCAGGGCCTTCGATACTAGTATGTAGCTTTGTGAGAGTTAAAGACCCCCATGTCCTCCGATGTTTCGATCGGTTATGAGATTACTTTGATCCTGACTGTGAGATGATTCTATCTCGTGTCCCTATTCTCGAGGATCTACTCCATTCCTAAAGTTGTTTGTGATGTTTCGACCCCATTCCCAAGTCTGCCCTCCATTCCCAAAATCGTATATTGTTTTGTCCTTATTCTCGAGGATCCACTCCATTCTCAGAGTTTTCTGATGT
Source organism: Zanthoxylum bungeanum (assembly GCA_019454045.1). Taxonomy (NCBI): domain Eukaryota; kingdom Viridiplantae; phylum Streptophyta; class Magnoliopsida; order Sapindales; family Rutaceae; genus Zanthoxylum; species Zanthoxylum bungeanum. The sequence goes on along the minus strand of SKCR01027390.1, from coordinate 194,679 downwards.
ATATCCTCATTTTCGATACTATACTCTATTACTGGAGTTATCTATGATGCTTCAACCTAATTCCTGAAGTTTGCACCTCATTCTCTGAGCCGTCTGCTATTTTTTCCTCATTCTTGAGGCTCTACTCCATTCCCGGAGTTCTCTGTGAAACTTCAACTCCATTCTCGAAGTCTATACCCCATTCCTAGAGTTCTATACTATTTTCTACCTCATTCCTGAGGCTCTACTTCATTCCCAAAATTGTTTGTGACGCTTCGACCCCATTCTCGAAGTCTGCACCTGATTCCCGGAGGCGTCTGATGTTATGTTATTATGTCCTCATTCTTGAGGCTCTACTATATTCCCGAAGTTGTCTATGACACTTCGACCCAATTCCAAAAGTCTGTACCTCATTCTCGGAGCTGTTTGAAATTCTATTATTCTCTGTCCTCATTACCGAGGTTTACTCCATTCCCAGAGTTATCAGTGATGCTTTAACACCATTTTTAAAGCTTGTACCCCATTCTCGGAGTCGTTTGACATTCTTTTGTTCTTTCCTCTTTCCCGAGGCTTTACTCTATTCCAAGAGTTTTCTGTTGTTCTATTTTTCTTTGCAACTATACTTGCCAGCCATGTCTATCGACGTTTGTGATAGAGGAAAGTTCATCCTCAAGTTTCCTTAATAAATTAGTGCCTTGGCTTTTTACTTCTAGAACAATCTCTTTATTTTTGATCCGCTGATCATTTTTCTGTTCTGCCAACAAAGAATCTCATCTCTTTAAATGAGGCTAAAAACTTACATTCTTATTTGATCCCCTTTGCGTGTACAACACACAAGTTCGGTGCCGAAACATCACTGTTGCATTCCATCCTTTCGTACGACACGTCCAACCGGATATTTTCACATATGCTTGGCCAAATATTTTCTTCAAGACATGTTCGGCTAGATATTCGTCGGGACATAAAAATGACAGGACTTGTCCTCATTTCACCAAGACGTACCTAAAAAAAAAAGAAACATATGTCAAGCCATTTTCGCACCCAAGCTATCTCCGACGAACTTCTGACAATCCTTGTTATTTTCCAACCACCACCATTGATAATGTCATGGCAAGGACTCTCTGTGCCTAATCGCGTGCCCGAGGACACACATTGTCGTTCGTCTCCTCTCAATAACATTCTTCTGGCATACCATATTTACTCCTATATTGAGCCAATAAGAGTTTTTCTTCCTCTTTCGTTCACGTCTATTCTGGTTTTATAAACTGGTAAACCTTTAATTTATGTCCAGCCAGACTTTTTTCAAACTGATCCCCAATTCATTTTATATCTGACCGGAAATTGTTTACAACAGAAAATGTACAACATTAGAATTGTAATATGAAGTACTGTTGAGTTCATAGTATGAGTATTTGAGATGCATCCCATGTTATTAAGTTGGGCAAATGTCTCTATGCACAAGTTATGTATGAGATAAGATTAGCAGTGTTGAGTAGAGTCAGAGGTCAAAGGCTTAGGGGGATAGTACGACCTATTCCTTCCCAGTAGCATCTCTTGGAGGGGGATGTTATAGAATATAAATTTTCGGAAAGAATCCAGAATCATACGTGTACTAACCATTCCAAAGCAGTAAATAACATAACTATTATAAGTTAAGACATTAAAATAAGCATAGAACAATGTATAAGGTAATAAATAAACACTAAAAAGGCATTTGCATACTTGCAACAGAATCATGCATAATTAACAGTAAACAAACAAGATATGGCATAATTAATTAAAAACCAATCTGATCCTTGTATATGGTTGATCCCTCAATGGTTCGTGGGATTAAATCTTAAGTGTATACCATATTATAGCCCATTCGGAATCTGCTATGGAAATTACATATGGGTTTCCATCCTATATACCAAGGGGAGGTGGCCATATATTGTTGGATATACTGGTTCATAATAGAAACTCAAACATACGGAAGTAGTAATAATAAATAAATGGTGCCCTTAGGTTGTATCTTTTATTGTAGTTTAGCTCCAACAGAAGCCTCTGAATGATGGATTGTTGCTTGGTTGTTTGCTGAAAAGAGGGGAACTCTAATGATTCTACTAGTTTTTTCTACTAACATATTTTCTCTCTAAGTTTGCACGGTTTTAGAAAGTCAGAGTGTTAATAGATTGTTTCTTGGGTGATTTTTATTCTAAAATGTCATAGGTTTTAGGACATATATCCTGCCAGATATACCATGCTCGTAATTTTTGAAACTGAAGATTTACATGATCAATGACAGCTCAACATATATCTGGCCGGATATGAAATTCAAATTATATATCAGGCATGACAAGTAATTTGAATTCTATTTACGGCTGTATATAAATCAGATCCATGGTTCTAAGGATTGATTATCATCACGTTTATTGACAACTGGAAATATCCGGAAGGATTTAGGGTTTTCGATATATATCCGACTAGATCTAGGGTTTTCAAGGTCTGTTTCCTGAAGTTTCCTTCCTTTCTAGCATTCACCCTTGCAACTTTCCATGCTTTCAAAAGTGTCCCCAAAAGAGACTCATTATTGGGTTATGTATAAAAATAAAATCTCTACAGTCGCCCCCAATTTGGTAGGTTTATGTAGTGTGTGACACTGACATGTCTATCAAAGTCATGCATGTATTTTTACGTACCTGGCTTGACAGGCCATTTCGGACTCATCTGGACTTAAAGTGGGTTTTCTGATAAGTGGACCCTCGGGTCCTCTGATGCCTCGATCGGTGATTAGAATCCTTAGGTTCCCAGATGCTTTGATCGGCTATGAGATGTTTCGATCTCTATTGTCAAATGTTTCGATCTCAACTGTGATAGTCGATGAACCCCCAGATTCTCCGATGCTCCATTCTCTGCTATGATAGTTGATGAACCCTCAAGTCCCCTAATGCTTTGGTCAGCTGTGAGATGCCTTGATCCCTGTTCTTAAAATCTGTACCCCATTCTTGGAGCTGTCTGATATATGTTCTTTGACTTGAAGTCTCAACCCAGGCCTTACCTGAACTTGAAGCCCAACTTTGAACTTGAAGACCAACTCTGTGTTGAGATATATGTCCTGGAGCTTCATGTAATGTAAACAGAATTATATTTTATGAAAAAAAATGATGCATTATTCATTTATTAAAGTTTTTGGATTAATATCGCATATTGTAAATTATCTTGTTTACCCTAGATTACTCATTTTCCTTCAGATTTAGGGTATGAGTGTCATACACAAGAGGATTTAATTCTGAAGTTAGTAATCTAAAATAGTCCATAGAGAGCAAACAAAGCGGGTACTTTGTTTACGGTTTATCTATAGATGCGGTCAATTCTATAATTGTATGGCAACCTTAATCCTGGATCGTCTATGTGGAGATATAAGAATTATGGCACCTTATATGATGTGATCATATAGGACTGGACCCAGATAGAAATGAGTTTCTTATAATATCCGTTAGATAAATAAAATCATTTTAATCTACTTGATTTTCATATATGGATTGATCTGAATCCTAATGGTACTACGAACTCCCGCATGACAGGCTATGTCCTTTGATTTACAAAGGTGAGATTGGTGTAGTAATCCCGACCAATAGCCACATACTTTGGGGATATGATTTGGTATGTAGTTAGGGACGTTTTACATATTTAGGGAATTCACTCCTTCTTGCGAGAAGTAGAGAAATTACTTCCTTAAGGGTTGATTCGGTACTTGAACGGTTAGAGCGATCAAGTCTTTCTATTACGAATAGAAAGATTAACATTCATAATGGTTATGAATAAATCTTTCATTAGAAAATCAATGGTACTTAAGGTAAAAATAATTAAAAGGGTATAACAGATATTATGACTCGGCCTTAATTTTGAGATACTTGTTCTGTATGTAATGGCTATATCGATGGACACCAACGTGGTTCGACTTAATTTATCTATCTGCGACAACGAGAGTGCAACTTCGAGTTTTTAGTGGAATAACCCGAAGATGATGATTCAGAATATTTAATTAAGAGCTTAATTAATATTCTTGGATTATTGGAGCTCGGAACTGCAGGTCCATTTGGTCCCGTGCTAGCTCGATAAACTGTAACAGATTAGATATAATTGGATAAATATATACTCACATGTGTATAATATATATTAACATGGTTAATAATATTATTTTATCACACTTGAAACTATATATTAAGTTTAATATATGGTTTTTAATAATTTTATTATAATTATTAATTACATGTCATTGAGTTATATTATATATATAATTTAATTAAGAGTTTATATTTTTGGATTTTCAAAAATGGGTTTTGGAAACCTTTGGTTTCTTTTTGGTAGTTACACCTTTTAAAAGGTGATAACTCTTTTTTTTTTGTAATATCTTTTCCATTATAGAAATTAAATATTTATTGTTATAAGATTTTGAAAAAAATCCTAGGGTGGTCAATTATTGTAATAAGGGTGTGTTAGACAATTATGACCCATAGCGTCACTATTTATAAAAGACATTGTGGTTTTTGTACAAATTAATTATGTAGCAATGGAAATTGTATTTTATCATTTTGTAATTTGTTTACTTAAATATATAAATGATAAAAGTCCTTATGATTAGTTACGGATTATAAGACATGAGACAGTATCAATCCATAAAGGTTTAATCATTAAATATCCCTAGTCGTAGTATTACCGAGACTGGACATCGATAATGTGGAATAGACTAGTATTGCACTTTTGCGTGTTATGGAAGCGTAACGCCATAGTTCTCATATATTTAAGTATTGGAGACTTATGCAAGTGTCATAGGAGGTTGTGTTTACCGATGGAAACAGCTTCGCTCTGGATAGACCCCGCGGAATCCCATTGGTAGTATGTGTAGGGGTTTTTAGGGGCTAAATCCGGTAACGCAGCGGAGGCGGTGGAAAATCAAATTTTCCGATTTCAAAACTTTTTCTCGGATTAATTAAATAAACATATTTATTTAATTATCCAATAATCAAATTATGAAATAAAATTCAATAAATCATATTTAAGTGAATTTACCGAATTGCCCTTACATTTCGTATTTTGTCCATTTTAGTCCGAAATTGATCAAATCAATTTTGAATGATTCTAAATTATTTATAAGACGAACTTAGCATGTTCAAAACATCAAAACACCAAAAGCAACATAAAACCCAAAAATAACCCATTTGGCCGAATGCACCATTAGGGTGCCAAATGGTGCACTTTGTGATTTCATGCTTCAAAACACATCAAGATGTAATCCAATCAACATGAAACTTTATATTCATCATATACACATCCTTATACACAACATAAATGAAAAGTCCCAAATTTGGACAAGGTCTTAAACCCTAATTTTTCAATTTCTTCAAATTTGACAAATTAGACCAAATTGGTTGAATCAATTAGTTCAATCATGTTTTCTTTCATCTAACCAAAGTCTCAACATAATGAAACAAATCAAGATCAAATCTAGTTCATTTAAGAGTGGGTCAACAACTCTAGATTAGCAACAAAGTTTCCAAAACCTTAAAAGAATACTTATAACTACACTAGTCACAAGCTTCCACTATTATACATGCTCAACACTTTCACCAAACTTCCATTCACCAAAACACAAAGAATAAGAAAAGAATAACTTAAGAACATCACAAGATGTAGCCTAGATCCTAAGGAACATTTTCCTTTCTAATAGTAAGTTGAGAAAACTTACTAAATCCAACCTTTTTCCTTGCTTTTCCTTTTCTTCTTCTCTAGCTTCTCTTGTTTCTTTTAATGGAGTTTTGTAAAAGTGTATTAGGTTATCAAAGTGAAATGAAATGAAAACAATATATACTTGTTACACAATATGCCTTGGCCGAATTTGTCAAAGACAAATACAAGAATATTAATTTCATTTTCATTTCAAATAAATTTGATCAACTTGATAAAATATCTAAAACACTTTAAAGATATTTTAATTAAGTCAACAAAGGCAACTAAGCCTTAAAAACAAATATCCAAATCTTAAGATATTTATATTTTAATTAATTTAATCATTTAACAATTAAATAATTAAATAATTAATTAAATACATATATATTAAATATATGTATTATATTTACATTAAATATTAATACATATATACATTTATGATATTAGTCAAATATATCAGTTTGACTATTAATTAATGTCTATTCAAATTAATCAAGTATTAAATATAAATACACAATAATTAAGCAAATGACTATCGGGCCCGTTTAGCATGTATTTTGCGTTTAACCTTTAAACAACTTTATAAATAATCAATATTATTTATAAATGTTGCTCTAGTGCTCTACGAGTATATTTCATTATTGAGACTCTCTAGATTCAGGTATATCCGTCACGAAATCCAATTTCGTGTCCATAATTTATCCACCCGTAAATTATGACGATCACGGATAATCTCGATGAATCATACATGTCGAGGTCATGGCATATGTATAATTCCTCCGTCACAGGTATCCGGATAAATCCCAGAGATATAAATGTGAACGTCAAATCTCTATGGGGATTATCCAGTCGACTATTATATTAGCAATCTCTAAAAGAATGTTTAGAACTAGCTTCTAAACTTTACCATGGGCCCATGGTTTTATCTGATGGCTAATCATATGGACTACCTATGCTCTGGTACACAGAACTGACGGATCCTATCTTGATACACATAGGACACCCTGAGGATCTATCTACACCCAACCAACAGGCGGAGGTCTGATCTAAATAGATTGGTGACGTGACTGCCATCTAAGTGTAGAAGATGTCTCATATGCCCACAATGGCATCTCAAGTCTAAGAATCACAAGTGCTACTCAACCCGAGAAGATTCTTATTGTCGTTGGTGTACCATCCATTAAGAATCTTCGGTGAGTCGTTCAGTGTTTATCCGCTATAAACACCCACACGTCTATACTAGTCTCCAAGACTTATGGTTCATTGAGAAACCATTGGAATCATATATTCCAGTATACGACATGTACCGGTCTCAACGGGTTACTTTACTGACCAAGTAGTGTAAACCTTGACCAGGAACTGTCTGAGAATGACAACGTCATGATACAACTCAATGTCAGTTGCGACGCTTTTGCAACTGTACCATGACTAGTCATTCTAAGGTTATTACGTATTTACCATATTAAAGATACATTATATTATAGAAACTGCATATATATTATTCATAATAATAATTTTTTACAGAAGTATTCAAAAGAAAAACAACTTGGAATTGGCACTCTGAGCACCAACCTCCCACTTGCTCTAGTGCCAATATCGATTGTATCTAATACCCATCGACTCCACGTGTTTATCGAACAGCTTCGGAGGTATGGCCTTCGTCAGCGGGTCTGCTACATTATCTTCACTCGGTACCTTGCACACGACAATATCCCCTCACGACAAAATCTCTCGAATGATGTGGTACTTGCGTAATGGCTCCAGTATTATCACTGTATAACGGAATCGAATTCTCGCTACTTGGGACAACTCCCAATTCTGTGATAAAGTTCTTTATCCACACAGCCTCTTTTGCAGCTTCAGAAGCTGCAATATATTCCGCCTCAGTGGTGGAATCTAGTGTCGATCACTGTTTGGAACTCTTCCAACAAACTGCACCTCCGTTAAGGGTAAATACGAATCCAGATGTAGACTTTCCATCATCGGGATCCGATTGAAAATCAGAATCCGTATTCCCGTTAACTTGCAGTTCGTTTCTTCCATAAATTATTAACTTATCCTTAGTACCTTTAAGATACTTGAGGATATGTTTAATGGCCATCTAATGGTCATTACCTGGATTGGACTGATATCGACTAGTTACGCTAACAGCGAAACTGATATCAGGCCTCGTACATAACATGGCATACATTATGCTACCAAAACACGAAGCATAAGGTTGGTTAGACATTCTAACCTTCTCATCTTCTATTTGTGGACACATCTTCTTTGAAAGATGAATCCCATGTCTGAACGGTATGTTTGCTGTCTTAAAGTTACCAAAACTATACCTTTCCAAGATCTTATCTATGTACGTTGATTGGGATAACCCACTAAGCCTCTTTTGTCTCTCTCTATAGAGTTTTATCCCTAAAATATAGGAAGCTTCTCCCAGGTCCTTCATGGAGAAATCTTACAGAGGTACGCTTTGACGCTTTGTAACATACCTAAATCATTCCCAATGATTAGGATGTCATCAACATATAGGACTAAAAATACGACCATGCTCCCACTGGCCTTCTGATACACACAAGATTCTTCTGAATTCTTGAGAAAACCAGACGATCTAATAATCTCGTCGAATCGAAGATTCCAACTTCGTGAAGCTTGTTTAAGTCCATAAATGGACATCTTAAGCTTACATACCATGCCCGAGTTTTCGCTAGACGCAAAACCTTCCGGCTATTCCATATAGATTTCTTCATCAAGGAATCCATTTAGAAAAGTCGTTTTGAAATCCATTTGCAAATCTCATAGTCATGATACGCAACTATAGAAAGCAAAATCCGAATAGACTTAAGCATTGCTACCAGCGAAAAAGTTTCATCGTAGTCGACGCCAGGTCGTTACGTGTAACCTTTTACTACCAGTCGGGCCTTGTAAGTTTCAACCTTACCGTCAGGCCCGCGCTTCCTTTTGTAAACCCATTTACAACCGATAGGAACAATTCCTTCGGGAAGCGGAACCAAGTCCCAAACTTGATTCTCATTGAGTCTATCTCGGATTTCATGGCACTTTGCCATTTCACGGAGTCGATGTCCAACATCGATTCTCTATAGGTGAAAGGATCTGTCTCTTCAACTAAAAGAACATCCAGACTCTTTTCTTGTATCAAATACAAGTGTTCAGGAGGTTTAGATACCATTTCCGACCTACGGAGTATGTGTGTTGAAGGTCTTTCATCTACTTGAACTTCAGGTTCCTCCGTTGGTTCGTTGTTTTCAGGTTGGACTTCATCAAGCTCAACCTGTCTATGATTACCACCTTCTGACAAAAATTCTACTTCTAGAAATTTTACGAAGCGAGCTACGAACACATTTCGATGCTCGGTATCATAGAACAGATATCCCCTCGTATTCGAAGGATATCCGACAAACCTAAAATTTAGCCCTCGAGGCGAAAGCTTATCTTGCTGAGTCACCCTGACATAGGCAGGACAACCCCAAACCTTAATATGATTAAGATTTGGTCTCCTACCGAACCATATCTGATACGGAGTCGTAGGAACAGCTTTTGAAGGAATCTTGTTCAAAAGATGTGCAGCTGTTAAAAGAGAGTAGCCCCATATATAATAGGGCAAATCTGTGAAACTCAACATTGATCGGACCATATCCAATAAAGTCTGATTTCTCCTCTCAGACACTCCATTGTGTTGTGGAGTACCTGGAGGAGTATATTGAGCGAGAATCCCATTCTCCTTCAAATAATCCATGAACTCACCACTCATATATTCGCCGCCTCGATCAGATCGAAGGCATTTAATATATTGTCCAGTTTGTTTTTCTACTTCATTTCGGAACTCTTTGAACTTTTCAAAGGTTTCCGATTTATGTCGCATCAAATAGACATAACCGTACAGTGACAGATCATCGGTAAAGGGTAACAAAGTACGAATAACCACTGTGAGCAGTCTGACTTAGCGGACCACATACATCAGAATGTACGAGTTCCAGTAAGTTAGTGGCGCGGTGTCCAACACCAGAAAATGAGGCTTTGGTCATCTTACCCTGAATACAGGATTCACAAGTTGGATAGGATTCAATGGTAAGATCTGGTATCAAACCATTCCTAACCAATTGGGTAAGGCGGTTAACGCCAATGTGACCAAGCCGCATATGCCAAAGTTCAGTATCATTAATTACAAGTAAACTACGTTTATTAATTCCAGTATTCAAAATATATTTTGAAGTTTGCAATGTATAATGACCATGCTGGTTTGGACAACTAAGGATCTGAATATTATTTCTATCATACAAATATAAAAAATTGTTCTTAATATTAATACAAAAGCCTTCTGTATCCAATACATAAAGTGATATAATATTAGCTACACATCCTGGTACAAAATGGCATTCATTTAACAAAAGTGTCCCATTCGGTAATGAGATCTCGCATACTCCCACTGTAACTACATCCAAAGAGTCTCCACTCCCGAATCGCAATTGCATCTCTCCAGGCTTTAGCCTCATACTTTCCTTCAGCACCTGCAACGAATTGCAAATGTGAGTGGGACAAGCAGAATCTAAAATCCAGTTGGATGTAATGGCTTCACAAGCCAAAGATATATCAATAACTGAAAAAATAAATGTACCTGACGTAGATGCTCTCTCCCTCCTCAGCTGGGTGATGTAGTCAGGACAGTTCCTTTTCCAGTGCCCGACTTTGCTGCAGTGATGCAACTTGTCTTCAGAAGCCCTTTTGGGCTTAGCTATCTTTGCATGCGGTTGAGGACCAAAACCTTTCTTATTCTTCCCTTTCTTATTCTTTCCCTTTGGCCAGGCCTGGGAAGAAGCGGAAAGAGAAGTGGGTCTAGGAGGGCGAGTCGGAACTCCCTTCTTAAGGTCCTCTTCCGCCGTGAGCAACATCCTATGTAGCTCTTGGTAGGTACAGATAGTCCCATTCATGTTGAAGTACATCACGAACTAGCGATATGAAGCTGGGAGTGAACCAAGAATGACACTTCTACCGAGAATGTCATTCAAGATGAGATTATGTTGCCTCAATTGATCGATCAAATCGATCATCTGAAGAACATGTGGGCTAACATCTTGCCCCTCATCCAGACGCGCATGGAACAGTTCCATTGCGACTTTGTGAACAATCACTTGTTTTTGGTTCTCAAACGATTGTCTCAATCGCGTCATCATACTATACGAATCTAGCATACCATAATTTTGTTTCTTGAGTTTCGGAGACAGTGAACTAAGGATGTATGATTTAACCCTTAAATCATCATCCTTCCAAGTTTCAAAAACTTGGCGTTCCTCCTCTGTAGCGTCCGCACCCACAACAATGGGCAACAGACCCTCAAGAACATATCCCAGCTTTTCGGAATCGAGGACAATCCTCAAGTCCAATTCCCAGTCAGTGAAGTTCTCAGCGCCTTTAAGTTTGTTCGCATCAAGCATACGCGCAAACTGATTTGTGGATTGTGCCACCATCGCAAATCTATCATATAGATCACGAAAAACGGTTAGCAAAAATTAAGCAGTTTCATATAATATCAAAAGCATAAACTAGATCATGGATTTTTAATCTAAAAATGCCCCTCCCACTAAATCATGCAATATTGTAATCCCCAAACAGAATACAAAGATTTAATAATTAAATTAAATACAAATAGTGAAAAGTGGATCCCGTGAATATATTTCAGCTCACAGCAGAGGCACGGTCTCGCCTACGTATATTCATCAGGTAGGCAACTCATTTGTCAATCATTCACTAATGACTCATGGGTTTCCGGTCCTGGTAGTTTCTCGTTGTCGCTGCAAAGGCAAGCCCACAAGGAGACGTACCAAGGTTAAACTCGTCAATGATAAACACAAGTTACTTATGTAATCCTGACAGCTAGGGCACGTTCAGAATTCCGCTTTCGCTTTAATTTATCTAGTATCTGATATACATCCGGTATAAATAAATCTCTATCGGCTACACCCTCATAGCAGAGGCACGGTCTCAGATGTAGTCACAGAGAAGTATTCATAAACCGTATTGACAAGACATACCACATAACATGCATCAAATGCATAATTACATTAAAACCTTATTAATCAGAGATTTTCCGCTAAGTGTCATACACCCTAAATCTAATCAAATTAGATTATAATAAGCATGTATAAAGTCAAGAAAACATGATTAAACATTGATTTAATAAAGGCTAATCATTTTAGGGGGCCTAGAATCAGACTCGCTCTGATACCATTTTGTAGGGGTTTTTAGGGGCTAAATCCGGTAACGCAGCGGAAGCGGTGGAAAATCAAATTTTCCGATTTCAAAATTTTTTATCGGATTAATTAAATAAACATATTTATTTAATTATCCAATAATCAAATTATGAAATAAATTCAATAAATCATATTTAAGTGAATTTACCGAATTGCCCTTACACTTGGTATTTTGTCCATTTTAGTCCGAAATTGATCAAATCAATTTTGAATGATTCTAAATCATTTCTAAGATGAACTTAGCATGTTCAAAACATCAAAATACCAAAAGCAACATAAAACCCAAAAATAACCCATTTGGCCGAATGCACCATAAGGGTGCCAAATGGTGCACTTTGTGATTTCATGCTTCAAAACACATCAAGATGTAATCCAATCAACATGAAACTTTATATTCATCATATAAAAATCCTTATACACAACATAAATGAAAAGCCCCAAATTTGGACAAGGTCTTAAACCCTAATTTTTCAATTTCTTCAAATTGGACAAATTAGACCAAATTGGTTGAATCAATTGGTTCAATCATGTTTTCTTTCATCCAATCAAAGTCTCAACAAAATGAAACAACTCAAGATCAAATCTAGGTCATTTAAGAGTGGGTCAACAACTCTAGATTAGCAACAAAGTTTCCAAAACCTTAAAAGAATACTTATAACTACACTAGTCACAAGCTTCCACTATTATACATGCTCAACACTTTCACCAAACTTCCATTCACCAAAACACAAAGAATAAAGAAAATAATAACTTAAGAAAATCACAAGATGTAGCCTAAATCCTAAGGAACAATTTCCTTTCTAATAGTAAGTTGAGAAAACTTACTAAATCCAACCTTTTTCCTTGCTTTTCCTTTTCTTCTTCTCTAGCTTCTCTTGTTTCTTTTAATGGAGTTTTTGTAAAAGTGTATTAGGTTATCAAAGTGAAATGAAATGAAAACAATATATACTTGTTACACAATATGCCTTGGCCGAATTTGTCAAAGACAAATACAAGAATATTAATTTCATTTTCATTTCAAATAAATTTGATCAACTTGATAAAATATCTAAAACACTTTAAAGATATTTTAATTAACTCAACAAAAGCAACTAAGCCTTAAAAACAAATATCCAAATCTTTAGATGTTTATATTTTAATTAATTTAATCATTTAATAATTAATTAATTAATTAATTAATTAAATACAAATATATTAAATATATGTATTATATTTACATTAAATATTAAATACATGTATACAATTATGATATTAGTCAAATATCTCAATTTGACTATTGATTAATGTGTATTCAAATTAATCAAGTAATAAATGTAAGTACACAATAATTAAGCAAATAACTATCGGGTCCCTTTAGCATGTATTTTGCGTTTAACCTTTAAACGACTTTATAAATAATCAATATTATTTATAAATGTTGCTCTAGTGCTCTACGAGTATATTTCATTATTGAGAGTCTATAGATTCAGGTATATCCGTCACGAAATCCAATTTCGTGTTCATAATTTATCCACCCGTAAATTATGACGATCACAGATAATCTCGCTGAATCATACAGGTCGAGGTCATGGCAAATGTATAATTCCTCTGTCACAGGTATCCAGATAAATCCCAGAGATATAGATGTAAACGTCAAAGATCTATGGGGATTATCCAGTCGACTATTCTATTAGCAATCTCTAAAAGAATGTTTAGAACTAGCTTCTAAACTTTACCACGGGCCCATAGTTTTATCTGATTGCTAATCATATGGACTACCTATGCTCTGGTACACAGAACTGACGGATCCTATCTTGATACACATAGGACACCCTGCGGATCTATCTACACCCAACGAACTGGCGGAGATTCGATTAAATAGATTGGTGACGTGACTGTCATCTAAGTGTAAAAGATGTCTCATGTGCCCACAATGGCATCTCAAGTCTAAGAATCACAAGTGCTACTCAACCCGAGAAGATTTTTATTGACGTTGGTGTACCATCCATTAAGAATCTTCGGTGAGTCGTTCAATGTTTATCCGCTATAAACACCCACACGTCTATACTAGTCTCCAAGACTTATGGTTCATTGAGAAACCATTGGAATCATATATTCCAGTATACGACATGTACCGATCTCAACGGGTTTACTTTACTGACCAAGTAGTGTAAACCTTGACCAGGAACTGTCTGAGAATGACAACGTCATGATACAACTCAATGTCAGTTGTGACGCTTTTGCAACTGTACCATGACTAGTCATTCTAAGGTTATTACGTATTTACCATATTAAAGATACATTATATTATAGAAACTGCATATATATTATTCATAATAATAATATTTTACAGAAGTATTCAAAAGAAATACAACCGGGAATTGGCGCTCTGAGCACCAACCCCAACAGTATGACTATGTGTCTATGGGAATCCACATCAGGGTAGGTGTATTTGGTCTTAACCTGAGACTTGGATCGCTAGTACTTGCGACAATCAATACGTTTTGGTTTTGGTCGTCCAGGACTTTAACAGGTTCTGTGTACGCCTCTTCTGGGTTTATTGAGAATCGTAGTGTATTGGGTGTGATGTCAAAATGGAAGTATCACTTCAGTCATATGAAGATGGTGATCACGCAGTGATACAAAACTGGTACTTTAAATTTGTTGCAACCATCGGGATAATATGACTTGGTCATGATTATCCGATTAAAGAGACTAGTTGCTTGATATCCGATATATACTTCGTACGGGACAGACACTATTCCAGCCTCAGGCCTTGCATGTCACATCCGATACTGGATCGTTTTACACAATACTACGTATACTACGCCTGACAAAGATCGTATATTCCATTAAGAATATTTCTGGAGAATTGGGTAGGCACGGTGATTTGCTAGAAGCGAACGATATCTCGTAAATCGGTAAAAACGTAGTACGAGGTACGTACATGTTCTGATAGTCCGACGAACGGATTTACTGCCAACATATCCAGGGATCTCTTGGGTCGCTTCCCGAAGATTCACAGATGACGTTTGATTCGAACTTAATTAATCTGAGATTAATTACGGAGAAATTTTATCTATGATAAAATACTATTTGAAGAGAGAGAAAGATTAATTCGGAATTAATCGTTAAAATAATATATTCGATATATTAAACGAAATTAGATTTCGACGCGGAATTAAAATTGGATTTTAATTCGGGCAAACGAATTAATTTAGAATTAATTCGCGAGCGACGTGAATAGTAAATTTGATTTAATTACGTCGCAACGGAAAAATTCGTTAATTCGGAATTAACGAAACCGAGCCCGGGATGTGTTTGCGAGGCCACTCCGATTTTAAATCAAGTGCGGCCACAAGTCACATCGCTCGTCACATCGCATGTCACTTTAGTGATGGATGTCTATTCACCTTTTTGGTGAGTGACAACTAGTCATTATTCTTGATGTTGGTTGTTGAGAGCCTTTAATGCATTTTTTGGCTCCAAAATTTGGTTAGACTTTTTGAAAGCATATACCAAAATTTGGTAAAGCATTTTTCATTATTGTTTTTAGAAAACAAATACCAAAACAAAGAAAACTCTCTCTCTCCCAATATCTCTCAAAACCGTGAGCCATATTATAGGAAAGAAAAATTGTTTTTCTTTCAATTCTTGCTAGCACATTCAAAGAATCATTCAAGGTGATAGGGAAACCATCTCAAGAGCTTGGAATCCTCTCAAAGCTTGGAGCTTGTTCATCTTCAACCAAACTTGGAGCTTGACCGAATACAACAAGGATTTTTGTGTTCTTCGTCTTCAAAATACGTTCAATGTAAGTGTGATTCCGCCTCACTTCTTTGAGTATTCATTCTTTTCATTGCTTAAATATGATCTTGGGACCACATTAGAAACCAACAAGGGGAAGAAGTTTTTTTTTTTTTGTAAAATAAAACCCCAGGTATCTCATTCTAGCCATAGTCACCTTTCCTTTTCTTAGAATTCTCTCAAGAGTTGAGAAAATAAAAGAAGAACAAATAAAACCAAAAGGCAAAAACCTTGTGTGACACTTTGATCTCTAAAGAGTTTAGAGACAAGATTTTGAGTATAGCCCACTCTATTCTCTGTTGGTCAGGAGATATTGCATGGATGTCTATTTGGTGTCGAACTAACTTTATCATCATTTCCCTCTCCAACACTACACAGCAGTGAGCAATTTTCTGCTCACTGTCGCATCTAAAAATTATGTAATGGGACTCGGTTCGAATTATTTTTGATCCAGAATTTTTGGGGAACATTTAACGGTGTATTAAGACTGTGTTGGGGCTTGTTTTAATTGACCTGAAACTCAGTTTGTGCCGCTATTTTGGGACTGAAATTTTGTCAAAAACTGAAGCAAAATTTCAATGGGAGAGCTTGTCAGACTCGGCCAGAAGAAGAGAAGGAGAAAAAAAATTTATAGTCTGATCCAGGGTGCCTAACATGTTTGCGCCGTGCTAGGAAAGTAGTTCATACACTCTCGTTTCACCTGAACTTTGAAGCTCAACTCTGAACTTGGAGCCCAACTTTGGTCTTTCTAAGCCTTCTTAGACTGTCCCACTCATTGGTTTCCATTGCACCGCCACTTCTGTCATCCGACAGATCCCAAACATCCGAACTTGCATGATTAAAGTGACTCATTATTCCTTACCTCTGGCAGCAGGCCCATTCTAGCCATCTATATGATGAACACTTGATTTGGACGAATCTCGTCCTTTCCCATTTATCTCTGGAGCTTTTCATTCAATAGTTTTTTTCCTTATATTCCAATGTTCCTATTATTTTTGGCAAGATTCGCCCTCTATTTCCTCCTCACTAGGTATTAGCTGGTTCTGTTAACAAAGTAGGTGTTCTTTTCTTATCCTCTAAGTGTCGAAAACAAAATTTTATGTGCTGTAATTTCATTCTGTCTAGAAATTCTGATTTATATCCGGTCGGATATAGCTGCTTTTCATATGTCCAGCTGGATATACATCCAAGTTATGTCCGGCCGGATGTGCTTCAAGAATAAAAAAAGGCATCACTGATACTTCCCCTTATAGCTTCACTGATACTTCCATTTCAAACAAGCCATCTCCGTTTCAAAAACCCAAAAACCCTCAATCTCTAGCATTTTCGTTTACTACCAGATCATTAAATGGCATTCTTATGACATCCAGCACCCGACGACGCACCCGAGTCTCCACACCTCCCATTTGTCTCAGTTTTAGACTACGCCTCATTGAGCCAAAAGCGCCTTGGTCTCAAGCTTGGAGAACCCGTCCACACTCTCTAGTCCTTGGGAGACCAATTTTGTTCCACCGTCGAACCAATAAGTGTTATTTTTTCCATCTTTCATTTTTTTCATTTTCTGGGTTTCAAATCAAAATTAGGTCCAAAATTCCATATCTGCCCTGCTATATAATCCATATCCGTTAATTCAAATGTATATCCTGCTAGACATCCTAGCCTTAACAAAACTTGTATGACTTAGTCTAGGCTTAGTTTAGGGTTATAAGCGCAAAAAAAGATATGGTTTTTCATGGCCAATTATTGAATACTTATACCTAGTCCAAATAAGCTATATCTGTCCATATACTTTACATATTCGGCCGACTTTGCCGAAATGCAGATTCATATATGGCCAATTCCCCATATGTTGTGACTAGTCCCTAGTCTCTGTGTTCTTACTGTCATGTTATTTTCGTACATCCGCCAATGTGATTTCTGTCATTTAATAGCTGCACGCTTCGTACCATAAAGCTACAGCAACCCCACCAGTGTACGTAAGTGGTATGACATGCTCACTCCATCAGTGAAGGCCCGGATTGAGATCATTGAGTTCGGCTTCTTCATCTGCTGCATCTCCGCCCGCACCTAGATGCACGATAAGTTGAGATTGCGAGCACTAGTGGAGAGGTGGATGGACACTACACACCTTCCATCTCCCATTGGTAATAAGACTATCACGCTCGGGGACTTCGCTTACCTCACGAGCATCCTTTGCTAGGGTGTTGGAGTTCAACAGTAGCCTCTACTCTCCCACCATCCAGACTAATCACATTTGTTGTTTGCTAGGAATCGTTCCCAGGGTCCGTTCTAAAGTCGTCACTTATGGAGATCTGTGGGCCCATTGGGATAGGAGTTCCCCAACTGCTGCCTGGGAGATTGATCAGGTTGTACGCTCGTTCCTCTTGCTCACCTTCGGCTGCACTCTCTTTAACGTGCGATAGTGGGATTGGGGCACCCAAGCCTTAATGGTGATTTACCGAGCACTGGTATGTCCAGGGCTACGACTTCTTCGTCGACGTATGTACTTATGCTCTTTTCTCTTTTCGAATTTCTACTATAACATATAACTGACCCTGGCTCTTTCTTATTGTTGCAGGTTTAGGCATACGAGCTCTATGTGCTAGACCTTTCTAGATCTCCTGAGAGGAGGTCATGTATCCCAGCCTCTCCCACTGGGACGTATCTGTTGAGTGAGAAATGGACAAAATCGAATACAGCGGAACCCGTCCGGGATCAAATCTCGAGCGAATAAAAATTTATTTATTTATTATTATTATCGGCAGTCCTCTAAAAACAGTGGGCAAAATTTATTTTTTTTCAACTTACTATTTTCCAATACATTAAAAATTACCATAAGTTAATTAAAAATTTTCAACACATTTTAATCAATCTACCAACTCTTGACAAATTAATCTAAGAATCATAATTATTTTCAACACTTGAAAATAATCCAAACATATTAAAATTAATTTTCCAACACTTGAAAAATTAATTCAAGCATACAAAATAATTTTCCAACTTTTGAAAAAAATTAATCTAAGCATTCAAAATTAACATATCATCTATATACTAATTTTCCAACACTTGAATTCTTCTAATCCTCACATACATGCTTCCAATTTATCCAACACTTCCACAATAATTTTTCTCAATAAATTAATCAACAAATTGAACAAATAAATTGACAAATTAAATGTACCAACAAGCTTTGCCAATTGATTGAAACTTTGCCTCCAAGCTTTTCCAATTCCTCCAAGCACTTTGAACTTCTTCAAACTCCACCAAATCAAGCTCCTCGATGATCAAATCTTGGTGATCAAAAGGTGGTTTGATCACTCAAGAGTGGCAACCAAGATTTTCCCCAAAATCAACTCTTGAACCCTAGGAAAAATCAAGAACTTCGAGAACATAATTAATCTTTAACACTTGAAGATTAATTTCCATGGTCTTGATAATTTATATGGGTAATTTTGGTGAGTGTTTTTGACTAGATTTTGGAAAGCAAAAAAACAAATAAAATTACTTCATTTCTTGTTCACTTTCACGGCAGTGGCTTACTGTGTAAAAGAGCAATTCTTTTTATTTTTTTGTTTTATTAAAAATAATCAAAACCAAAAACAAATCATTTACCTTTTATTAAACCATGGTTCAATGGAATCTTTTCCTTACACCACATGTTTCAAAAAAGTAACTTAACCAATGTTAAATTAATCTCACAAACTTTAGAAACTAAGTTACCTTTATGAATCATTTAGTTACTTTAACCAAATAATTCAATTTTGCTTTACCTTAATTACTTTAACTAATTAAAAGCTTTATTTGTATAATCTAGGTAATTAATATTATATATTAATTTAACAATTAAATTAATTCACAAAATAATTACTAATATAATGTAAATCAAATTTACATTTATTATACAATAAAATTATATCAATTCTTGATATAAAATTAATTAATTCAATTCATCTCATGAATTATCAGATTAAACAATTTAATCCTAAAAACCCAAAAATACTTTGTCAACATTTGACGAGAGGTCGCCCTAGTGCTCAATGAGTAAACTCAATATAATGGAACTCTCTAGGCTCACGTTCGGTTGTTACGTATATATATATACATAAATTTCTCATATATTTATATACATATTTCATTAAGGCCTGTCAACCTACAAATCATGACTAAACAACACGACACGTCGAACAATACAAGTCGAGGTTAAAACGCTAATGTATAATCCCTTCGTCATTACCGTCTCCTATTGAATAATGTTATAGTTATAATGTCAAAACCTTATTTACTCAATATGTGAAACTTTTCATCCTTATATTCCATTAATAAATAATATATGCAAAACTTTTTTCAATATTATTTATAATGTCAAAGAAACAATTTCTTCGACGTACTTTTGGCCAAAAGATTTCTGGAATATACTTTGAAAAATATCTGGAAACATAATCCAACCATATGAACTGACGAATCCTCATCTTAACACACGCCGACCTTCGTGAGCATCGGTCTATACCTAACAGACATCCAGCGGTCAGACCATGAAAGGTCTCTGACATGCATGGTATCAAGCATAGAGGATCACTCCCAAGACCAACGTGGTGTCTCAAGTCAAAGGATCATAATAACTACTCAACTCGAAAAGACAACTATTGACAGTTTTATGGAATATCTATTAGTCATCTTTTATGAGTTTGTTCAATACTCATTCAACTAATGAATATCTGCATTTCTATACGAACTTTCGCTAAGCTCACAGTCTGTTAAGACAAACCATATGTCCATTACATATATAGACAACGCACTAGTCTTACTAATATAATGACCGACCCATGTCAATATATCTAGACCAGGAATAATTTATATTCGAGAGAATGCGTGGTATTTCTCAACAGCATTTGCAACTCTTGCAACTATATCACCATATGTTGTAACTCTCGGGACTTTACTAATTTCATATAAGGTTTCGAGTGAAACTCGAAATCCCTAACTCTTAGAGTAATCTAACAATTAGATTTACAATATATAAATAAAAGTAAGAGTTTTACCATATAAATAAATAAATAACCATGATAAAATAAATATTATATTACATAAATATCAAATATTCATACAAAAAGTGAATGGTGCTCGATCATCATTTCCAACAGTATCTACCATAGGCTCACTCGAGTCTCATGGCATAGAGGTACATCGAGCCCGACTGAATGGGCTTACTAGGGATATGGTAAGTTTTCTCTATCATATATGATTCTATTTTTGATCGAATCTGATTAACCCATGTGCTTTGTTCTTCTTCAGATTGACTCGGCCAGGTGGAAGAACCATATCATTGCTCTGCCTGAGCCCGTTCGCTATTCTTTCTAGAAGAACGGGATCTGGATGCTCCTTTTGGATACTGACCAACGATTGTGGTAAATTGGGGAGGGAGTGTTCAAATGGAATCTGGGTCCCCAAGCCCATAGGATTCCTTCTTCTCCCATCAGCATATTCTTCGAGCTGAAGATCAAGAAGGAGGACCTCCTGGCAGCCTTCGATGGGCTCTCTGCTTGGGATTTTCTTATTAACATGGATTAGCGGTAATAGAAGCGTTATACTCTTCTGGGTTATTGCTGATGAGTGGTAAATGTATCACTATTTCCCACTCATTTGACCTAATATTTTCAATAGTTTCTTGAGTTTTATGAATATTTTGATGTGTTTTGTGTTATTTTGTAGATAAATAAAGTTTCAGGACATTCTGGAGGTGATTTGGGGCCAAAACGAACCAATCAGCTAACGTGCCACTTGTCAACATCACAGCCAATCTGCTAACGTGCGCCGTGACACGTGTCATCATTCTATGGTGCCGACAATCGACATCGCCACGTGTCAACAAGTGTCATCCCGCGTGTCAGCCATATCATCATCCACGTCAGTAGAAGACCGAGTCAACGTGCCATGTCACCGCCACCTCATCATTAGCCAATCACAGCGTGCCACGTGTCTCAATTCTATGGTGCCGACAATCACTTTCGCAACGTGTCGCCACGTCAATGCCACGTCATCGCCACGTCAGCTCAATTATTGACTCATTTATTCGAATTGCCACATGGCAGATAAGAATCTGAAACGGACCAATCAGCGCTTGACACGTTCGCGCATCGCGACGCAAGAAGAAACTTGCTCGTCGCGACGTGTGGGGCTTATTGACGCCTATAAATAGAGCTCGAAATTTCAGTTTCAGATGTACCTTCCTCTCTGAATTCTCTGATGTAAATAGGGAGTTTTCTATCTAGTTTATTTTAATTTCAGTTTTGTAATTAATTTTAATTACGTTCTGTAATAGTAATAGTAATTTACTTTCTTTACTTTTACAGTTTTTACTATTCAACCATGAGGAGGTAACTTCCCCTGCTAGGGTGAAAGGTAATTCTTTTATTATTGCTATTTAGATTAATCTCCTGAATTATAATATATTAACTATTTAAAATTTGACTTAATAAGGATACCACTATATTGGTCGGTTGGTAATTCATTTTAAACTGGTTTAAACCTGACTAAGCAAGGATACCGCCAGATTGGTCGATTGGTAATTAAATATTCTTACCGCCTATATGTCAGGTTCATGGATAAATTTTGATACCGCCTTTATGGCAGGTCGAATTTAATTTGACTTAATCAGGTTACCGCCTATATGGCTGGTTGGTAAAATCATCACAAGTTAATATATTATATCAAGAAAGATATCTAAATTAGTAGTGATAAAAGTGGATCCTTTTACTCTAACATTTTCTTTTATTGTAATTTTTTTTATTTACTTTCCAGCATTTTACTTTTCAGTATTTTACTTTATTTCTTTTACTTTAAAGTTTTTACTAGCCCTAGTTATGTGTCGTAACTAAGTTAGTTATCTAGGGTTGTGATGAATTCTAATATCACTGGTTTATAAGGGGTTATTTTATAGTTTGGGTAATTTAAAGGTTTACTTATTAAGTCTTACGCCTAATGCGTCTTGTTAACTGGCCACTAATAAGATTGATCTGGTAAATCTAAAATAAACTTGACAAAGGAAATTTAGGTTTCAACCTTAAACTTAATAGCCCACGATCTTCCTTGAGGATAGATAACCCTTTAATAGATTTCCTTACAGGATAGACATATATCTGTCGGGCGGGGGTAGCCATAATTGGAACTTAAACTTAATGAATCTAGGTAATTTGGTTGACATAGACATATGATTCAATTGGATTATACTGTGTATTTGCGTCTGACCATCGACAGAGGCTTTCGCTTAAAATCGTGTTCCAGGTTAGTAAACCCATTTATTACACAAACATGAAATAACCACTTCATCTTTGAAAAGATATTAGAAAGATTCACAACCCTAGATAGTTTCCTAATATTGAATTTTCTTAAACCTACTTTCGTGCAATTTTATTTTCTTATTTTTAAATTTAGAATCATCACCAGTTCAAATCAATCAATCAACCTGTTAGATACTAGTAATCATTTGACCTCATAAAATTAATAGATTAGGTATTAAGTCCTCGTGGGATCGATACTTTTTTACTACTTGAACGATATGTGCGCTTGTGTTATACGCGTGTGATTACGCACCGGTCAAGTTTTTGGCGCCGTTGCCGGGGACTTATTTATCTTTCACTATTAGTTTTGGGGTTATATACGTTACTTGTATCTAATTTCTTTTTACTTATTGTTTTTGTTTTCTTTTGTTTCAGGTTCTCAGAAACTACATGAGACGAACCAGAAGCTTTGAACTCCGACCGCTTGACCCAGAAATTGAATGAACCATCAGACAGTTGAGAAGGGAAAGGCGAGAAGGCCAAGAAGCTTTAGTCAACATGGAACCTGAACCTTTGGAGGTTGCACCACCAATACCCATTCGAGACAGAACCATTCCGGTGGTCGACAGCTTCATTTCCTGTATTGTACTTCGTCATTTACCAGCAAATGCGTGTGACATCAAAACATGCATTCAGATGATTCAACAGTCAGTGCAGTTTGGGGGAAAAGCAACTGAAGATCCTAATACCCACATCAGCAACTTCCTGGAAGTTTGCGGCACTTTCAATTACAACCAAGAAGCTGAAGAAGCAATGAGACTGCGTGTTTTTCCATACTCCTTGAAGGACAGAGCTAAAGCTTGGCTACATTCACTACCACCAGGTTCCATCACAACTTGGAACACTTTAGCCACCAAATTTCTTACAAAGTACTTTCCACCAGCCAGAACTGGAAAGCTGAGGAATGACATCACATCCTTTGTACAAAAAGACTCGGAAACTCTCTACGAAGCTTGGGAAAGGTACAAAGATTTGCTCCAGAAATGTCCTCACCATGAAATTCCAAAATGGCTTCAAGTCCAAACTTTCTATAATGGACTTTCTGGACTGATGAGAACCACAATCGATGCTGCTGCTGAAGGAGTTTTGATGGAAAAATGAGAAGATCAAGCCTGAGACCTAATCGAAGAAATGGCCAACAACAATTCCTTGTGGCCAACATAAAGGAGCATGATCCAAAATATTACAGGAATTTATGAAAGTGGAGCCAATACAGCAGTCAACGCCAAGCTGGATCAGATATGCAAATTTATGGAAACTCTTACCACTGGATCCACAAGTTCACCATATGGAGGAGCACCAGTACCAAACCAAATTGAAGAAACGGTGAATTATGTCAACAATTTCAACAGACAGGGGAACAATCCATATTCCAACACCTACAACCCAGGGTGGAGGAATCATCCTAATTTTTCATTGAGTAACAATTCAGAGCAAAAGAACAATCCACCACCTGGATTCCAACAGCAGAACAATCCACCACCTGGATTCCAGCAACAGAACAAAGGCCAGGAACATGCAAATGAACCAGGAATAGCAGAAGTGATGGCTCGGTTAAAAAAGTATGATGCTATATTTCAAAGCCAATCTGCTTCCATCAAATCACTGGAGAATCAAATTGGACAACTGGCCAATGCTCAGATATACAGACCGCCAGGTACCCTTTCTAGCAACACAGAGCCAAATCCAAGGAACATGGGAAAAGAGCAATGTCATGCCATCATGTTAAAAAATGGTATTGAAATCAACAAAGATGATGGAATCAAGGCAATAATTGAAGATATTCCAAAAAAGAAAACCAACAGATGGAGGAAAAAGAAGTAAAGGAAAAAGAACAGATCACACCACCTCCACCTTTTCCTCAGCGTCTTCAGAAAAACAAACTGGACAAGCTGTTTGCTCGTTTCCTGGAGGTGTTCAAAAAGCTGTACATCAACATTCCATTTGCAGAAACCTTGGAACAAATGCCCAGCTATGTAAAATTCATGAAAGTCATTCTTTCAAGAAAATAGAGATTGTGAGATTACGAGACAGTAGCGTTGACAAAAGAATGCAATGCCATCATTCAGAGGAAGCTTCCCCCAAAGTTGAAAGATCCTCGTAGTTTCACCATTCCATGCATCATAGGAGAACATAACTTTGGTAAGGCTTTATGTGATTTAGGTGCGAGTGTTAACTTGATGCCTTTTTCTATTTTCAGGAAACTGCAGATTGGAGAAACAATGCCAACTTCAGTCTCTCTACAACTTGCTAATAGAACGCTCATATTTCAAAGAGGCGTAGTTGAGGATGTGCTGGTCAAGGTTGACAAATTCATTTTCCCAGCAGATTTTATTGTCCTTGATATGGAAGAAGAGGCAGACTAGCCAATCATCCTCGGGAGACCGTTCTTGGCTACAGGTCGAACTATTATTGATGTACAAAAAGGAGAATTAACCATGAAGGTACATGACCAAGAAGTAACATTCAATGTTTTCAAGGCCATGAATTTCATAGATGATGAAAAGAATGAGGAATGTTTCAGACTTTATGTGATACACAGTACCATTCAGAACTCCAATGCAATGCAAAGTTCTATTGACAAACTTAAAACATGTCAATTGCCTGTGGAGCCTGAAGATAAAGCGTCTTTTGCACTGAAAAAGCCAATTCTCGCACTACAAGCAACATAAGAGAAAAAGTTCCACCAGCTCAACGAATTGGAGGAATTTCACAATCAGCCTTTTGAGGATGCCAAATTGTACAAAGAAAAGGCCTGGAAAAGACATGATGAGAAGTTAGTGCGCATACAACTGGAACCATGGTAGAAGGTACTGTTAAACAAATCAAGGGTGAAATTCTTCCCATGGATGCCAAAATCACGGTGGTCAGGTCCATTTGTGATCACCAAGGTTTTACCAGACAGAGCCATTGAGATACATGATCCTGACTCCAACAAAACATTCAAGGTTAGAAACAAATATGTCAAGCACTACTGGGGAGAATCATTTGAGCGACAAAAAGAAAGTGTCACACTTTCAGATCCAGCCTAACGTTCGAGAAGTCACGTCTAGCTGACGACGTTAAAATTAGCGCTCGCAGGGAGGAAACCAATGCAATTTGTGTATATATTGTGATCTGGTGTGTTTTATTTTTGTGTGTTTAATTTTTGCAGGTAAAGTCATTTCACGATGGAAGAAGTTCTTGCAAATCTTCACAAGCAATTTCCTTCTCTCCCTAAAAAATCTCTGATGAAAGTCTACAAAGCTCACTTTGAATGGATGAGACTACTGATGATCAAAGGTATTCCAACTGATATTCGTTGGATTATTGAAGCACGGGTCCGATTGGCAGTTGAGTCTTCTGAATCTTTTATTTCACATCTGTCTGGTTTTGGAAGAACCACCTATGCAAAGAAACGTAGAGCTAAGAAAATGGGTGTTTGTTACAAATGTGCACGCTGGAATTGCAACACTCGTTGTCGTTCTTTAGGAATGGTGTCTGATAATCGCGAAGATAAAATTAAATTCATTAGGGATGGCTTGAGTAAGGAGTCTGTAGATGATATATCTTCAACTCTTGAGACGTATCCCAATGGATATATTCATATAGCCATTCATAAATTACATACAGAATTCCAAAAAGAAAGACAACAGTTAAGTCTTGGGAATCTGACTCAAAAAGACCATGTTTGCCAATTTATAAGAAAATTGGATGGGAAGCTTGTCCCTGACGCATTGACGTCAATTAAGCCACTACATTTCTTGTACATATTATATCTCTTTATCTTTTCCTAATAATTGTAATTTGTTTTGTTGTTTTCTTTTATTTTCTCCGACAGGATCCAGACCTTTTTAACTATCACGATTTATTTTACTGTTAACTAATAATTGTCATTTGGCAGGTACTAGTGCTATTATTTTACTCACCCTTTTCAGGTGTTATAAATTCAACTCATCATTGCATTTTTGAAGACATCCAGGGTAAAACATGGAAGCCACTTCAATAAGATGAGTTGAAAACATCTATGTGTTTTGCGGTACTAGTGTTGGTGTTAAGCAACAATACGTAGAAGTAGCACATGAATTGGGTCGAGTCTTAGCTGTAAGGAATATTGATGAGTGGTATTTATATCACTATTTCCCACTCATTTATCCTAATATTTTGTTTAGTTTCTTGAGTTTTGTGAACGTTTTGATGTGTTTTATTGTTATTTTACAGATAAATAAAGTTTGGAAAGCATTGGATATAATTTGGAGCCAAAACAATTAAAAAGGATGAAAATGGCATTTTTGTAATTTGTCCACGTCGCGACGCGCAAGCTGCCTGCGTCGTGATGCCTAACATGCACCAAGACTTGCTAACGTGCATCGGGTCCACAAGTCAGAATCTGAGAAATTTGACTTTGCTAACGTGCATCGTGCCACGTGTCACCATCACAGCCATTCTGCTAACGTGCACCGTGCCACGTGTCATCATCCTACGATGCTGACAGTCACCATCGCCACATGTCGCCACGTGTCACTCCACGTGTCTTTCATGTCATCATCCACATCATCATTTGACCGAGTCAAAGTTCCACGTCATTGCCACTTCATCATCAGCCAATCACAGCGTACCACGTGTCGTAATTCTATGGTGCCGACAATCACTTTCGCCATGTGTCGCCATGTCATCGCCACATCAGGTCAATTATTGACTCATTTATTCGAATTGACACGTGGCAGATAAGAATCTGAAATCAGCCAATGAGAAGCTGCCACGTGTCGCAATCATTGAGCTCTCAGCCGCCTTGCCACGTGTCACCTTATCACCTTATCCAGAATCCCAAGCGACGAACCAGAAGCTGCCACATCGAAAATCACGCGCGTCGTGACACGAGCTGCGCGTAGCGACGCGAACACCCTACTGACGCCTATAAATAGAGCTCGAAATTTCAGTTGTAGATGTATCTTCCTCTCTGAATTCTTTGATGTAAATATGGAGTTTTCTATCTAAGTTCTTTTAAATTTTAGTTTTGTAATTAATTTTTATTACGTTCTGTAATAATAGTAATTTACTTTTTTACTTTTTACAGTTTTTACTATTCAACCATGAGGAGGTAACTTCCCCCTGCTAGGGTGAAAGGTAATTCTTTTACTGTTGCTATTTAGATTAATCTCTTTTAAATATAATATATTCACTATTTAAAATTTGACATAAAAAGGATACCGCTATATTGGTCGGTTGGTAATTCATTTTAATCTGGTTTTAATCTGACTAAGTAAGGATACCGCCAGATTGGTCGGTTGGTAATTAAATTTTCTTACCGCCTATATGGCAGGTTTATTTTGGTTCCGCCTTTATGGCTGGTTGGACTTAATTTGACTTAATCAGGTTACCGCTTATATGGCCGGTTGGTAAAATAATCACAAGTTAATATATTATATTAAGGGAGATATCTAAATAGTAAATAGTAAAAGTTGATCATTTTACCTCAGCAATTTATTTTATTGTAATTTACTTTTCAGATTTTACTTTACCGCAATTACTTTTCAGCATTTTTACTTTATGTCTTTTACTTTTAAGTTTTTACTAGCCCTAGTTATGTGTCGTAACTAAATTAGTTATGTGGGGTTGTGATGAATTCTAATATCACCGGCTTATAAGGGGTTATTTTATAGTTTGGGTAATTTAAAAGGTTTACTTATTAACTCTTAAGCTTAATGCGTCTTGTTAATTGGCCACTAATAAGATTGATCTGGTAAATCTAAAATAAACTTTACAAATGAATTTTAGGTTTCAGCCTTAGACTTAATAGCCCACGATCTTCCTTGAGGATAAATAACCCTTTAATAGATTTCCTTACAGGATAGACATATACATGTTGGGCGGGGGTAGCTATAATTGGAACTTAAACTTAATGAATCCAGATAATTTGGTTGACATAGACATATGGTTCAATTGGGTTAAACTGGGTATTGCGTCTGACCATCGACAGAGGATTTCATATAATTTAGTGTTCCAGGTTATTAAACCGATTTATTACGCAAACATGAAATAACCACTTCGTCTTTTAAAAGATATTAGAAAGATTCACAACCCTAGACAGTTTTTAATATTGAATTTTCTTAAACCGACCTTCGTGTAATTTTATTTACTTGTTTTTAAATTTAGAATCATCACCATTTCAAATCAATCAATCAACTTGTTAGATACTAGTAATCATTTGACCTTATAAAATTAATAGATTAGGTATTAAGTCCTCGTGGGATCGATACTCTTTACACTACTTGAATGATACGTGCGCTTGCGTAATAAGCGTGTGTGTAAGCACTAGTCATGTTTTTGGCGCCGTTGCCGGGGACTTATTTATCTTTCACTATTAGTTTTGAGGTTAGATACATTTACTTGTATCTAATTTCTTTTTACTTATTGTTTTTGTTTTCTTGTGTTTCAGGTTTTCAGAAACTTCATGAGACGAACCAGAAGCTTTGAACTCCGACCGCTTGACCCAGAAATTGAAAGAACCATCAGACAGTTGAGAAGGGAAATGCGAGAAGTGTTTGTTTCTAGATTAGGTCCCAAGATTCATCAAATCAAACAATGAAATTCCCATGAATACACAAAGGAGTAAGGCGGAATACATACTCACATTGAACGGTTTGATGCTACGAAGAACAAAACGAATTGGCCTCATCCATGAAGCTCGGCAGTGGCTTCTCCATGCAGTGGACTGCTCGGTTTTGGCCCTTGTTATTCCTCCAAGATTCGGCCATGGGTGGACTCCATGGAAGCTCCAAGCTTCAAGCTCCAAAAATTGATTCCAAGCTCAAGAGTTCAGTGCCCTATCACCTTAGGAAGACTCAAGGTGTGCTAGCACTTCTTCTTCTTCTTTGTATTTTCTGTCTAACCAGAAAATTGGGGAAGAAATCGGCTCAAAGCCGTGAGAAGAGAATGAGGGAAAATAGAGGGAGAAGAAAAAACGTGAGAGTCAAGTGGAGAGAGAAGGAAAATGTTTTACTTATATATTTATTTTTATTTTCCAAAAACAAAAACAAATACAAAAAATATTTTCCATTTACCAAAAATCAAAAAGCAAAAGTCAAAAAGCAAAAAGCAATTAATGCTTTTCAACCACCACATCAATCACTCAAATCAATCAATCAAATTGTCATATCACTCAAAGTGACATGTGATTTGACGCTTGATGTGACTAATGATTTGACGCACGATTTGACTTGCATGTCGCACTCGAATTCGAAATGCGAATGCGCTCGCAAATAATCTCGGGCTCGGGTTCGCTAATTCCAAATTAACGAATTTTCCATTGCGTCGTAATTAAATGATTACGCCTAGCGAAACCACTATTCACGTCGCTAACGAATTAATTCTAAATTAATTCGTTCGCCCGAATTAAAATCTAATTTTAATTCCGCGTTGAAATCCAATTTCGTATAATATATCGAATATATTTTTTTATCGATTAATTCCAAATTAATCGTTCTCTCTCTTTAATTAATATTTTATCCCAGATAAAATATCTCCGTAATTAATCCCAGATTAATTTTCTCTCTCATCAAATTAATCCCAGATTAATTAAAGTGCGAGTCATACATCATCGGTGAATCTTCGGGAAGCGACCCATTAGATCCCCGGATATGTTGGCAGTAAATACGGTCGTCGGACTATCCGAACACGTAAGTACCTCGTACTACGTTTTTATCGATTTACAAGACAAGGTTGGCTTCTAGCAAAGCGCCATGCCTACCCAATTCTCCAGAAATATCCTTATAGGAATATGTGATCTATATCAAGCGTAGTATACCGAAGTATAGTGTATGTCAATCCAGTATCGGATGTTCACGTGCTAGGCCTGGGGCTGGAATTGTGTATGCCCCGTATGAAGCACATATCGGATGTCTGGCAACTAGTCTCTATAATCGGATATACATGACCTAGTCATAATATCCCGATAGCTCGAGCATTTAAGAGAACGAGTTCCGTATCCTATGTGACCATCATCTCCATATGACTGGAGTGATACTTTCTTCTTAACATCACACCCAACACACTACGATTCTCAATATACCCAGAATTGGCGTACACAGAACCGGTTAAAGCCCTGGACGACCTCAACCAAAGTATATTGATTGTCGCAAGCATTAGCGGTGCAAGTCTCAGGTTAAGACCAAATACACCTACCCTGATTGCAGACTCCCATAGACACATAGTCATTCTACCAATGAGATTCTGCAGGGGTCTATCCAGAGCGAAGCTGTTTCCCGTACCATCGGTAAAACACAACCTCGTATTACACTTGCATGAGTATCATATACCCAAATATATGAGAACTATGCCGTTGTGCCCTCACAAACGTGCACAAGTATAATGCTAGTCTTTTACGTATTTATCGATGTCCAATCTTGATAATACTATGACTAGGGATATTTAATGATTTATCCTACGTGGACTGATACTGTCTCATATCATTCTCCGTCCAGGAAAAAATCATAGGGACCTCTCATCATTTATATATCTAGGTGATCTAATCACAAATGATAAGAGTGCAATCTCCTTTGTCACATAGTTAATTTCTACAACAATACCATGATCTGTACAAATAGTGATGCTATGGGTCATAATTGTCCAACAAGAAGGCCCAGAAACAATTGTTAACATGGAACCTGAACCTTTGGAGGTTGCACCACCAATTCCCATTAGAGACAGAACAATTCCGGTGGTTGACAGACTCATTTCTTGTATTGTACTTCCTCCATTACCAGCAAATGCGGGTGACATCAAAACATGCATTCAGATAATTCAGCAGTCAGTTCAGTTTAGGGGGAATGCAACTGAAGAACCTAATGCCCACATCAACAACTTCCTGGAAGTTTGCGGCACTTTCAATTACAACCGAGAAGCTGAAGAAGCAATGAGACTGCGTATTTTCTCATACTCCTTGAAAGACAGAGCTAAAGCTCGGCTACATTCACTACCAGCAAGTTCCATCACAACTTGGAACACTTTAGCCACCAAATTTCTTGCAAAGTACTTTCCACCAGCCAGAACTGGAAAGCTGAGGAATGACATCACATCCTTTGTGCAAGAAGACTCAGAAACTCTCTACGAAGCTTGGGAAAGGTACAAAGATTTGCTCCGGAAATGTCCTCACCACTAGATTCCAAAATGGCTTCAAGTCCAAACCTTTTATAATGGACTTTCTGGACTGATGAGAACCACAATCGATGCTGCTGCTGGAGGAGCTTTAATGGCAAAATGAGAAGATCAAGCCTGGGACCTAATCGAAGAAATGGCCAACAACAATTCCTTGTGGCCAACAGAAAGGAGCATGATCCAAAGAATTGCATGAATTTATGAAAGTGGAGCCAATACAGCAATCAACGCCAAGCTGGATCAGATATGCAAATTCATTGAGACTCTCAGCACTGGATCCACAAGTTCACCATATGGAGGAGCACCAGAACCAAACCAATTGAAGAGACGGTGAATTATGTCAACAATTTCAACAGACAGGGGAACAATCCATATTCCAACACCTACAACCCAGGGTGGAGGAATCATCCCAATATCTCATTGAGTAACAACTCAGGGCAAAAGAACTATCCACCACCAGGATTCCAACAGTAAAACCAGGAGTTTGAAAAAGAACCGTAAATGAAAGAATGGATTGCAGAGATGTTCAAAAAGCAACAAACAGCATATGATGATATCTTTCAGAGCCAATCAGCTTCCATCAAAGCACTGGAGAATTAAATTGGACAACTGGCCAATGCTCAAAGTTACAGACCGCCAGGTACCCTTCCTAGTAACACAAAGCCAAATCCAAGGAACTTGGGAAATGAGCAGTGTCATGCCATCATGTTAAAAAGCGGTACTGAAATCAACAAAGATGTTGGAATCAAAACAATTGCCGAGGAAGTTCCAAAAGAAACAAAGCAACAGATGGAGGAAAAAAAAGCAAATGAAAAAGAACAGATCACTCCACCTCCACCTTTTCCTCAGCGTCTTCAGAAAAACAAACTGGACAAGCAGCTTGCTCGTTTTCTGGAGGTGTTCAAAAAGCTGCACATCAACATTCCATTTGCAGAAGCTTTGGAACAAATGCCCAGCTATGTCAAATTCATGAAATACATTCTTTCACGAAAATGAAGATTGGGAGACTACGAGACAGTAGCATTGACGGAAGAATGCAGTGCCATCATTCAGAGGAAACTTCCCCCGAAGTTGAAAGATCCTGGCAGTTTCACCATTCCATGTATCATAGGAGAACATAATTTTGGTAAGGCTTTATGTGATTTAGGTACAAGTGTTAACTTGATGCCTTTTTCTATTTTCAGGAAACTATAAATTGGAGAAACAATGCCCACTTCAGTCTCTCTACAACTTGCTGATAGAACACTCATATTTCCAAGAGGCGTAGTTGAAGATGTGCTGGTCAAGGTTGACAAATTCATTTTCCCAGCAGATTTTATTTTCCTTGATATGGAAGAAGACGCAGACATGCCAATCATCCTTGGGAGACCGTTCTTGGCTACAGGTCGAACCATTATTGATGTACAAAAAGGAGAATTAACCATGAGGGTACATGACCAAGAAGTAACATTCAATGTTTTCAAGGCCATGAATTTCCCAGATGATGAAAAAAAGGAGGAATGTTTCAAACTTGATGTGATACACAGTACCATTCAGAACTCCAATGCAATGCAAAATTCTACTGACAAACTTAAAACATGTCAATTGCATGTGAAGCCTGAAGATAAAGCGTCTTTTGCACTGAAAAAGCCAATTCTTGCACTACAAGCAACAGAAGAGAAAAAGTTCCACCAGCTCAACGAATTGGAGGAATTTCACAATCAGCCTTTTGAGGATGCCAAATTGTACAAAGAAAAGGCCAAGAAGAGACATGATGAGAAGTTAGTGCGCATACAATTGGAACCAGAGCATAAGGTACTGTTAAACAAATCAAGGGTGAAATTCTTCCCCTGGAAGCCAAAATCACGGTGGTCAGGTCCATTTGTGATCACCAAGGTTTTACCAGACAAAGCCATTGAGATACATGATCTTGATGTTGGAGTTTTATTATGAATTACAAGGTTAGCGCAGCGGAACGCGGAAAAACGATTTCTCCGATTTCAAAAATTTTTCTTGGAACAATTAAATTAACTTATTTATTTAATTAACAAATACTTAAATTATGAAATTATAACCCAAGAAATCATATTTCTTTTAATTATAAAATTACCCCAAACTTTTGCAAATTAATTATTTTGGTTTTAAATATGTCAATTACATATTTAATTAATTCCAAATTAACCCAAAAATAATTTTTAGAAGTTTTGCAACAAAACCAGAATATTTTCCAGAATTGTTCCAACAGCCCAGTTTTTTTCTGGAATTTGCGAAACAGCCCCTAAACTTTAATTAATTGCAATTTGGCCGAAAATCCTCAAAACACATCAAGATCAAATCCAATTAATCCCAAATTTTACATGCATCACATATACATAAAATTAAAGCTTATATATGAAAAACCCCAAAATTTGAGTAGGTTTAGAACCCTAATTTCACAAATCACTCAAATTGGCAATTTACACTAAATTACTAAAATTCAACACTTTAATCTTTAAATTACTATGCCAATTAATTCTCACCATCATGAAATTAATCAAGAAAAATTCTAGGCTAATTATGAATGGCTAATTAACTCTAGAATAGCAACTTTAATTTTCCAATTAATTTATTAAGCTTAATTACATTAATAAGCAATTAATTTAATTCTACATGCTTAAACACATCCAACAAGCATCCAACAATTTTAATTAGAAACTAAAAGAATAGAGGCGTGTTCTTAACAACACAATTGAAGCTAAGAATATTTGAAACATTTTTCATGTAGGAAGAAATTTGAAAAGAACTTACAAAAATCAAGTCTTTTGCCTTTGTTTTCCTTTCTTTTCTTTTCTTCACCAAAATGCTCTCAATCCTTTATTTTCTAATTTTTTTTGATGTCTCGTAAAAGAGCAAGAATTGATCAAAACCAATTTTTGTTCACCCTTGCCGATTTTTTCAACAATAAAGTAAACAATTACTTTAATTTTTGTATCCATATAATTGGTATAAATTTTGCCTATAATAAATCATCACTTTAACTTTAATAAAGTTGCAAAAAAGTGTTCCAATTATATCAAGCCATTTCTCACTTTAATCATGACTTAAGATATTTATTTTATAAATTAATTTAATTATTTAACAATTAAATAATTAATTAATAAATATAAATATCTTAAATATATGTATTATATTTATATTAAATATCTCAAATACATATATTAATGATATAAGTCAAATATCACAATTTGATATTTTATTAATGTGTATTTAATAAAATCAAGTATTAAATAAAATACACATCAATATTGGAAATGACCGATAGGTCCTGATTGCATGTATTTTTCGTTTAACCATTAAACGAGTTATAAATAATCAGTATTATTCATAACAGTTGCTCTAGTGCTCTACGAGTAAATTTCATTTGTGAGACTCTCAAGATTCAGGCATATCCGTCACGAAATCAAATTACGTGTCCGTAATTCACCCACCCGTAAATTATTACGAACACGGATAAACTCACTGAATCATACAGGTCAAGATCACTGCATACGTATAATCCATCCGTCACATGTATTCAGATTAATCCAGAGATATAGATACAAACGTCAAATCTCTATAGATATAATCACGTCGACGTTTCTATTAGCAATCCCTAAAAAACACATAGAACTAATTTCTACAGTGTACCACGGGCCCATGGATTTAACAGATTGCTATACCATATTGAATACCTATACTCTGTACACAGAGCTGACGGATCCTATCTTGATACACACAGGATATCCTGAGCATCAGTCCACACCCAACGAACAGGCGGAGGTCTGATCTAAATAGATCAGTGACGTGACTGCCATCTAAGTATGGAGAATAACTTAGATATCCACAATGGTATCTCAAGTCAAAGAATCACTATGCTCACTCAACCCGAGAAGATTCTTATTGACGTTGGTGTACCATCCATTAAGAATCTTCGGTGAGTCGTTCAGTGTTCATCCGTTATAAACACCTACACGTCTATACGAGTCTCCAAGACTCATGGTTCATTGATAAACCATCGGAATCCAAGATTCCGATATACGACATGTACCAGTCTCTACGGGTTTACTTTACTGACCAATTTATGTAAACCTTGACCGAGAACTTTCTAAGAATGACAACGTCATGATACAACTCAATGTCAGTTGCGACGCTTTTGCAACTGTATCATAACTAATCATTCTAAGGTCGGTTACGTCTTTACCATATAAAATAAGAAGTTATAAAAAAGAAACTGTTCATTTTATTCATAATAAAACGTTACATTAGTATTTACATAGAAATACATAATAAAATTGGCGCTCGGATCAGCAAACCTAACAAAATCTCCCAATTGCTCTAGTGCCAATATTGATTGTATCTAATACCCATCGACTCCACATGTTTATCAAATAACTTCGGAGGTATGGCCTTCGTAAGTGGGTCTGCTACATTATCTTCACTCGGTACCTTGCACACGACAATGTCCCCTCGCGACATAATCTCTCGAATGATGTGGTACTTTCGTTCCACATGCTTCGACTTCTGATGCGCCCTTGGTTCATTTGCTTGTGCAATGGCTCCAGTATTATCACAATATAACGGAATCAGATTCTCGATACTTGGGACTACTCCCAATTCTGTGATAAAGTTCCTAACCCATACAGCTTCCTTTGTAGCTTCTGAAGCTGCAATATATTCCGCCTATGTGGTGGAATCAGATGTTGACCCCTGTTTGGAACTCTTCCAGCAAACTGCACCACCGTTAAGGGTAAACACGAATCCTGATGTAGACTTTATATCATCAGGATCAGATTGGAAATCGAAATCCGTATACCCATTAACTTGCAGTTCGTTTCCTCCATAAATTATAAACTTATCCCCAGTACCTTTAAGATACTTGAGGATATGTTTAATGTCCATTTAATGGTCATTTCCTGGATTATACTGATATCTGCTCGTCACACTAACTGCGAAGCTGATATCAGGCCTAGTACATAACATGGCATACATGATGCTGCCCAAACACGAATCATAAGGTTGATTAGACATTCTAATCTTCCCATCTTCTGTTTGCGGACACAGCTTTTTCGAAAGATGTAAGCCATGTCTGAATGGTATGTTTGCTGTCTTACAGTTAACATAATTATACCGTTCTAAGATCTTATCTATGTACGTTGATTGGGATAGTCCAATAAGCTTCATTTCTCTATCTCTATAGAGTTTTATGCCCAAGACATAAGAAGCTTCTCCCAGGTCTTTCATGGAGAAATTCTTACAGAGGTAAGCTTTGACTCCTTGCATCATCCCAATATCATTCCCAATGATAAGGATGTCATCAACATAGAGAATTAAAAATACCACCATACTCCCACTGGCCTTCTGATACACACATGATTCTTCCGAATTCTTGAGAAAACCAGACAATTTGATTATCTCGTCGAA
The DNA here is from genome assembly GCA_019454045.1 of Zanthoxylum bungeanum. Taxonomy (NCBI): domain Eukaryota; kingdom Viridiplantae; phylum Streptophyta; class Magnoliopsida; order Sapindales; family Rutaceae; genus Zanthoxylum; species Zanthoxylum bungeanum. The sequence goes on along the minus strand of SKCR01027390.1, from coordinate 157,052 downwards.
TCGAAGATTCCAACTTCGTGAAGCCTGTTTAAGTCCATAAATAGACTTCTTCAGTTTACATACCATGCCCGAGTTCTCGCTGGATGCAAAACCTTCCGGTTGTTCCATATAGATTTCTTCATCAAGAAATCAATTTAGAAAAGCCGTTTTGACATCCATTTGCCAAATCTCGTAATCATGATATGCGGCAATTGACAATAAAATCCTGATGGACTTTAGCATGGAAACTGGAGAAAAAGTTTCATCGTAGTCGACTCCAGGTCGCTGCGAGTAACCTTTAGCTACCAGTCGGGCCTTAAAGGTTTCAACCTTTCCATCGGGCCCTCGCTTCCTTTTGTAAATCCATTTACAACCGATAGGAACAATTCCTTCGGGAAGCGGAACAAAGTTCCAAACTTGATTCTCATACATTGAGTCCATCTCGGATTTCATGGCGTCTTGCCACTTCATAGAGTCGATGTCCAACATCGATTCTCTATAGGTAAAAGGGTCAGTATCTTATAATAAGAGAACATCAAGACTCTTTTCTTGTATCAAATACAAGCGTTCAGGAGGTCTAGATACCCTTTGTGACCTACAGAGTGTATGTGTTGAAGGTTCTCCATCTTCTTGAACTACAGGTTCCTCCATTAGTTCGTTGGTTCCAGGTTTTACTTCATCAAGTTCAACCTGTCTATGATCACCACCTTCAGCCAAAAATTCTAATTCTAGAAATTTTGCGAAGTGAGCTACGAACACATTTCGATGCTCGGTATCATAGAACAAATATCCTTTCGTATTTGAAGGATATCCAACAAATCTAAAATTCTGCCCTCGAGGCAAAAGCTTATCTTGCTGAGCCATCCTGACATAAGCAGGACACCCAAAATGTTAATATAACTAAGATTTGGTTTCCTACCGGTCCATATCTCATACGAAGTCGTAGGAACAGCTTTGGAAGGAATCTTGTTCAAAAGATATGCGGTAGTTAAATGAGCATAACCCCATAAATAATAGGGTAAATCTGTATAACTCAACATCGATCGGACCATATCTAATAAAGTCTGATTTCTCCTCTCAGATACTCCATTATGTTGCGGAGTACCGGGAGGAGTATATTGAGTTAGAATCCCATTCTCCTTTAAATAATCAGTGAACTCTCCACTCATATATTCACCGCCTCGATCAGATCGAAGGCATTTAATATATTGACCAGTTTGTTTCTCAACTTCATTTCGGAATTCTTTGAACTTTTCAAAGGTTTCCGATTTATGTCTCATCAAATAGACATAACCGTACCATGACAGATCATCGGTAAAGGTGACGAAGTAATAAAAGCCACTGTGAGCAGTTTGACTTAAGGGACCACATACATCAGAATGTACGAGTTCCAACAAGTCAGAGGCTCGGTGTCCAACACCTGAAAATGAGGCTTTGGTCATTTTACCCCGAATACAAGATTCGCAAGTTGGATAAGGTTCAATGGTGAGATCATGTATCAAACCATTCTTAACCAATTGGGTTAGGCGTTTCACGCCTATATGACCCAACCTCATGTGCCAGAGTTCAGTATTATTTATATCAGATTGTTTACGTTTATTTATTCCAGTATAAAGATGTCTTGTGAGGTACGCAATATGTAATGACCATGCTCATTTGGACAACAAAGGATCTGAATATTACAACTATCATATAAATACAAAGAACGATTCTTAATATTTACATTATAACCTTAATATCTAATACAAAAAGGGACATAATATTCGCCACACATTCTGGCACAAAATAGCAGTCATGCAACAAAAGTCTCCCACTGGGTAAGGGAATCTCACATAAGCCCACTGCAACTGCATCCAGAGAGTCGCCTCCCGAACCGCAACTGCATCTCCCCAGATTTCAGTCGTCTACTTCCCGTCAGCACCTGCAACTTATTGCAAATGTGAATAGGACAAGCAGAATCCAAAATCCAATTTGATGTAATAGCTTCACAAGCTAAAGAGATATCAATAATAGGAAAAATAAAAGTACCTGATGTGGATGCTCTTTCCTTCTTGAGTTGCGGAAGATAGTCCGGGCAGTTACGTTTCCAGTGCCCGACTTTCTGGCAGTGGTGGCACTTGTCTTCAGAAGCTCTCTTGGGCTTCGCCGTCTTACCTTGCGGAGGAATATTGAAACCCTTCTTCTTCTTTCCTTTAAACTTCTTCCCCTTCGACTTGGATTGGGAAGAAGTGGAAAGTGAAGTGGGTTTCGGAAGGCGAGTCGGAACTCCATTCCTTAAATCTTCCTCTACTGTGAGAAGCATCCTATGCAACTCACGGTAAGTACAGTGAATCCCATTCATGTTGAAGTACATGACGAATTGGCGATATGAAGCCGGGAGTGAACCGAGAATGACACTACGACCAAGAGTCTCATTCAGAGGGAAATCTTGTCACCTTAACTGCTCGATCAAATCGATCAAGTGAAGCACATGCGGGCTCACAGCCTGCCCCTCATCAAGTTTAGAATGGAACAATTCCATCGAAACTTTATGAACAACGACCTGTTCTTGGTTCATGAACGATTCACGAAGTTGTGTCATCATGCTATATGCATCGTGCATCTCCCAATAAGTCTTCTTAAGCTCAGAAGAAAGTGAACTCAAGATGAATGATTTAACCCTTAAATCATCATCCTTCCATTGCTGGAAAGTCTCACGTTCTTCAGGTAATGCATCGGGTGATATAGCAAGCGGTAATGGACCATCCAAAATATACCCCAGTTTCTCGGAATTGAGGACAATCCTCAAGTCCATATACCAATCCGCAAAGTTTTCTGCGCCTTTCAATTTGTTCGTATCAAGCATACGTGCAAAAGGATTGGGTGGAGGTGCCGGCATCGCAAATCTATCAAATAGACAGCGAAACAACGATCAGTAAATAAGCAGATAAAAGATTATAACAGTTTCATAATATATCATAAAGCATTAACTAGATCATGGATTTTTAATCTAAAAATGCCCCTCCCACTATTTCATGCAATACTGTAATCCCCAAATAGAATACAAAACATGCGATAATCAAATCATAAAATAATAGTGAAAGGTGGACCCCATGAATATATTTCAGCTCACAGCTTTGGCACGTTCTCGCCTACTTATATTCATTTAGGTAGACAACAGATTGTCGATCACTCAATAGTGACTCCTGGGTTTTCGGTCCTGGTCGTTTCTCGTTGTGACAGCTTTGACACGTTCACAAGGAGGCGTTCCAATGTCAAACTTGTCAATGATGAATTCAAGATACTTACGTAACCCTAACAGCTTTGGCACGTTCAGGATTGCGCTTTCGCTTGAATTCACCTAATATCAAACATATCCTCACAGATTGGGCACGTTCTCGGATATAGTCGTAGAAAATTTACCGATAAGCGGTATTGACAAGACGGACCGATTAATATACATCAAATACATATTAAATTATAAACCTTATTTTAAATAGGGATTTTCCACTAAAGATGTATTTAATTTAAATCAAATTAAATAAGTATAAGCATGCATTAAAGTCAAGATTAAAGTCAATATTGAATTTTAAAGGCTTTATCATATATCGGGGTTCCAGAATCAGACTCCCTCTGATACCATTTTTGTTGGGGTTTTATTGGGAATTACAAGGTTAGCACAGCGGAACGCGGAAAAACGATTTCTCCGATTTCAAAAATTTTTCGTGGAATAATTAAATAAACATATTTATTTAATTAAACAATACTTAAATTATGAAATTATAACCCAAGAAATCATATTTCTTTTAATTACAAAATTACCCCAAACTTTTGCAAATTAATTATTTTGGTTTTAAATATGTCAATTACATATTTAATTAATTCCAAATTAACCCAAAAATAATTTTTACAAGTTTTGCAACAAAACCAGAATATTTTCCAATATTTGTTCCAACAGCCCAGTTTTTTCTGGATTTTGCGAAACAGCCCCTAAACATTAATTAATTGCAATTTGGCCCAAAATGCTCAAAACACATCAAGATCAAATCCAATTAATCCCAAATTTTACATGCATCAAATATACATCAAATTAAAGCTTATATATGAAAAGCCCCAAATTTTGAGTAGGTTTAGAACCCTAATTTCACAAATCACTCAAATTGGCAATTTAAACTAAATTACTAAAATTCAACACTTTAATCTTTAAATTACTACACCAATTAATTCTCACCATCATGAAATTAATCAAGAACAATTCTAGGCTAATTATGAATGGCTAATTAACTCTAGAATAGCAACTTTAATTTTCCAATTAATTTATTAAGCTTAATGACATTAATAAGCAAATAAATTAATTCTACATGCTTAAACACATCCAACAAGCATCCAACAATTTTAATTAGAAACTAAAAGAATAGAGGCATGTTCTTAACAACACAATTGAAGCTAAGAATATTTGAAACAATTTTCATGTAGGAAGAAATTTCAAAAAAGAACTTACAAAAATCAAGTCTTTGCCGGTGTTTTCTTTTTCTTCACCAAAATGCTCTCAATCTTTACTTTCTAATTTTTTTTGATGTCTCGTAAAACAGCAAGAATTTATCAAAACCAATTTTTTTCACCCTCCGATTTTTTCGACAATAAAGTAAACAATTACTTTAATTTTTTGTATCCATATAATTGGTACAAATTTTGCCTATAATAAATCATCACTTTAACTTTAATAAAGTTGCAAAAATGTGTTCCAATTATATCAAGCCATTTCTCACTTTAATCATGACTTAAGATATTTATTTTATAAATTAATTTAATTATTTAACAATTAAATAATTAATTAATAAATATAAATATCTTAAATATATGTATTATATTTACATTAAATATCTCAAATACATATATTAATGATATAAGTCAAATATCACCATTTTATATTTTATTAATGTGTATTTAATAAAATCAAGTATTAAATAAAATACACATCAATATTGGAAATGCCCGATAGGTCCCGATTGCATGTATTTTTCGTTTAACCATTAAACGAGTTATAAAAAACAGTATTATTCATAACAGTTGCCATAGTGCTCTACGAGTAAATTTCATTAATAGGACTCTCTAGATTCAGGCATATCCGTCACGAAATCAAATTACGTGTCCATAATTCACCCACCCGTAATTATGACGAACACGGATAAACTCACTGAATCATACAGGTCGAGGTCACTGCATACGTATAATCCCTCCCTCCGTCACAGGTATCCGGATTAATCCAGAGATATAGATACAAACGTCAAATCTCTATAGATATAATCACGTCGACGTTTTTATTAACAATCCCTAAAAAAACACATAGAACTAATTTCTACAGTGTACCACGGGCCCATGGATTTAACAGATTGCTAATATCATATTCAATACTTATACTCTATACACAGAATGACGGATCCTATCTTGATACACCCAGGATATCCTGAGCATCAGTCCACACCCAACAACAGGCATAGGTCTGATCTAAATAGATCGGTGACGTGACTGCCATCTAAGTGTGGAGGATAACTCAGATATCCACAGTGGTATCTCAAGTCAAAGAATCACTATGCTCACTCAACCCGAGAAGATTCTTATTGACGTTGGTGTACCATCTATTAAGAATCTTCGGTGAGTCGTTCAGTGTTCATCCGCTATAAACACCTACACGTCTATACGAGTCTCCAAGACTCATGGTTCACTGAGAAACCATCGGAATCCAAGATTCCGATATACGACATGCACCAGTCTCTACAGGTTTACTTACTGACCAAGTTGTGTAAACCTTGACCGGGAACTTTCTAAGAATGACAACGTCATGATACAACTCAATGTCAGTTGCGACGCTTTTGCAACTATATCATAACTAATCATTCTAAGGTCGGTTACGTCTTTACCATATAAAATAAGAAGTTATATAAAAGAAACTGTTCATTTTATTCATAATAAAACGTTACATTAGTATTTACATAGAAATACATAATAAAATTGGCGCTCGGAGCACCAACCCTAACACCTGACTCCAACAAAACTTTCAAGGTTAAAAACAAGCGTGTTAAGCACTACTGGGGAGAATCATTTGAGCGACAAAAAGAAAGTGTCATACTTTCAGATCCAGCCTAACGTTCGAGAAGTCACGTCTAGCTGACGATGTTAAACTTAGCGCTAGCAGGGAGGCAACCCATGCAATTTGTGTATATATTGTGATTTGGAGTGATTTAATTTTGTGTGTTTAGTTTTTGCAGATTAAGACATTTCAGGATGGAAGAAGTTCTCACAAAACTTCACAAGCAATTTCCTTATCCCCCTCAAAACTCTCTGATGAATGTCTACAAAGCTCGCTTGGAACGGATGAGATTACTAACGATCCATGGTGCTCCTAGTGATATTTGTTGGGTAACTGAAGCACGGGTCCGATTGGCAGGTGAGTCTTCTGACTCTTTTATTTCACATCTTCCTGGTTTTGGAAGAAGCACCTATGCAAAGAAACGTAGAGCTAAGCAAATGGGTGTTTGTTACAAATATGCACGCTGGAATTGCAATACTCGTTGTTGTTCTTTAGGAATGTTGTCTGATAATCGCGAAGACAAAATTAAATTCATTAAGGTTGGCTTGAGTAAGGAGTCTTTAGATAATATATCTTCGACTCTTGAGACGCATCCCAGTGGATATGTTTATATAGCCATTCGCAAATTGCTTACACAATTCCAAAAAGAAAGACAACAGTTAAGTCTTGGGAATCTGACTCAAAAAGTCCCTGTTTGCCAATTTATAAGAAAATTGGATAGGAAGCTTGTCCCTGACGCATAGACGTCAATCAAGCCACTACTTTTCTTGTACATATTATATCTCTTTGTCTTTTCCTAATAATTATGATTTGTTTTGTTGTTTTCTTTTATTTTCTCCGACAAGATCTAGACCTTTTTGACTATCACAATTTATTTTACTGTTAACTAATAATTGTCTTTTGGCAGGTAGTAGTGCTATTATTTTACTCACCATTTTCAGGTGTTATAAATTCAACTCATCATTGCACTTTTGAAGACATCCAGAGTAAAACATGGAAGCCACTTCAAGAAGACGAGTTGAAAACATCTGTGTGTTTTGCGGTACTATTGTTGGTGTTAAGCCACAATACGTAGAAGCAGCACATGAATTGGGTCGAGTCTTAGCTGCAAGGAATATGCACTTAGTATATGGCGGAGGCAATCTTGGACTTATGGGGATCATTTCAAAGGCTGTACAGGAAGGAGGCAGTCACGTTTTGGGAATCATCCCAAAACCCTTGGCAGAGGCAAATCTTATTGGACCATCAAATGGAGAAGAGCTAATTGTGCCAGGTATGTCTGAACGACTGGTAGAAATATTAATCGTGCTGATGCTTTTATTGCTTTGCCAGGTGGCTTGGGTACATTGCAGGAAATTTTTATAGTGCTATCTTGGGCAAACCTGAACATACACCAGAAACCAATTGGGTTGTTTAACGTTGATGGATTTTATGATTTTCTTTGTGTGTTTCTTGATGATGCCCGGAGAAATGGGTTCGTGTCAAAACCTTTAAAAGAACTCATCTTCACTGCCAGAACTGCTCCGGATCTAATAGACAAACTCTTAGCCTATAAACCACAAGTTGACCCTATCCTTTCAAAGATAAATTGGTCCGAGGATGATCGTGGTAAGAGGCGTCGGATTAATCTGGATCTTAACCTTTAATTTCCTGTAGAATTTCAGCTAACAAGGTATCATCTTCTAAACTCTTCTTCTAATGTTTAAGACATTGGGGAAAATGTCTAATTTAGGTTTGGGGGTGATAGGGAATTAGTTGATCTGTACCTTGTTGTTAGTTTGTTTGTTGTTTTAATTTTTAGTCCAAATTTTTTAGAAAGACACAAAAAAATTGAAAAATTTTCAAAAATTACAAAAATATTTTGTGTTTTTGTGTTTTTATTTTGACTAAAAAGGTGAAATTGGTAAGAGATAGATGTGTAAGGAATTTCCACTCCTGAGACATATCTCAAACCATTTTTGAAACAAGTTAGTTTTTGTTTATTTCATTTTAAATTATTTAATTTGTAAATTCTCCATAAAACTGACTAAAATGGATCTTCATATGCTCAGTTAGCAGATATTATCAACATGCATAGTAACATATGGACATGAGCTAAAATTGAAAAGTTTGTAATAATTAGTGCTCTAGTTTAATTGGAGGAAGCATCTCAAAAAGTGATGGAAAAAAAAAACAAAAAAAAAAAACGTTTCGGATCCGAGTTATTAAGTCTGTAAGGGTGTTTTAACACCTAGTGCCCTAAAGCCAACTGGTTTGGGAGTCACTGGCCCAAAGCTCGCTACATGGATCAAAGATGTTGAAAATATATATATATATATATATATATCTGAAGTCTGAGTAATTAAGTCCGTAGGGGTATCTTAACACCTGGTGCCGTAAAGCCAACTGGTTTGGGAGCCACCGACCCAACATTCGCTAAATAGATGGAAGATATTGTATATAAATAAAAAAAAATTCAGAAATCAAATAAAAAATCAGAATAATTATTCAATTGCTACAAAAAGGTGTGAATTCTGATAAAACTTTAGGACAAAAATATTACTCTCTTATCGACTGCACTTGTGACTGTTGTGGGTAAAAATGAATTGATTAATATTTTGTCGGCTGTGCATATGAAAAATGGTAAATATAACCAGAGAATTTACTTATTCGGTAATTTAGAAAAAAATAAAACAACTAGTAACTTGGAGTAGAAGTTTCATCTGATTAATTACTAACTTATTTATTCTCTTTTCGCTTGTCTTTTTGCTTTTGTGTGCATTAGTTTCACTAACTTTTTACTTTTGTAAAATGTTTGTGGGTATCATTACTGTAAACCCTCACGAGACTACAACTCGTCCACTAGGGACACCTAGGGGTTTAAAGGCTTGTTGCCTATGAAAATGGCTTAGTTAATTTTTTATGTTATTTTATTCTGTGTTTTGCTCGAGGACTAGCAAAATGTTAGGTTTGGGGTGTGATGAGTGGTATTTATATCACTATTTCCCACTCATTTATCCTAATATTTTGTATAGTTTCTTGAGTTTTGTGAACTTTTTGATGTGTTTTATTGTTATTTTACAGATAAATAAAGTTTGGAATGTATTGGAAACAATTTGGAGCCAAAACAGTGAAAAATGACGAAAATGACATTTTTGTAATTTCTCCACGTCTCGACGTGCAAGTTGCCTACGTCGCGACGCCTAACATGCACCAAGACTTGCTAACATGCGCCGGGTCCACAAGTCAGAATCTGAGAAATTTAAATTTGCTAACGTGCGCCGTGCCACGTGTCACCATCACAGCCGATCTGGTAACGTGCGTTGTGCCACGTGTCATCATCATATGGTACCGACAGTCGCCATCACCACGTGTCTGCCATGTCATCATCCACATCACCGGTTGACCGAGTCAAAGTGCCACGTCATTGCCACATCATCATCAGCCAATCACAGCGTGCGACGTGTCGCAAATCTATGGTGCCGACAATCACTTTCCCCACGTTTCGCCACGTCAGTGCCAATTATTGACTCATTTATCCGAATGGACATGTGGCAGATAAGAATCTGAAATCAGCCAATCAGAAGCTGCCACGTGTCGCAAACATTGAGCTCCCAGCCGCCTTGCCACGTGTCGCAAAAATTGAGCTCCCAGCCGCCTTGCCACGAATCCCCTTATCACCTTATCCAGAATCCCAAGCGATGAACCAGAAGCTTCCACGTCGACAATCACGCGCGTCGCGACGTGGACACCCTACTGACGCCTTTAAATAGAGCTCGAAATTTCAGTTGTAGATGTACATTCCTCTCTAAATTCTCTGATGTAAATAAGGAGTTTTTTATCTAAGTTATTTTAAATTTTAGTTTTGTAATTAATTTTAATTACGTTCTGTAATAATAGTAATATTTTTTACTTTTTACAGTTTTTACTATTCAACCATGAGGAGGCAACTTCCCCCTGCTAGGGTGAAAGGTAATTCTTTTACTGTTGCTATTTAGATTAATCTATTTTAAATATAATATATTCACTATTTAAAATTTGACATAAAAAGGATACCGCTATATTGGTCGGTTGGTAATTCATTTTAATCTGGTTTTAATCTGACTAAACAAGGATACCGCCAGATTGGTCGGTTGGTAATTAAATTTTCTTACCGCCTATATGGCAGGTTTATTTTGGTTCCGCCTTTATGGCTGGTTGGACTTAATTTGACTTAATCAGGTTACCGCCTATATGGCCGGTTGGTAAAATAATCACAAGTTAATATATTATATTAAGGGAGATATCTAAATAGTAAATAATAAAAGTTGATCCTTTTACCTTACCAATTTATTTTATTGTAATATACTTTTCAGCTTTTACTTTACCGCAATTACTTTTCAGCATTTTTACTTTATGTCTTTTACTTTTAAGTTTTTACTAGCCCTAGTTACGTGTCCTAACTAAATTAGTTATATGGGGTTGTGATGAATTCTAATATCACCGGCTTATAATGGGTTATTTTATAGTTTGGGTAATTTAAAAAGTTTACTTATTAAGTCTTAAGCTTAATGCGTCTTGTTAATTGGCCACTAATAAGATTGATCTGGTAAATCTAAAATAAACTTGACAAAGTAATTTTAGGTTTCAGCCTTAGACTTAATAGCCCACGATCTTCCTTGAGGATAGATAATGTTGGGTTTCTAGGTTAGTCCCAAGATCGATTCAAGCATAAAAACATGTGTGAATAAAACAAGAAGTATGGTGGAATCATACTTACATAGATAGGCTTTTGCGATGTGAGGAACAACAAAACTTTTCTTCCTCCAATGTGCTCTCGGAAATGGCCCTCTTTGTGCTCCTTTGATTTTCAGTCATCCCTCCAAGTGTGCTCCAAGCTCCAAGCTTTTCAAATGGTGATTCCATGCTCAAGGGTTTGTTTCCCTATCACCTTGGATGACTCCTCATGTGCTAGCATTGGAAAGATTTGCCACAAATCTTCCATCTTTCTTCTTGTCATTCTCGGCCTTGCCGAGAAAGTTGAGAGGAAATGGCCCTTGGCCGTGAGTTGAGAGAGAGAGGGAGAGGAGGGAAAAAATGGGTTCCAAAACCGTGTGTGTCTAAAGAGAGAGAGAGAATTTGTGTTTTGTGTGTTGTGTATCTAATACCCAAAAATGAAAGTCAAATACCAAAATTATAAAAAGAAATGGTAAATGTCTTTCAAGCCATCACATAAGTGTGTTGCACACTCAACCATCAACCAACAACTTCCATCACAATAAAGTGATAAAGTTGACTAGTGATGTGACGCTTGATGTGACTTGTGGGCCGCACTTGAATTCGAAATGCGAGTGGGCCCGCAAACATTCCCGGGCTCAGGTACGCTAATTTCGAATTAACTAATTTTCCGTTGCGACGTAATTAAATCAAATTTAATTAAATAATTATGCCTAGCAAAATTACTATTCATGTCGATAACGAATTAATTCTAAATTAACTCGTTTGCCCGAATTAAAATCTTATTTCAATTCCGCGTCGAAATCCAATTTCGTATAATATATCGAAAATAATATTTTATCGATTAATTCCAAATTAATCATTCTCTCTCTTTAAATAATATTTTATCCCAGATAAAATATCTCTGTAATTAATCCTAGATTAATTTTCTCTCTTTTATAATTAATCCCAGATTAATAAAGTGCGAGTCACACGTCATCGGTGAATCTTCGGGAAGCGACACATGAGATCCCCTGATATGTTGGCAGTAAATCCGGTCGTCGGACGATCCGAACACGTACGTACCTAGTACTACGCTTTTACCGATCTACAAGACATGGTTGGCTTCTAGCAAAACATTGTGCCTACCCAATTCTCCAAAAATATTCTTAAAGGAATATATGATCTATATCAGGCGTAGTATATGTAGTATACGTAATATTGCGTATTGCGATCCAGTATCGGATGTCACGTTCAAGGCCTGGGGATGGAATTGTGTCTGCCCCGTATGAAGCACATATCGGATCTCTGGTAACTAGTCTCTATAATCGAATAATCATGACCTAGTCATATTATCCCGATAGCTGCAGCATAAAAGAGAACCAGTTCCGTATCCTTTGTGATCATCATCTCCACTATGACTGGAGTGATACTTCCGTCTTGACATCACACCCAATACACTACGATTCTTAATATACCCAGAAGAGGCGTACACAGAACCAGTTAAAGCCCTGGACGACCAAAACCAAAGTATATTGATTATCGCAAGTATTAGCGGTGCAAGTCTCAGGTTAAGACCAAATACACCAACCCTGATTCGGACTTCCATAGACACACAGTCATACTACCAATGGAATTCCAAGGGGTCTATCTAGAGCGAAGCTGTTTCCGTACCATCGGTAAACACAACCTCCTATTACACTTGCATGAGTATCCTATACCCAAATATATGAGAACTATGCCGTTATGCTCCCACAACGCACACAAGTGTAATACTAGTCTTTTACGCATTATCGATGTCCAATCTCGATAATACTCTGACTAGGGATATTTAATGATTAAACCTTCGTGGATTGATACTGTCTCATATCATCTCAATCTGGAACTAATCATAAGGACCTTCTATCATTTATATATCTTGGTAATCTAATTACAAATGATAAAAGGGCAATTTCCTTTGTCATATAGTTAATTTGTACAACAACACCATGATCTGTACAAATAGTGATGCTATGTGTCATAATGGTCCGAATTAGGTTAGTCCCAAGATCGATTCAAGCATAAAAACATGTGTGAATACAACAAGAAGTATGACAGAATCATACTTACATAGATCAGCTTTTGCAATGTGAGGAACATCAAAACTTTTCTTCCTCCAAGCTACTATCGGCAATGGCCCACTTTGTGCTCCTTTGATTTTCGCTCATCCCTCCAAGTGTGCTCCAAGCTTTACAAATGGTGATTCCCTGCTCAAGGGTTTGTTTCCCTATCACCTTGGATGACTCTTCATGTGCTAGCATTGGAAAGATTTGCCACAAATCTTCCATCTTTCTTCTTGTCATTCTCGTCCTTGCCAAGAAAGTTGAGAGGAAATGGCCATTGGCCGTGAGTTGAGAGAGAGAGGGAGAGGAGGAAAAATATTGGTTCCAAAACCGTGTGTGTCTAAAGAGAGAGAGAGAGTTTGTGTTTTGTGTGTTGTGTATCAAATACCAAAAAATGAAAGTCAAATACCAAAATAATAAAAAGAAATGGTAAATGTCTTTCAAGCCATCACATAAGTGTGTTGCACACTCAACCATCAACCAACAACTTCCATGACAATAAAGTGATAAAGTTGACTAGTGATGTGACGCTTTATGTGACTTTTGGGCCGCACTTGAATTCGATATGCGAGGGGCCCGCAAACACTCCCGGGCTTGGGTTCGCTAATTCCGAATTAACGAATTTTTCTTTGCGACATAAATAATCAAATTTAATTAAATAATTATGCCAAGCAAAATTACTATTCACATCGCTAACGAATTAATTCTAAATTAACTCGTTTGTCCGAATTAAAATCTAATTTCAATTCCGCGTCGAAATCTAATTTCGTATTATATATCGAATATATTATTTTATCAATTAATTCCAAATTAATCATTCTCTCTCTTTAAATAATATTTTATCCCATATAAAATATCTCCGTAATTAATCCTAGATTAATTTTCTCTCTCTTATATTTAATCCCAGATTAATAAAGTGCGAGTCATACGTCATCGGTGAATCTTCGGGAAGCGACCCATGAGATCCCCAGATATGTTGGCAGTAAATCTGGTCGTCGGACTATCCGAACACGTACGTACCTAGTGATACGCTTTTACAAATTTACAAGACATGGTTGGCTTCTACCAAAGCACCGTGCCTACCCTATTGTCCAGAAATATTCTTAAAGGAATATATGATCTATATCAGGCGTAGTATATGTAGTATTGCGTATTGCGATCCAGTATCGGATGTCACGTGCTAGGCCTGGGGCTAGAATTGTGTCTGCCCCGTACGAAGCACATATCGGATCTCTGGTAACTAGTCTATATAATTGGATAATCATGACCTAGTCATATTATCCCGATGACTGCAGTACATAAGAGTACCAGTTCTGTATCCTACATGACCATCATCTCCACTATGACTGGAGTGATACTTCCATCTTGACATCACACCCAATACACTACGATTCTCAATATACCCTGAAGAGGCGTACACAGAACCGGTTAAAGCCCCGGACGACCAAAACCAAAGTACATTGATTGTCGCAAGTATTAGCGGTGCAAGTCTCAAGTTAAGACCAAATACACCTACCCTGATTCGGACTTCCATAGACACATAGTCATACTACCAATGGAATTCCGAGGGGTCTATCCAGAGCGAAGCTGTTTCCGTACCATCGGTAAACACAACCTCCTATTACACTTGCATGAGTATCCTATACCCAAATATATGAGAACTACGCCGTTATGCTCCCACAACGCGCACAAGTGTAATACTACTCTTTTACTCATTATCGATGTCCAATCTCGATAATACTCTGACTATGGATATTTAATGATTAAACCTTCATGGATTGATACTGTCTCATATCATCTCAATTCAGAACTAATCATAAGGACCTTCTATCATTTATATATCTTGGCAATCTAATTACAAATGATAAAAGGGCAATTTCCTTTGTCACATAGTTAATTTGTAGAACAACACCATGATCTGTACAAATAGTGATGCTATGGGTCATAATTGTCCAACAGATAACCCTTTAATAGATTTTCTTACATGATAGACATATATCTGTCGGGCTGGGGTAGCCATAATTGGAACTTAAACTTTATGAATCCAGATAATTTGGTTGACATAGACATATGGTTTAATTAGGTTAAACTGGATATTTGCGTCTAACCATCGACATAGGCTTTCGCATAATTTAGGGTTCTAGGTTAGTAAACCGATTTATTACACAAACATGAAATAACCACTTCATCTTTTAAAAGATATTAGAAAGATTCACAACCCTAGATAGTTTTTAATATTGAATTTTCTTAAACCGACCTTCGTGTAATTTTATTAACTTGTTTTTAAATTTAGAATCATCACCATTTCAAATCAATCAATCAACCTGTTAGATACTAGTGATCATTTGACCTCATAAATTTAATAGATTAGGTATTAAATCCTCGCGGGATCGATACTTTTTATACTACTTGAACGATACGTGCGCTTGAGTTATACGCGTGTGTGTAAGCACCGGTCAAATATGCACTTAGTATATGGCGGAGGCAATCTTGGAATTATGAGGATCGTTTCAAAAGCTGTACAGGAGGGAGGAAGTCAGGTATTGGGAATCATCCCAAAACCCTTGGTAGAAGCAAATCTTATTGGACCATCAAACGGAGAAGAACTAATCGTGCTGATGTTTTTATTGCTTTGCCAGGTGGCTTGGGTACATTGGTGGAAATTTTTCCAGTGTTATCTTGGACGAACCTGAACATACAGCCGAAACCGCTTGGACTGTACAACGTTGAAGGATTTTATGATTTTCTTTGTGTGTTTCTTGATGATGCCCGGAGAAATGTGTTCATGTCAAAACCTTTAAAAGGAACTCCTCTTCACTGCACGAACTGCTACAGATTTAATTGACCAAATCTTAGCCTATGAACCATAAATTGACCCTATCATTTCAAAGATAAATTGGTCCGAAGACGATCATGGTAAGTGGCGTCGGATTAATCTGGATCTTAACCTTTAACTTTTCTTGTAGAATTTAAGTTAACTAGGTACTATATTCTAAACTCTTCTTCTACTGTTTAAGACATTGGGGATAATGTCTCATTTAGGTTTGGCGGAGGGAATTAGTTGATTAGTATCTTGTTCTTAATTGTGTGTTGTTTTTATTTTTAGTCCAAATTTTTTTAAAAAAATTGAAAATTTTTCAAAAAATTACAAAAATATTTTTCGTTTTTGTTTTTATTTTGACTAAAAAGGTGAAATTGGTGAGAGATAGTTGTGTAAGGAGTTCCCATTCCTGAGACGTATTTCAAACCTATTTCGGAACAAGTTAATTTTTGTTTATTTCCTTTTGAATTATTTAATTTGTGAATTCTCCATAATACTGACTAAAATGGATCTTCATATGCTCAGTTGGCAGCTATTATCACCATGCATGGTAACATACATACATGAGCTATAATTGAAAAGTTTGTAATATTCAGTGCTATAGTTTAATTGGAGGAAGCATCTAAAAAAGAAATGGAGTAAAAAAAAAACGTCTGAGATTCGAGTTATTAAGTCCGTAGGGGTGTTTTAACATCTAGTGCCCTAAAGCCAACTGGTTTGGGAGTCACTGGCCCAAAGCTCGCTACATGGATCAAGGATGTTTCAAAAATATATATATCTGAAGTCTTAGTAATTAAGTCCGTAGGGGTGTCTTAACACCTGGTGCCCTAAAGACAACTGGTTTGGGAGCCATCGACCCAACACTCACTACATAGATGGAAGATATTGTATATAAATAAAAAAAAATCAAAGAAAAAATGAGAAAAAGTATTCCACTGCTGCAAAAAGGTGTGAATTCCGATAAAACTTTAGGACAAAAATATTACTCTCTTATCGACTGCACTTGTGACTATTGTGGGTAAAAATGAATTGATTAATATTTTGTCAGCTATGCATATGGAAAATGGTTAATATAACCATAGAATTTACTTATTCTGTAATTTAGAAAAAAAAGAAAACAACTAGTAACTTGGAGTAGAAGTTTCATCTGATTAATCACTAACTTATTTATTCTCTTTTCGCTTGTCTTTTTGCTTTTGTGTGCATTAGTTTCACTAACTTTTTACTTTTGTAAAATTTTTGTGGGTATCATTACTGTAAACCCTCACGAGACTACAACTCGTCCACTAGGGACACCTAGGGGTTTAAAGGCTTGTTGCCTATGAAAATGGCTTAGTTAATTTTTTATGTTATTTTATTCTGTGTTTTGCTCGAGGACTAGCAAAATGTTAGGTTTGGGGTGTGATGAGTGGTATTTATATCACTATTTCTCACTCATTTATCCTAATATTTTGTATAGTTTCTTGAGTTTTGTGAACTTTTTGATGTGTTTTATTGTTATTTTACAGATAAATAAAGTTTGGAATGCATTGGAAACAATTTGGAGCCAAAACAGTGAAAAATGACGAAAATGGCATTTTTTGTAATTTCTCCACGTCGCGATGCCTAACATGTACCAAGACTTGCTAACATGCACCGGGTCCACAAGTCAGAATCTGAGAAATTTGAATTTGCTCACGTGCGCCGTGCCACGTGTCACCATCACAGTCGATCTGCTAACGTGCGTCGTGCCACGTGTCATCATCATATGGTACCGACAGTCGCCATCACCACGTGTCTGCCATGTAATCATCCACATCACCGGTTGACCGAGCCAAAGTGCCACGTCATTGCCACATCATCATCAGCCAATCACAGCGTGCGACGTGTCGCAAATCTATGGTGCCGACAATCACTTTCGCCACGTTTCGCCATGTCAGTGCCAATTATTGACTCATTTATCCGAATGGACATGTGGCAGATAAGAATCTGAAATCAGCCAATCAGAAGCTGCCACATGTCGCAAACATTGAGCTCCCAGCCGCCTTGCCACGTGTCACAAAAATTGAGCTCCCAGCCGCCTTGCCACGAATCCCCTTATCACCTTATCCAGAATCTCAAGCGATGAACCAGAAGCTTCCACGTCGACAATCACGCGCGTCGCGACGCGGACACCCTACTGACGCCTTTAAATAGAGCTCGAAATTTCAGTTGTAGATATACATTCCTCTCTAAATTCTCTGATGTAAATAAGGAGTTTTTTATCTAAGTTCTTTTAAATTTTAGTTTTGTAATTAATTTTAATTACGTTCTGTAATAATAGTAATTTACTTTTTTACTTTTTACAGTTTTTACTATTCAACCATGAGGAGGCAACTTCCCCCTGCTAGGGTGAAAGGTAATTCTTTTACTGTTGCTATTTAGATTAATCTCTTTTAAATATAATATATTCACTATTTAAAATTTGACATAAAAAGGATACCGCTATATTGGTCGGTTGGTAATTCATTTTAATCTGGTTTTAATCTGACTAAACAAGGATACCGCCAGATTGGTCGGTTGGTAATTAAATTTTCTTACCGCCTATATGGCAGGTTTATTTTGGTTCCGCCTTTATGGCTGGTTGGACTTAATTTGACTTAATCAGGTTACCGCCTATATGGCAGGTTGGTAAAATAATCACAAGTTAATATATTATATTAAGGGAGATATCTAAATAGTAAATAATAAAAGTTGATCCTTTTACCTTACCAATTTATTTTATTGTAATATACGTTTCAGCTTTTACTTTACCGGTGAGTCTTCTGATATTTGTTGGGTAACTGAAGCACGGGTCCGATTGGCAGGTGAGTCTTCTGACTCTTTTATTTCACATCTTCCTGGTTTTGGAAGAAGCACCTATGCAAAGAAACGTAGAGCTAAGCAAATGGGTGTTTGTTACAAATGTGCACGCTGAAATTGCAATACTCGTTGTTGTTCTTTAGGAATGTTGTCTGATAATCGCGAAGACAAAATTAAATTCATTAAGGTTGGCTTGAGTAAGGAGTCTTTAGATAATATATCTTCGACTCTTGAGACGCATCCCAGTGGATATGTTTATATAGCCATTCGCAAATTGCTTACACAATTCCAAAAAGAAAGACAACAGTTAAGTCTTGGGAATCTGACTCAAAAAGTCCCTGTTTGCCAATTTATAAGAAAATTGGATAGGAAGCTTGTCCCTGACGCATAGACATCAATCAAGCCACTACTTTTCTTGTACATATTATATCTCTTTGTCTTTTCCTAATAATTGTGATTTGTTTTGTTGTTTTCTTTTATTTTCTCCGACAAAATCTAGACCTTTTTGACTATCACGATTTATTTTACTGTTAACTAATAATTGTCTTTTGGCAGGTACTAGTGCTATTATTTTACTCACCATTTTATTGTCGCAAGTATTAGCGGTGCAAGTCTCAAGTTAAGACCAAATACACCTACCCTGATTCGAACTTCCATAGACACATAGTCATACTACCAATGGAATTCCGAGGGGTCTATCCAGAGCGAAGCTGTTTCCGTACCATCGGTAAACACAACCTCCTATTACACTTGCATGAGTATCCTATACCCAAATATATGAGAACTACGCAGTTATGCTCCCACAACGCGCACAAGTGTAATACTACTCTTTTACGCATTATCGATGTCCAATCTCGATAATACTCTGACTATGGATATTTAATGATTAAACCTTCATGGATTGATACTGTCTCATATCATCTCAATTCAGAACTAATCATAAGGACCTTCGATCATTTATATATCTTGGCAATCTAATTACAAATGATAAAAGGGCAATCTCCTTTGTCACATAGTTAATTTCTACAACAACACCATGATCTGTACAAATAGTGATGCTATGGCTCATAATTGTCTAACAGATAACCCTTTAATAGATTTTCTTACATGATAGACATATATCTGTCGGGCTGGGGTAGCCATAATTGGAACTTAAACTTAATGAATCCAGATAATTTGGTTGACATAGAAATTTGGTTCAATTGGGTTAAACTGGATATTTGCGTCTAACCATCGACAGAGGCTTTCGCATAATTTAGGGGTCCAGGTTAGTAAACCGATTTATTACACAAACATGAAATAACCACTTCATCTTTTAAAAGATATTAGAAAGATTCACAACCCTAGATAGTTTTTAATATTGAATTTTCTTAAACCGACTTTCGTGTAATCTTATTTACTTGTTTTTAAATTTAGAATCATCACCATTTCAAATCAATCAATCAACCTGTTAGATACTAGTAATCATTTGACCTCATAAATTTAATAGATTAGGTATTAAATCCTCGCGGGATCGATACTTTTTATACTACTTGAACGATACGTGCGCTTGCGTTATACGCGTGTGTGTAAGCACCGGTCAAATATGCACTTAGTATATGACGGAGGCAATCTTGGAATTATGAGGATCGTTTCAAAAGCTGTACAGGAGGGAGGAAGTCAGGTTTTGGGAATCATCCCAAAACCCTTGGTAGAAGCAAATCTTATTGGACCATCAAACGGAGAAGAACTAATCGTGCTGATGTTTTTATTGCTTTGCCAGGTGGCTTGGGTACATTGGAGGAAATTTTTCCAGTGTTATCTTGGGCGAACCTGAACATACACCAGAAACCGCTTGGACTGTACAACATTGAAGGATTTTATGATTTTCTTTGTGTGTTTCTTGATGATGCCCGGAGAAATGTGTTCATGTCAAAACCTTTAAAAGAACTCCTCTTCACTGCACGAACTGCTACGGATCTAATTGACCAAATCTTAGCCAATGAAACATAAATTGACCCTATCCTTTCAAAGATAAATTGGTCCGAAGACGATCGTGGTAAGAGGCGTCGGATTAATCTGGATCTTAACCTTTAAGTTTTCGTGTAGAATTTCAGTTAACCAGGTACTATATTCTAAACTCTTCTTCTACTGTTTAAGACATTGGGGATAATGTCTCATTTAGGTTTGGGGGAGGGAATTAGTTGATTAGTATCTTGTTTTTAATTATGTGTTGTTTTTATTTTTAGTCCAAATTTTTTTAAAAAAATTGAAAATTTTTCAAAAAATTACAAAAATATTTTTCGTTTTTGTTTTTATTTTGACTAAAAAGGTGAAATTGGTGAGAGATAGTTGTGTAAGGAGGTCCCATTCCTGAGACGTATTTCAAACCTATTTCGGAAAAAGTTAATTTTTGTTTATTTCCTTTTGAATTATTTAATTTGTGAATTCTCCATAATACTGACTAAAATGGATCTTCATATGCTCAGTTGGCAGCTATTATCACCATGCATGGTAACATACATACATGAGCTATAATTGAAAAGTTTGTAATATTCAGTGCTATAGTTTAATTGGAGGAAGCATCTAAAAAAGAAATGGAGTAAAAAAAAAAACGTCTGAGATCCTAGTTATTAAGTCCGTAGGGGTGTTTTAACATCTAGTGCCCTAAAGCCAACTGGTTTAGGAGTCACTGGCCCAAAGCTCGCTACATGGATCAATGATGTTTCAAAAATATATATATATGAAGTCTGAGTAATTAAGTCCGTAGGGGTGTCTTAACACCTGGTGCCCTAAAGCCAACTGGTTTGGGAGCCATCGACCCAACACTCGCTACATAGATGGAAGATATTGTATATAAATAAAAAAAAATCAAAGAAAAAATCAGAAAAATGAGAAAAATTATTCCACTGCTACAAAAAGGTGTGAATTCTGATAAAACTTTAGGACAAAAATATTACTCTATTATCAACTGCATTTGTGACTGTTGTGGGCAAAAATGAGTTGATTAATATTTTGTCGGCTGTGCATATGGAGAATGGTAAATATAATCAGAGAATTTACTTATTCGGTAATTTAGAAAGAAAGAAAACAACTAGTAACTTGGAGTAGAAGTTTCACATGATTAGTCACTAACTTCTTTATTCTTTTTTCTCTTGTCTTTTTGCTTTTGTGTGCATTAGTTTCACTACCTTTTTACTTTTGTAAAATGTTTGTGGGTATCATTGCTGTAAACCCTCACGAGACTACAACTCGTCCACTAGGGACACATAGGGGTTTAAAGGCTTTTTACATACGCTAAATGCAATCGTAATCCCTACGAAAGTGGTTTAGTTAAATTTTATTTTAAAGATGTTTATATTATTTTATTTTGTGTTTTGCTCGAGGACTAGCAAAAAGTTAGGTTTGGGGGTGTGATGAGTGGTAAATGTATCACTATTTTCCATTCATTTGACCTAATATTTTGTATAGTTTCTTGAGTTTTGTGAATTTTTTGATGTGTTTTGTGTTATTTTGTAGATAAATAAAGTTTCAGGACATTCTGGAGGTGATTTGGGGCCAAAACAGTGAAAAGAACACAAAAGGGCAATTTTGTCATTTGGCACGTCACGATGCCTAACGTGCGCCCCACCATGCTAACGTGCGCCGGGGACACATGTCAGAATCTGAGAAGTTTCACTTTGCTAACGTGCGCCGTGCCACATGTCAACATCACAACCGATCTGCTAAAGTACGCAGTGACACATTCGCCATCGCCACATGTCGAAACGTGTCATCCCGCGTGTCAGCCATGTCATCATCCACGTCAGAAGAAGACCGAGTCAATGTGACACGTCACCGCCACATCATCATCAGCCAATCACAGCGTGCCATGTGTCGCAATTCTATGGTGCCGACAATCACTTTCGCCAGGTGTCGCCACGTCAGTGCCAAATCATCGCCACATCAGCTCAATTATTGACTCGTTTATCCAAATTGCCATGTGGCAGATAAGAATCTGAAACGGACCAATCAGTGCTTGACACGTCAGCGCGTCGCGACGCAAGAAGAAACGTGCGCGTCGCGTGGGGCT
Source organism: Zanthoxylum bungeanum (assembly GCA_019454045.1). Classification (NCBI taxonomy): domain Eukaryota; kingdom Viridiplantae; phylum Streptophyta; class Magnoliopsida; order Sapindales; family Rutaceae; genus Zanthoxylum; species Zanthoxylum bungeanum. The sequence continues at coordinate 134,535 of SKCR01027390.1, read as the reverse complement.
TATTGACGCCTATAAAAAGAGCTCAAAATTTCAGTTTCAGATGTACCTTCGTCTCTGAATTCTCTAATGTAAATATGGAGTTTTCTATCTAGTTTATTTTAATTTCAATTTTGTAATTAATTTTAATTACGTTCTGTAATAGTAATAGTAATTTACTTTCTTTACTTTTACAGATTTTACTATTCAACCATGAGGAGGTAACTTCCCTCTGCTAGGGTGAAAGGTAATTTTTTTACTATTGCTATTTAGATTAATCTCCCTTAATTATAATATATTCAATATTCAAAATTTGACTTAATAAGGATACCGCTATATTGGTCGGTTGGTAATTCATTTTAAGCTGGTTTAAACCTAACTAAGCAAGGATACCACCAGATTGGTCGGTTGGTAATTAAATATTCTTACCGCCTATATGGCAAGTTTATGGACAAATTTTGATACCGCCTTTATGGCTGGTCGAACTTAATTTGACTTAATCAGGTTACCGCCTATATGGCTGGTTGGTAAAATCATCACAAGTTAACATATTATATTAAGGGAGATATCTAAATTAGTAGTATTAAAAATGGATCCTTTTACTCTAGCATTTTCTTTTATTGTAATTTTCTTTATTTACTTTCCAGCATTTTACTTTTCAGTATTTTACTTTATGTCTTTTACTTTTAAGATTTTACTAGCCCTAGTTATGTGTCGTAACTAAGTTAGTTATCTAGGGTTGTGATGAATTCTAATATCACCGGTTTATAAGGGGTTATTTTATAGTTTGGGTAATTTAAAGGTTTACTTATTAAGTCTTAAGCTTAATGTGTCTTGTTAACTGGCCACTAATAAGATTGATCTGGTAAATCTAAAATAAACTTGACAAAGGAATTTTAGGTTTCAGCCTTAGACTTAATAGCCCACGATCTTCCTTGGGGGATAGATAACCCTTTAATACATTTCCTTACAGGATAGACATATACCTGTCGGGCGGGGTAGCCATAATTGGAACTTAAACTTAATGAATCCAGGTAATTTGGTTGACATAGACATATGGTTCAATTGGGTTATACTGGGTATTTTCGTCTGACCATCGACAGAGGCTTTCGCATAATTTCGTGTTCCAGGTTAGTAAACCGATTTATTACACAAACATGAAATAACCACTTCATCTTTTAAAAGATATTAGAAAGATTCACAACCCTAGATAGTTTTTAATATTGAATTTTCTTAAGCCGACCTTTGTGTAATTTTATTTACTTGTTTTTAAATTTAGAATCATCATCATTTCAAATCAATCAACCTGCTAGATACTAGTAATCATTTGACCTCATAAAATTAATAGATTAGGTATTAAGTCCTCGTGGGATCGATACTTTTTATACTACTTGAACGATACGTGCACATGCGTTATACGCGTGTGATTACGCACCGGTCACTTGCCACTCGCTGAGCCTCATTGGCCCTCTCAAGTACATACTACCATTATGATTTCTAAATATCCTTCTGGATCTGTAGATTCTTTATTGACATGACTCTCTGATGTAGGTCTACGGGCATCATGGATATCATCATATGCGCTAGCCCTCAGAGGTTGAGGAGGAGGATGAGAAGTTACATGCGGCAGTTCATCCGAGTTCCTCTACCTCCAGACGAGTCCTGACTTGAGCTCTTTCCAAATAGGGTCCTTCTCAGGCCTCTGATTCTACTGCTACACTGATACCTTCTCTCGATGTCATCCTCGGCTTCACGAGTTTCAAGTTGGGACGACTGATATCTAGATTTTGTCTCTAGCAGGGATGCAGTGACTGTCACTGACCCCTTAAAATGCTACCAATGTATGTATTTCCATCTACTTCATTACCATTTCCTTTACTCCGCCTCAAACTCTGATCAATTTTTTATTTGTAGGTCCCTAATGATTTTGCAGATCATTGCTATCGGTTAGCACAAATGGCGAAGGCAGAGCTGAATGCACAGAGCTACTCCTATGAGGTACCTGTAAAATAAATTTAGCTTGTATGTAAGTATGCATGTGTGTATGACTACCACTTTCTTTAGTTACTTATTACAGTATTGCCTTGAGGAGATGGAGGTAAGGATTAGGGATTAGAAAAACATCGAGCGGTGGTCGTATTGAATATGTCAGCGCCTCACCTAGCGAGAGGTATGCGACAACCAATGCGAGGTGCGCATGAAGGGACTACACGCCTAAAGAGCCCCGAGAGAGCTAGAGCCAAAGTCCGAGGAGATGTAATATCTTGAGTTTTTCGAAACAGTGCCAGAAGATTTCCGAATTAAAGTTAAGGACTTGGAATGGGATGGTAATCGAAAATAAGATTTATGTGTTAGAAAATAGATTGGAATATTTTAAATTGAAGTTTCATCGCGTTTGAAAATACGTGATTTCAAGAACTGGTTACGCGATTTCTAATTCTATCGTCATACGCGTAAATATTTGTTGTTTCATCTATAAAGAGAGAAAATGAACTCCGATTGAGTTGATTTTTAAACTATCAGACTTGTTTTTTCGAGATGAACAACATTCATGTTGAACACGTTTCGAAATTCGCATCAGAAGGGCTTCAAAAATATGACATTTCTAGAAAATTTTGTGACAGGGTCCTGAATGTAATTTTCGGGATCTAAATGTAAATTCAAGAAACTTCTCTATATATACCTCTAAGTTTCAGGAAATTGCAAAAACTGGCATAAGCTTTCCATCCTCTCCACCCGACTCTCTCCCAATGTTTCTAGTTGAATCTTGCGTCGGTGGCCAGCCTACCACCGCCGACTGGCGCGCCACTATAGAAAGGTGTGCCGACAATCCCCCACCCACCAGCTGCCGACGGCCGGCCTAAAGTTGCCGGATTTCGACGGAAACAAAAGGGAAATGTGCGTGAAGGTGGGTTTCCTGATCCTGGCTCATCACTTCATTTCACGGCCTGAGCCACCAACCAAATCAAAGCTCTCGGAGAGTACTACAAGGTTGCAGTGTCGATTTTACGGAATGGCATTTGGTTGCACGTGAATCGAGAGAAGAAGTTTTGGATGAATTATGACCCATAATGAACAGTAACTCCAATCGGAATTCCATCAATTCTAGTGCGTTTGTGGGATCGTTTGGAGTCCGTATATGGCCTCGAAATATCGGTAAGACCTCCCGGTAAAAATTTGTTAATTTAAAGTTTATAGTTAAATGTTCGTATGTATCCAGTAGCTTTGTAGAGTAGAGTATTGATATAAATTGAATTTTTTGAGTATTAGTATATTGAATATGAGCATTCGGTAGAATCCATGTGAAAACGTAACGAGTTTGATCGATCCGATAGAATATATTAGTTTCCTGTAAAAGTGAGTTTTTGGATCTAATGATGTGTTTTGATTTTAATGTTAGTTATGAGTTATTTATGACATTATGAAAATATTTAGTTAAATCCGGGAAGGTTCAGAGGGTTCGGGACCTTTCCATAGCGTTTGCGTAAACTTTTCGGAAGATTTTCTAAAATCGCGTAAACTGTAGATTTAAGTGAATTAGTGGTTTGGAATAGTTTGTAATGATATTATAAGAGTAATGGAACTTAAAGTATTGAAATCGGACTTGATTCGATTGTCCCGGAAAGATCCGGAACTTTGTCAAAGCTAAGTTGGTAATTTTATAAGTTGAAATTCTAATGGTGTTTCGCCATTTGTTTTGGCACACTTGACTAGGACCTGGAGTGCTCGTGTAGCCAAGTAAGTAACTCATGCGATGAGAGCTTAATGGATGATTTTCTATTTTGAATATATATATATATATATAATATATATATATATATATATATATATATGGGTATGGATGATTGATATGTTAGGTTAAACAGAAGATAATTAAGAAGAAGTTTGAGAAGGTGTTCAAAGTTATGTATAGTTAAGTGAAACGATCATCGCATGTATGACTTTTGTTATTATCATGATACGAAATAAGAGGTTTAATGATATTAATGTCTGTATGTATGTATTGATGTGTTTGAAGTAAAATGTTTGATAAGCTTAATGTATATGTGTATGTATGAATGTACGCAAAGGTATGAAGGTGTAACGATATGAAATTGTGTATGTGAATTAATATGAAAATGTATAAGTATATGAGTATGTATTTGTTTATGCATATGATGCTAAGATATGTATAGGTTGGATATTTTCATTTGGTAAAGACGCTATATCAAATGTTCCTTGATAGAAATTCTGAATTGAATATGTTTGATCGATAAAAGAAAAGTTATGAGGACTATCAAAGGTATGACATTTGAATTTTCTAACAGGATGTATATTCATATGTTTTAAATATATTTTTTATATGAGTGTTTGAATCATGTTTTGAAATATTTGTTATGGATGTGTTTTTGTATGAGAATTCGTGCGATGAGTTTGGTGTGCCGTGATATGTATGCATGTTTGTATGTTTCATTGATTTATGTTATCGTGGTATAGTAGTCGAGCTGGTTAGGAATCCGTTCGGATGGAATTTATCTCATACCTATTCTAAAATAGGTCATGAGTCTCATATGAGCATTGTGTGTGTAAGCCAGCCATATGTGTGTAATATTGGATGATGTGATCTTGGATGTACCGATTGTTATGTGTGCTTCGTAGTTGGTGAATATGTCTGATTGTATATATGTGTATGACAGAACTCGTTATATGTATGGATTTTGTAGGCGTATGTGAAATGAATTGATGATTTGAATTCCAAGTTTTAAGCTATTATAAGGTTATCGTGGATTAAGGAAGGTTAAAGAAAGATTGTTTTGATATTGAAGAAAGAGGTTTTGATATTATAAATAGTTTGTAACTGAACAGAATAAAGTTTGTTAGATTTATCGATTTGATGATATTTCAATGATATTTACTGTGATAAGTATTAAAATATGAATTCATGTTTTTTGTGAGTGAAATAGTTTCGATGTAAAAGGATATGTTCTGTGATATTTATACTGATATTTTGTGGGATTTGGATGTTTGGTTAATAGATTGGTATATATGTGAACATATACACATGGGAATTTGACATTGGTAAAATATAAAGGATAATAATGAGTTAATGAATATGAACCTGTAATAATTTAGTAATTCTGATAAACAACTGATATGTTTGATTTGTTTGTTTTATATGTTTGTGTTGTTTATTGTAATACTTGTTGGGGTTTTGACGGGGCAATTCTGGGTAAAACGCAGCGGAACGCGGAAAATCAAAATTTTCAGATTACAATAATTTTTCTTGGGCAATTAAAATAAACTTAAAACTGATTTTTTTAACCAAAAATCAGATTTTTCATTAATTGTCGTTAGACCCCTCAAAGTTTACATTTTGATCATTTTAGTCCTAATTTGTCAAATACAAATTCAAGTGACCTTAAATCACTACCAAAATGATTTATACATGTCTTATACATCAAAATACAATTTGCAACGAAAATTCCCAATTTTTTTCATAATTGCCGAGAGGGTCCAAAAGTTTATAGGATTTGCATTTTAGTCCAATCTTGTTCAAAACCAGTCAAGAGAAATCCAATCAACCCCAAATTAAATACACATCATATATACATTATTCTAGACCACATATATGAAAAGCCCCAAATTTGGATTAGGTTATGAACGCTAATTTCTCAATTGTCCAATTGACCAAATTTCACCAAATTAAATAAATTCAATACTTTAATCAATTCTCTACTACACCAAACTAGTCTCACCACCATGAAACAACTCAAGAAAAATTCTAGGCCATTAATGAGTGGCTTAGCAACTCTAGAATGGCAACTTGATTATTAAATAATCAAAAGAATGCTTATTATGTTGGACAATTATGACACATAGGTCACTATTTGTACAAATCACGGTGTTGTTGTACAAATTAACTATGTGACAAAGGAGATTGCACTCTTATCATTTGTGATTAGATCACCAAGATATATAAATGATATGAGGTCCCTATGATTTTTTCCTGGACGGAGAATGGTATGAGACAGTATCAGTCCAAGTAGGATAAATCATTAAACATCCCTAGTCAGAGTATTATCGAGATTGGACATCGATAAATACGTAAAAGATTAGTATGACACTTGTGCGCGTTGTGAGGGCACAACGGCATAGTTCTCATATATTTGGGTATAGGATACTCATGCAAGTGTGATAGGAGGTTGTGTTTTACCGATGGTACGGGAAACAGCTTCACTCTGGATAGACCCCTGCGGAATCCCATTGGTAGTATGACTATGTGTCTATGGGAGTCTGCAATCAGGGTAGGTGTATTTGGTCTTAACCTGAGACTTGCACCGCTAATACTTGCGACAATCAATATACTTTGGTTGAGGTCATCCAGGGCTTTAACAGGTTCTGTGTACGCCAATGCTGGGTATATTGAGAATCGTAGTGTGTTGGGTGTGATGTTAAGACGGAAGTATCACTCCAGTCATATGGAGATGATTGTCACATATGATACGAAACTTGTTCTCTTAAATGCTCGAGCTATCGGGATATTATGACAAGGTCATGTATATCTGATTACAGAGACTAGTTGCCAAACATCCGATATGTGCTTCGTACGGGGCATACACAATTCCAGCCCCAGGCCTAGCACGTGAACATCCGATACTGGATCGACATACACAATACTACGGTATACTACGCTTGATATAGATCACATATTCCTATAAGGATATTTCTGGAGAATTGGGTAGGCATGGCGCTTTGCTAAAAGCCAACCTTGTCTTGTAAATCGGTAAAAATGTAGTACGAGGTACTTACGTGTTCGGATAGCCTGATGACCGTATTTACTGCCAAAATATCCGGGGATCTCATGGGTCGCTTCCCAAAGATTCACCGATGACGTATGACTCGCACTTTAATTAATCTGGGATTAATTAGAAGAGAGAGAAAATTAATCTGGGATTAATTATGGAGATATTTTATCTGGGATAAAATATTAATTAAGAGAGAGAACAATTAATTTGGAATTTATCGATAAAATAATATATTCGATATATTATGCGAAATTGGATTTCGAAGCGAAATTAAAATTAGATTTTAATTCGGGCGAACGAATTAATTTAGAATTAATTCGTTACCGACGTGAATAGTGATTTCGCTAGGCGTAATCGTTTAATTACGTCGTGACGAAAAATTCGTTAATTCGGAATTAGCGAACCTGAGCCCGAATGTGTTTATGAGCGCATTCGCATTTCGATTTCGAATGCGGCACGCAAGTCACATCAAGCGTCAAATTGCAAATCACATCAAGCGTCAAATCACATGTCACTTTGAGTGATGTGACATTTGATTGATTGATGTGAGTTGATTTGAGATGATGACAAGGCATTTAATGCTTGTCTTTTGAAAATTGAAAAAGTGGTATATGTTTATAATTTTTGGAAATTAATAAACACTTTACATTTTTTTCTTTTTCTTTCTCTCTCTCACTTACAGTTTCACGTGAAACCCTTCTTCCCTCTCTTTTCTCTCCCTCTCGGCTTTGAGCCACTTCTCTCTTCTCCATTTTTCTGGTTCGACCGGATGAGAAAGAGAAGCTTGTGAGAGTCTTTTGTGGCAAAACAAAGGTGCTAGCACACATTTGGGTCAATACAAAGGTGATAGGGCAGTGAACCTTTGAGCTTGGAAACCGATTTTGAAGCTTGAAGCTTGGAGCTTCAATGGAGTCATCAATGGCCGAATCTTGGAGGAGCCAAAACCAGCAAAACCGAGCAGTTCACTGCCTCAACAAGCTACTGCCGAGCTTCACCATGGTGGAAAATGGAGTTGTCTTCTTCGCGTCGCAAGATCCGGTCAATGTGAGTATATTCCGCACCTCATTTCATGTGTATTCACTTGTTTCATTGCTTGATTTCATGATTCTTGGGACCTAATTAGAAACCAATATTGGTATCAGAGCTTAAAGCAAGCATGAAAATTTTAGGGTTTAAAATTGGGCAAAATCGATTTGAGCATCAATTGGTTGAATTGTTTGATTAAGTATTCTTGGATGTTGATTAATTGAAGTTGTGCATGATCAATTTCATGAAATTTGATTGGATCAAGTTTTCCCCAATTTTGAAGGCTTGGCCGAAAATTTGAGAGCCCTAATGTCTTGGTAATTTTGTTAGTTTGATCATTGGATTACTTAAAACAATGGGGTAATGTTGATTTGAGGTTTAATTGGATTGAATTTTGAATTGGACAATTTTTCCCCAAATTGTGGCTTGGCCGAATTCTTTGAGAAATAAAATTCATGGTGATTTTTGTTTTTTGATTCATTGGATGAGTTGAATTGATTTGGGAAATGATGATTGTGGATTCAATTGGATTGAAACCGAATCGGATTGAAAAAACCCTTAATTGCAGAGAAGAATAAAACATGTATTGGGTTTGATTTTGATTGAATTGTGTTGGACAGTATTTGATGTAGAAGTGCATGATTAATTAGGCTAATTGATGTTTTAGAAATGTTAATTGGGTAATTAATTGTGTATTACACTTAGGTTAATTAATTATAGAATTTGGAATTTTATAAGTTAATTAATTGGGCTTAAAATTGGATTTGGGCCTTATAGGTTGTAATTGGGCTTTTGGGCTTTGTAGTACAAAGATCGGTTTAGGAAAAAGTGGTTGGATCCAATTAGGCCCAAAACTGAATCCATAAAGTCCAATTATGACTTAATGGACCTTAATTATTTAATTGGGCCTAATGGGCCAAGATTGATTTCTTGGCTTATGGGTAACTCCCGGATTGGACTTTGGTTATCGGTTTGACCCGAGTTGACCAAAAGTCCACGCCTTAAAGAAATTAATTAAGAGCCCATTGGACTTTAATTAAATAAACATTGGATGTTAATCGGGCTTTGAGACCTGCAACGATTGAATTTGGCAACCAATTTGCACGCGAAAAACCCTCAAATAATATTAAACGTCTTTCCTTCAATTGAGTGATTCTCACTCAACGGCATTGGTTTGTTGGCCAAAGTCAAGGCCTTTGTCTGTCGAAGATGTGTTTGAATCACGAAGGCTTTGTTCCATATCAGTGTCTTGTCCAAGTTGTTGTTTGTTGGCCAAAGTCAAGACCATTTCTTGTCCATCGACATTGATTACGAAGCTTTCCATGGTCAATGGGTCGCGCTTGACTGGGATCACTAAGTTTGTTGTGCCAAGGCCAAGGCTTAGTTGATTCAGAGGAAACAGGTTAGGTAATACATTGGATGTATTGGCATTTATAAGATATATGTTTCGGACTTGGATGTCCCCCTACCGGATCTAGGAATTGGATTGGATCCAATCGATCTTAGAGATCTACCTAGTTAATTATCATATAATTTGTTAACCAAAGTCAAGATTGTGTGATATTTAATGGGATCCTAGCCCACTAGGAAACACGGTTTCCCGAGTACTCGACAGAGGGTTAGAGGCTCGCCGAAAAATAGTGGGAGGGAAGAATTGAATTTGCAATATTCGTTTAATTACTTGCCATACGCGCTCATTCAAATTATTTCGTCGTTAGATTAAATGTTAGTTGGACTAATATTTAAATTGTTTTTTTTATAAACAGTTGGACTGTATTATAGTTGATTATATAATTGGATTATAGTAATCAATATATTTGAATTAATTAATTTCGATTTATAGTTGATTTTATAGTTGGACTATAATAATCAATATAATTGAGGTTAATTAATTTAAATTATATTTGATTGTATAGTTGGACTATAATAATCATTATAATATATAGTACCACAAATCGTTGATTAAATAGTTGGACTATTAGAATCAAGATATAAAATTGAAAGATTAAGTGTTTAAAACATAATCCTGGGTGAAAATGTATTTAAACGACTTTAATTTTTTCAAATTGGGAATAAATTTCAGGATGGTCCTGGAAACTAATAAGTTACTTTATTTGATTAAATAACGTATTAGGCCTAAGCCTGAAGTTAAGCAAATAAGTGGAACATTATATTTGGAATATTCATGTAATGATAACTTTAGTGCTTAATCCATTATACTTACCGCAGTAGACTCCTTAATTTCTGAATCAGAACTGAGGATTAGATCCTTAAAGTATGATAATGAAATTGAAGGATTTTCATGGATCTATTTTAGATCTTTGAAATACTAAATTGCAATATATAATTCTTGGAGAATTAATGACTATTCTCAAGGAGACAAAGTCAAACTTTGCAATTAGGCAAATAGCGTAAGGCGCACCTTACTTCGATATTCCAGAATGCCAAGGCTTGGCCAAAGGCTTCTGGAGTGTGAAAAATGGCAAATGTAAAATCATTATAATCTTCTAGGAAGATAAAAGGACATATCCCAATAAGGAATTGAAGACGAGCAAGGCTCTGACTTCAAATATTTTTGTCATAAATATGTTCACAACTAGTATTAAAATTGGATTTTAGATACTTAGTGTGGTACATAAATATGTATTGATGTTCAGAATCTGCTATGAGCAGGATAATGACATCAATTGAGATTTATCTGCGAATTGATAACGAGACGAAAGTCCATGTTTTAACCGTAGATACCATATGTTTAGGAACTACCCTTTAGGTATGTACGTAAATTAGGAAACTGTTATTATGTAACTAGTTTGACTAGATACATTATCTCTATATCAGTGTTTAACCCGCTGGGGGTGAACCTTTATATTCTAGAACACTAAATAAATGTGAATAACATTTATTAATTCGGAATTAGCGAACCTGAGCCCGAGTGTGTTTGCGAGCGCATTCGTATTTTGAATTCGAATGCGGCACACAAGTCACATCAAGCGTCAAATTGCAAATCACATCAAGCGTCAAATCACATGTCACTTTGAGTGATGTGACATTTGATTGATTGATGTGGGTTGATTTGAGATGATGACAAAGCATTTAATGCTTGTCTTTTGAAAATTGAAAAAGTGGTATATGTTTATAATTTTTGGAAATTAATAAACACTTTACATTTTTTTTCTTTTTCTTTCTCTCTCTCACTTACGGTTTCACGTGAAACCCTTATTCCTTCTCTTTTCTCTCCCTCTCGGCTTTGAGCCACTTCTCTCTTCTTTATTTTTCTGGTTCGACCGGATGAGAAAGAGAAGCTTGTGAGAGTGTTTTGTGGCAAAACAAAGGTTCTAGCACACACTTGGGTCAATACAAAGGTGATAGGGCAGTGAACCTTTGAGCTTGGAAACCGATTTTGAAGCTTGAAGCTTGGAGCTTCAATAGAGTCGTCAATGGACGAATCTTGGAGGAGCCAAAACCAGCAAAACCGAGCAGCTCACTGCCTCAACAAGCTACTGTCGAGCTTCACCATGGAGGAAAATGGAGTTGTCTGCTTTGCGTCGCAAGATCCGGTCAATGTGAGTATATTCCGCACCTCCTTTGATGTGTATTCACTTGTTTCATTGCTTGATTTCATGATTCTTGGGACCTAATTAGAAACCAATATATTAACCTTTTATAAGCTTTCTTTAATCATTATACATGCTTAAATCTTTCTACCAAGTTCCCAACCATTCAATCATAAGCACAAAAGAGTAGATAAAATTCGAAGCTACACAAGTTGAAGCCTAGAACTATAGAAACAATTTCTAAGTTGAAAAGTTAAGGAAAAACTTACAAAATCCAAAGTTTAGCTCAAGTTTTCACCTTTTTTCTTCAACTTTCCTTCAACTTTATTTGTATTTGATTTTGGTTACTTGAATATTAATGAAACAAACAAGAAACAAAAGCTTTTATATTTTTCCAAGATGGTTGAAAAAATGGAAAAACATAATAGCCTAGTATTTCATTTGTTTCAATAAAATAAATTGAAAATGATTTAATTAATTTGTAGTTATAAATCATTAAACAATTTAATGAAATTTACAAATGTTCCAAATAAATCAAGCCATTTAATCCAATCAAATTAGGCTGTTTGCTTACTTTAATAAAGTAACTAGATATTTATTATTTCATTAATTTAATCATTTAACATTTAAATAATTAAATACAAATATCTTAAATATATGTATTATATTGACATTAAATAATCAAAATACATATATTAATTATAAATGTCAAATACCACAATTTGACATTTAACAAATGACCGAAGCTCCCAATCGCATGTATTTTTGTTTAACCGTTAAACAACTTATAAATAATTAGTATTATTCATAAACGTTGCCCTGGTGTTCTACGAGTATATTTCATAAGTGAGACTCTCTAGATTCAGGGATATCCGTCACGAAATCCAATTTTGTGTCCAGAATCTACCCACCCATAAATTATAACGACCATGGATAAACTCGCTAAATCATACAGGTCGAAGTCATTGCATATGTATAATCCCTCATTCACATGTATTCAGATTATTCTAGAGATATAGATATTAACGTCAAATTTTTATAGGTATAATCCCGTCGACGATTCTATTAGTAATCATTTAATAACACTTAGAACTAATTTCTAATGTGTACCACGGGCCCATGGATTTAACAGATTACTAATTTCATATTGAATACATATCTTTGCACACAGAAATGACGGATCCTATCTTGATACGCATATGCTATCTTGAGTATCAGTCCACACCCAACGAACATGCGGAGGTCTGATCCAAGAAGATCAGTGATGTGACTGCCATCAAAGTGTGGATGATAACTCATATATCCACAGTGGTATCTCAAGTCAAAGAATCATTAAGCTCACTCAACCCGAGAAGATTCTTATTTATGTTGGGGTAACATCTATTAAGAATCTTCGGTGAGTCGTTCAATATTTATCGGATATAAACACCTAATTGTCTATACGAGTCTCCCGAGACTCATGGTTCATTGAGAAACGATTGGATCCCAATATTCCAATATACGACACGTACCGGTCTCAGCGGGTTTACTTGCTGACCAAGTAATTGTAAACCTTGACCAGGAACTGTTAAAGAATGATATTTTTATGATACGACTCAATGTCAGTTGTGATGCTTTTGCAACATATCATAACTAATCACTCTAAGGTCATTTACATCTTTACCATATAATGAAGAAGTAATATTAAAGAAACTGTTCATTTTATTCAATAATAAAATATTTACAAGAGTATTTACAGGGAAATACATAAGAAATTGGCGCTCGGAGCACCAACCCTAACAAAATCTCCCACATGCTCTAGTGCCCATATCGATTGTATCTAATACCCATCGCATCCACATACTTATCAAATAACTTCGGAGGTATAGCCTTGGTAAGCGGGTCTGCTATATTATCTTCACTCGGGACCTTGCATACGACAATGTCACCTCGTGACACAATCTCTCGAATGATGTGGTACTTCCGTTCCACATTCTTTGATTTTCGATGCACCATCGGTTCCTTTGCTTGCGCAATGGCACCAGTATTATCATAGTAAAACGAAATTATATTCTCGATACTTGGGACAACTCCCAATTCTGTGATAAACTTCTGAATCCAAACAACTTCTTTTGCAGCTTCAGAAGTAGCAATATATTCCTCCTCTATGGTAGAATAAGCTGTTGACCCTTGTTTGGAACTCTTCCAACATATTGCACCTCTGTTAAAGGTAAATATGAATCATGATATAGACTTTCTATCATCGGGATCCGATTGGAAATCGGAATCCGTATACCCATTAACTTGTAGTTCATTTCCTCCATATATGATACACTTATCCTTAGTACCTTTAAGATACTTCAGGATATGTTTAACGGCCATCCAATGATCATTTCCTGGATTGGACTGATATATACTCGTTACACTAACTATAAAGCTGACATCAGACATAGTATATAACATGGCATATATGATGCTACCTAAACACAAAGCATAAGGCTGATTAGACATTCTAATCTTCTCATCTTCTGTTTACGGACACATCTTCGTCGAAAGATGAATGCCATGTCTAAACGGTATATTTGTTGTCTTATAGTTACCAAAATTGTACCATTCTAAGATCTTATCTATGTATGTTTATTGAGATAACCCAATAAGCTAATTTATCTATCCCTATAGAGTTTTATACTCAAGATATAAGAAGCTTCTCCCAGGTTCTTCATGGAGAAATTCTTACAAAGATAAGCTTTAACGCCCTGCATCATTTCTATATCATTCCCAATTATTAGGATGTCATCAATGTAGAGAACTAGAAATACCACCATACTCCCACTAGCCTTCTGGTACACACATGATTCTTCCGTATTCTTGAGAAAACCAGACAATCTAATAATCTCGTCAAATCAAAGATTCCAACTTCGCGAAGCTTGTTTAAGTCCATAAATGGACTTCTTAAGCTTACATACCATGCCCAAGTTCTCGCTGGATACAAAACATTCCGGATGTTCCATATAGATTTCTTCGTCAAGAAATCCATTTAGAAAAGTTATTTTGACATACATTTTCAAAATCCATTTGCCAAATCTCGTAATCATGGTAAGCAGTAATAGACAATAAAATCCTTATAGACTTTAGCATTGCAACTAGCGAAAACTTTTTATTGTAGTCGACACCAGGTCGTTGCGTGTAACCTTTAGTTACCAATCGGGCCTTAAAGGTTTCAACCTTTCCGTCAGGCCTGCGCTACCTTTTGTAAACCCATTTACAACCGAAAGGAATAATTCATTCGGGTAGCGGAACCAAGTCCCAAACTTGATTTTGATGCATAGAGTTTAACTCTGATTTCATGGCCTCTTGCCACTTTAATGTATCAATGTCCAACATCACTTCTCTATAGGTGTAAGGGTCAGTCTATTTGATTAAGAGAACATCTAGACTCTTTTCTTGTATCAAATACAAGCGTTCATGAGGTCTAGATACCCTCTGGGACTTACAGAGTGTGTGTGTTGAAGGTTCTTCATCTATTTGAACTACAGGCTCCTCCGTTGGTTTGTTGATTTCAGGCTGTACTTCATCAAGTTCAACCTATCTATGATCACCACCTTCAGACATAAATTCTATTTCTAGAAATTTTACGAAGCGAGCTACGAACACATTTCGATGCTCGGTATCATAGAAAAAATATCCTTTCGTATTTGAAGGATATCCAACAAACCTAAATTTTTACCCTCAAGGCGAAAGCTCATCTTACTAAGCCATCCTGACGTATGCAGGACAACCCTAAATCTTAACAAAATTAAGATTTGATTTCCCACCGGTCCATACTCATATGGAGTCATAGGAACAACCTTTGAAGGAATCTTATTCAAAAGATATGCAGCAGTTAAAAGAGCATACCCCCCAAATGGGCGATATGATATCGGGAGTGATCCAAGTATGAAATTTCATCCCAAAGTGTCATTCAGAGGAAAGTTAAAGCGCCTCAATTATTCGATCAGATCAATCAGATGAAGCACATGAGGGCTTATAGCCTGTCCCTCCTCAAGTCTTGAATGGAACAATTCCATCAAAATTTTATGAACTAAGACTTGTTCTTGATTCATAAAGGATTCCAGAAGTCGCATCATTGATGAGTGGTAAATGTATCACTTTTTCCCACTCATTTGACCTAATATTTTGTATAGTTTCTTGAGTTTTATGAATGTTTTGATGTGTTCTGTGTTATTTTGTAGATAAATAAAGTTTCAGGACATTCTAGAGGTGATTTGGAGCAAAAACATTGAAAAATAACACAAAAGGGCAAAATGGTAATTTGGCGCATCGCGATGCCCAACGTGCGCCGCTCCATGCTAACATGCGTCGGGGACACGTGTCAGAATCTGAGAAGTTTGACTTTGGTAAATAAGGAGTTTTATATCTAGTTTATTTTAATTTCTGTTTTGTAATTAATTTTAATTACTTTTTGTAATAATAATTTACTTTCTTTACTTTTTTTACTATTCAACAACATTAGGTAACTTCCCCCTGCTAGGGTGAAAGGTAAAACTTTTATTACTGTTATTTAGATTAATCTCCCTTAATTATAATATATTCACTATTTAAAATTTGACTTAACAAGGATACCACTATATTGGTTGGTTGGTAATCAATTATAAGCTGGTTTTAACCTGACTAAGCATGATACCGCCTGGTTGGTCAGTTGGTAATTACTGCCTATATGGCTGGTTTCTGAACAAATTGTGATACCGCCTTTATGGTCGGTTGGACTTAATCTGACTTAATCAGGATACCGCCTATATGACTGGTTGGTAATATAACACAAGTTAATATATTATATTAAGGGAGATATCTAAAATAGTAGTGATAAAAGTGGATCTTTTTACTCTAGCACTTTCTTTATTTGTATTTTCTTTTATTTATTTACTTTCCAACATTTTATTTTCAGCATTTTACTTTTTGTCTTTTATTTTTTAGTTTTTACTAGCCTTAGATATGTGTCGTAGCTAAGCCCGTTATCTGGGGTTGTGATGAAATCCAAAATCACCGGCTTATAAGGGGTTATTTTATATTTTGGGTAATTTAAAGGTTTACTTATTAAGTATTAAGCTTAATGCGTCTTGTTAACTGGACATTAATAAAATTGATCTGGTAAATCTAAAATAAACTTGACAAAGGAATTTTAGGTTTCAGCCTTAGACTTAGTAGCCCACGATCTTCCTTGAGGATAGATAACCCTTTAATAGATTTCCTTACAGGATAGACATATACCTGTCGGGCAGGGGTAGCCACAATTGGAACTTAATCTTAATGAATCCAGGTAATTTGGTTGACATAGACATATGGTTCAATTGGGTTATACTGGGTATTTGCATCTGACCATCGACAGAGGCTTTTGCATAATTTCGTGTTCTAGGTTATTAAACCGATATATTACACAAACATGAAATAACCACTTCATCTTTTAAAAGATATTGGAAAGATTCACAACCCTGGATAGTTTCTTAATATTGAATTTTATTTAATTTAATTTTGAGCAATTTTATTTACTTGTTTGTAAGTTTAAACTCATCACCATTTCAAATAAATCAATCAACCTGTTAGATACTAGTAATCATTTGACCTCATAAAATTAATAGATTAGGTATTAAGTCCTCATGGGATCGATACTTTTTATACTACTTGAACGATACGTGCGCTTACGTTATACGCGTATGATTACGCACCGGTCAAGTTTTTGGTGCCGTTGCCGGGGACTTATTTATCTTTCACTATTAGTTTTGAGGTTAGATACCTTTACTTGTATCTAATTTCTTTTTACTTATTATTTTTATTTTCTTGTGTTTCAGGTTCTCAGACAGTACATGAGACGAACCAGAAGCTTTGAAATTCGACCGCTTGACCCAGAGATTGAAAGAACTATCATACAATTAAGAAGGGAAAGGCGAGAAGGCCAAGAAGCAATCATTAACATGGAACCTGAACCTTTGGAGGTTGCACCACCAATTCCCATTCGAGACAGAACCATTCCGGTGGTTGACGGCTTCATTTCCTGTATTGTACTTCCTCCCTTACCAGGAAATACGTGTGACATCAAAACTTGCATTCAGATGATTCAGCAGTCATTTCAGTTTGGGGGGAATTCAACTGAAGATCCTAATGCCCACATCAGCAACTTCCTGAAAGTTTGCGGTACTTTCAATTACAACCGAGAAGCTGAAGAAGCAATGAGACTGCGGGTCTTTCCATATTCCTTGAAAGACAGAGCAAAAGCTTGGCTACATTCACTACTAGCTGGTTCCATCACAACTTGGAACACTCTAGCCACCAAATTCCTAGCAATGTACTTTCCACTAGCCAGAACAGCAAAACTGAGAAATGACATCACATCTTTTGTACAACTTGAATCGGAAACTCTATATGAAACTTGGGAAAGGTACAAAGATTTGCTCTGCAAATATCCTCACCATAAGATTCCAAAATGGCTTCAAGTCCAAACTTTCTATAATGGACTTTCTGGATTGATGAGAACCACAATCGATGCTGCTGCTGGAGGAGCTTTAATGGCAATAGGAGAAGATCAAGCCTGGACCTAATCGAAGAAATGTCCAACAACAATTCCACGTGGCCAACAGAAAGGAGCATGATTCAAAGAATTGCAGGAATTTATGAAGTTGGAGCCAATACAGTAGTAAGTGCCAAGCTAGATCAGATATGCAAATTCATGGAGACTCTCAGCACACAAAATAACATTGGATCCACTAGTTCACCATATGGAGGAGCACCATGACCAAACCAACTTGAAGAGACGGTGAATTATGTCAACAATTTAAACAGACAGGGGAACAATCCATATTCCAACACCTACAACCCAGGGTGGAGGAATCATCCCAATTTCTCATGGAGCAACAACTCAGGGTAAAAGAACTATCCACCACCAGGATTCCAACAGCAAAACCAGGAGTTTGAAAAAGAACCAGAAATGAAAGAATGGATTGTATAGATGTTCAAAAAGCAACAAGCAGCATATGAGCTATGTTTCAAAGCCAATCTACTTATATTAAAGCACTGGAGAATAAAATTGGACAATTGGCCAATGCTCAGAGTTACAGACCGCCAGGGAATCTTCCCAGCAACACATAACCAAATCCAAGGAACATGGGGAATGAGCAATGTCGTGCCATCATATTAAAAATT
This sequence comes from Zanthoxylum bungeanum, assembly GCA_019454045.1. Classification (NCBI taxonomy): domain Eukaryota; kingdom Viridiplantae; phylum Streptophyta; class Magnoliopsida; order Sapindales; family Rutaceae; genus Zanthoxylum; species Zanthoxylum bungeanum. The sequence goes on along the minus strand of SKCR01027390.1, from coordinate 116,021 downwards.
GGTACTGAGATCAACAAAGATGTTGGAGTCAAGGCAACTACTGAGGAAGTTCCTAAAGAAAGCAGTGAAGCAGTTCCACAGATGGAGGAAAAAGAAGCTAAGGAAAAAGATCAAATCACTCCACCTCCACCTTTTCCACAACGACTTCATAAAAACAAGCTGGACAAGCAATTTGCTCGATTCTTGGAGGTGTTCAAAAAGCTGCATATCAACATTCCATTCACAGAAGCCTTAGAACAAATGCCCAACTATGTCAAATTCATGAAAGACATTCTTTCACGAAAATGGAGATTGGGAGATTATGAGACAGTAGCATTATCAGAAGAATGCATCGCTATAATTCAGAGGAAGCTTCCCCCAAAATTTAAAGATACTGGCAGTTTTATCATTCCTTGCATCATAGGAGAGCATAACTTCGTTAAGGCTTTGTGTGATTTAGGTGCGAGTGTTAATTTGATGCCTTTTTATATTTTCACGAAATTGCAGATTGGGGAAACAATGCCCACCTCAGTCTCTCTTCAACTTACTGATAGAACCCTCATATTTCCGAGAGGTGTAGTTGAAGATGTGCTGGTCAAAGTTGACAAATTCATTTTCCCAGCAGATTTTATTGTCCTTGATATGGAGGAAGACGAAGACGTGCTGATCATTCTCGGGAGACCATTCTAGGCTACAGGTCGAACCATTATTGATGTACAAAAAAGAGAACTAACCATGGGGGTACAAGACCAAGAAGTAACATTCAACATTTTCAAAGCCATGAATTTCCCGAATGACAAGAAAGAGGAATGTTTCAGACTTGATGTGATAAATAGTACCATCCAGAACTCCAATGCAATGCAAAGCTCTACTGAAAAACTTAAAGTATGTCAATCGCCTGTGGAGCTGGAAGATAAAGCGTACTGTGCACTGAAGAAGCCTATTCTTGCACTACAAGCAACAGAAGAGGAATAGTTCCACCAACTCAACGAATTGGAGGAATTTCACATACAGCCATTTGAGAATGCCAAATTGTACAAAGAAAAGGCCAAGAAGAGACATGATGAAAATTTAGTGCGCATACAACTGAAACCAGGGCAGAAGGTACCGTTAAATAAATTGAGGGTGAAACTCTTCTCATTGAAGCCAAAATCGCGGTGGTAGGGTCTATTCCTAATCACCAAGATTTTACCAGATAGATCCGTTGAGTTACATGATCCCGACTCCACCAAAACATTCAAGGTTAAAAACAAGTGTGTCAAGTGATGAGCGGAAAATATGTCAATATTTACCGCCCCTTTTACTTAATATTTTGTTTAGTTTCTCGGATTTGATGAACGTTTTGATGTGTTTTAGTTTATTTTGCAGATAAAATAATATTGGGACACAATGAAATCATTTAGGACGAAATTTGGGTCAAATAAGGGCAAAAATTGGACTTGACATATTAATTTTGGAGATTGGAAACTTGAAAGGGCGTTTTAACGAAGTGCAGTTTTGGAAATTCCAGTTTTGCGCATCTATCGTATTTTGGGCATAACTTTTTACTCCAATATCGGATTGAGCTGATTCAAGTTCCAGATTAAATACGACTCAAATATCTACAACTTTTAAAGACAAAATAATTTCGAATTATGAATATGTCAGGCCCGAAATTTATGAACCATCTAGAAGTGTGTTGTGTGTAATTATTAAAGTCATTTTCAATCATTTTCATAGCAAAAAAAATAAATTAATAAATTAATAATAAAAATTATCAAATCACCACCAAACATGATAAGCAATTAGTGGGGCAATTAATAATGGATTTGGTGGAGCAATTAGTGGAGCAATTAATAATGGATTTGGTGGATGATTTGATGGGGGCAAAATTTTGCCTATAAATACCAAGCCATTTCATTTGTAAATTCATACTTTCTTCTAAGGAATTCCTTAAGAATACTAAGAAGATTGTATCTTGTTTATTTATTTACAGCTTTCAGTAATTAATTTCCGCTTTCGCACTTTCTTTTCGTACTTTTCAGTTTTTACTTTCCGCAATTTACTTTTACGCACAATACTTTTCTTTCTTTAGTTTTCAGTTTTTTCTTTTCAGTAATGAGGAGGTAACTCCCCTTTGCTGGGGTAAAAGGTAAAACTTTTATTACTAATATTTAGATTAATCTCTCCTAATTATAATATATAAACTAGTTAAAACCTGACTTAACGAGGATACCGCCATATTGGTCGGTTGGTAATTATTTAAATTGGTTTTAACCTGACTAAACTAGATACCGCCTGATTGGTCGGTTGGTAATTAATTATTAATTTGACTTAATCTGGATACCGCCTATATGGCTGGTTGGTAATTATCATGCAAAATTAATATATTATATTAAGGGAGATATCTAAAATAGAAGTAATAAAAGTGGATCCTTTTACCTCAACATTTTTTTTATTGTACTTTTACTTTATTTACTTTTCAGCAATTTACTTTCAGCATTTACTTTTCAGTAATTTACTTTCACCATTTATTTTTCAGTATTTAATTTCTGCTTTTACTTTCCGTCATTTACGTTTTAGCAATTTACTTTTCAGCATTTTACTTTATGTCTTTTATTTTATTTAAGTTTTTACTAGCCCTAGTTATGTGTCGTAACTAAGTTAGTTATCTCGGGTTGTGATGAATTCTAATATCACCGGTTTATAAGGGGTTATTTTATAGTTTGGGTAATTTAAAGGTTTACCTATTTAGTCTTAAGCTTAATGCTTCTTGTTGTCTCATCACCAATAAGATTGATGTGGTAAATCTAAAATAAACTTGATAAAGGAATTTTAGGTTTCAGCCTTAGACTTAATAGCCCACTATCTTCCTTCATGATTGATAACCCTTTAATAGATTTCCTTACAGGATAAACATATACTTGTCGGGTGGGGGTAGCCATAATTGGAACTTAAACTTAATGAATCCAGATAATTTGGTTGACATAGACATATGGTTCAATTGGGTTAAACTGGGTATTTGCGTCTGACCATCGATAAAGGCTTTTGCATAATTTAGTGTTCCAGGTTAGTAAACCGATTTATTACACAACCATAAAATAACCACTTCATCTTTTAAAAGATATTAGAAAGATTCACAACCCTAGATAGTTTTTAATATTGAATTTTCTTAAACCTACTTTTATGCAATTTTATTTACTTGTTTTTAAATTCAAAATCATCATTATTTCAAATCAATCAATCAACCTGTTAGATACTAGTAATCATTTGACCTCATAAAATTAATAGATTAGGTTTTAAGTCCTCGTAGGATCGATACTTTTTATACTACTTGAAAGATATGTGAGCTTGTGTTATACGTGTGTGTTTACGCACCGGTCATCAAGCACTAATGGGGAGAATCATTTGAGCGACAAAAACAAAGTGTCACACTTTCAGATCCAGCCTAACGTTCGGGCAGCCACGTCTAGCGGACGATGTTAAACTTAGCGATCGCAGGGAGACAACCCATGCAATTTGTGTATATATTATGATCTGGTGTGTTTTATTTTTGTGTGTTTATTTTTTATAGGTAAAGTCATTTCATGATGGAAGAAGCTCTCGCAAATCTTCACAAGCAATTCCCTTCTCTCCCTCAAAAATCACTGATGAAAGTTTACAAAGCTCGCTTGGAACGGATGAGACTACTGATGCTCAAAGGTATTCCAACTGTCAGTCGTTGGATTATTGAAGCACAGGTCCGATTGGCAGGTGAGTCATGTTATCCTTTTATTTCACATCTGCCTGGTTTAGGAAGAAGCACCTATGCTAAAAAGAGAAGAGCAAAAAGAATGAGTATATTCAACAAATGTGCTCGCAAGTTTTGTAATACTCGTTGTCATTCTTTAGGAATAGTGTCTGATAACCGTGAAGATAAGATTAATTGCATTAGGGATGGCTTGAGTAAGGAGTCTTTGGATGACATAACTAAAACTCTTGAGACGCATCCCAGTGGATATGTGTATCACGAAATTCGCGTGTTATATACACAATTCTAAAGAGAAAGACAACAGTTAAGTCTCGGGAATCTGACTCAAAAAGACCATGTTTGCCAATTTATAAGAAAATTCGATGGGAAGCTTGTCCCTGACGCATAGACGTCAATCAAGCTGCTACTTTTCTTGTACATATTATATCTCTTTATCTTTTCCTAATAATTGTGATGTGTTTTGTTGTTTTCTTTTATTTTCTCCGATAAGATCCAGACCTTTTTTAGTATCACGATTTATTTTACTGTCAACTAATAATTGTCATTTGGCAGGTATTAGTGCTATTATTTTTACTCACCCTATTTCAGGTGTTATGAAAGAATGGATTGCAGAGATGTTCAAAAAGCAACAAGCAGCATATGATGCTATCTTTCAGAGCCAATCTGCTTCCATCAAAGTACTGGAGAATCAAATCGGACAACTGGCCAATGCTCAAAGTTACAGACCGCCAGGTAATTTTCCCAGCAACACAGAACCCAATCCAATGAACCGAGGGAAGGAGCAATGTCAAGCCATCACCTTGAAAAGCGATACTGAAATCAACAAAGATGTTGGAATCAAGGCAACAATTGAGGAAGTTTCAAAAGAAACAAAGCAACAGATGGAGGAAAAAGAAGCAAAGGAAAAAGAAAAAGATCAGATCACTCCATCTCCACCTTTTCCACAACGACTTCAGAAAACAAAAACTGGACAAGCAGTTTAATCGATTCCTTGAGGTGTTCAAAAAGCTTCACATTAACATTCCATTTGCAGAAGCCTTGGAAGAGATGCCCAGCTATGTAAAATTCATGAAAGACATTCTTTCACGAAAATGAAGATTGGGAGATTACGAGACAGTAGCATTGACTGAAGAATGTAGTGCCATCATTCAGAGGAAACTTCCCACAAAGCTGAAAGATCCTGGTAGTTTCACTGTCCCATGCACCATTGGAGAACACTATATCGGTAAGGCTTTATGTGACTTAGGTGCAAGTGTTAATTTGATGCCTTTTTCTATTTAAAGGAAACTGTAAATTGGAGAAGTGATGCCTACCTCAGTCTTATTACAAATTACTGATTGAACGCTCGCATTTCCAAGAGGTGTTGTTGAAGATGTGCTGGTCAAAGTTGACAAACTCATTCTTCCAGTAGATTTCATTATCCTTGACATGGAAGAACACAACGATGTGCCATCATCCTTGGAAGATCATTCTTGGTGACAGGACGAATTGTGATTGATGTACAAAAATGAGAACTAACCATGAAAGTTCAGGACCAAGAAGTTACTTTCAATGTTTTCAAAGCCATGAAATTCCCGAGCAATGAAAAGGAAGAAGAATGCTTCAGAGTTGATGTTGTTGATAGTATCATTCATGATACTGAGCTAAATCCCACGGATACACTTGAAGCTTGCATCACCAACATGACTGACAGCGAGCAAGATGCTGAAATCCTGGAATGTATCAACTACCTTGACAAACCATTCCAATTCAAAGCTACACCACAAGTGGAAAGTCTGGAACTACCAAAGAAAGATCGAATCAAGCCTTCGATTGAAGAACCACCACAGCTGGAGTTGAAGTTACTTCCGAGCCATCTCAGGTATGCATTTCTTGGAAACTCTTCTGAATTACCTGTTATTATTTCTTCTTCACTAACATTGGAGTAGGAAGTAAAGTTACTTAGAGTATTACGAGAGCACAAAAGAGCCATTGGCTGGACTATAGCAGACATTCGAGGCACTAGTCCATCATTTTGCATGCACAAAATTATGATGAATGATGAGTACAAACCCACAGTGGAACATCAACGGAGACTCAATCCAATCATGAAGGAGGTCGTAAAGAAAGAAATCATCAAATGGTTGGATGCTGGCATCATTTACCTCATCTCAGATAGTACTTGGGTGAGTCCTATGCAGTGTGTGCCGAAGAAAGGAGGAATCATTGTGGTTACCAATGACAAGAATGAGCTAATCCCAACCAGAACGGTGACTGGATGGAAAGTATGCATGGACTACCGAAAATTGAACAAAGCAACACGAAAGGACCACTTTCCGCTACCATTCATTGACCAGATGTTAGATAGAATGGCGGGACATGAGTTCTATTATTTTCTGGATGGATATTCAGGGTACAATTAGATTTCCATCGCACCAGAAGATCAGGAGAAAACTACATTTACATGTCCCTATGGTACTTTTTCTTTCCGCAGAATGCCATTTGGATTATGTAATGCCCCCGCTACATTTAAGTGTTGCATGATGGCCATCTTCTCAGACATGTTGGAGCAGAGCATGGAGGTTTTCATGGATGACTTTTCTATGTTTGGAGACTCATTTGACCACTGCTTGCAAATTTTGGAACATGTGTTACAAAGGGGTGAAGATACAAACCTGGTGCTCAATTGGGAGAAATGCCATTTCATGGTACAAGAGGGCATTGTTCTTGGACACCGGATCTCACAAAAAGGAATCGAGGTAGAAAAAGCAAAGATTGAAACAATTGAAAAACTACCTCTGACCGGCATAAACACACACGTATAACGCAAGCGCACGTATCGTTCAAGTAGTATAAAAATATCGATCCCACGAGGACTTAATTCCTACTGTTGTTATTAATTATTGAATCTATTTATTTACAGATATCTAATTATAGGGAGAAGGGAATTGATTGCTTTGATTGGTTGAATGTGGAATTGCTTAATAAATAAAATAAACAAAAGAAAATACTAAGGAAAATAAATAAAAGACTTAAAGATCTAGGGTCGTGATTCCACACAACAGTTAAAAAGATGAATTGACTCTCTTAATTATGTGTAATAAATTAATTTGTTAACCTGGAACACGATGATATGCAAAAGCCTCTTCCGATTGTCAGACGCAAATACCCAGTATAATCCAATTGAACCATATTCCTATGTCAACCACATTACCTGGATTCATTAAGTTTAAGTTCCAATTATGGCTACCCCCGCCCGACTATAATTCCTATCCTGTAAGGAAATCTATTAAAAGGGTTATCTATCCTCAAGGAAGATCGTGGGCTATTGAATCTAAGGCTGAAACCTAAAATCCCTATGTCTAGTTCATTTTAGATTTACCCCATCAATCTTATTAATTGCCAGTTAACAAGACGCATTAAGCTTAAGACTCAATAACAAACTAAAGAACTACCCATAAAAAGAAAATCAATTATTAAGTGTGTGTATTGTGTTTCATCACTTCCCTAGAATAAAAATAAAATGCTGGGGGTTGGGGATCCACTTTTACTATTTATAATTTAGATATCTCTCTTAATATAATACATAAATTAAACATGATATTACCGACCAGCCATAAAGGTGGTATTCTTTATTAAGTCAAATTAAGTCCGACAGCCATAAAGGCGGTAATAGTATTTGAACATAAACCAGCCATATAGGCGGTAATTACCTGTCACCTAAAGACCAGCCATATAGGCGGTGCCACATTATGTCAAATAAATAAAACCAGCCATTAAGGCGGTAATCTTTTATATTTTGAATTATAATTTCCATATTATATTTAAAGGAGATTAATCTAAATTAAAATAATAAAAGATTCACCTTATCCCCAGCAGAAAATTAACTACTAAACATTAAAGAAAGGTAGAAGAAGAGAACTACTATTACTGAAAATTAAAAGACATAAAATATTATTTATATATACAAAAATAGATGCTTCCTATAAAATCAGGGAGAAATTCCCAGGAGAGCATGAAGAAAAATGAATCTGGCGGCCTCCTTTTATAGGCATATTTTGATCCAGCGTCGCGACGCTGAAAATGCACTAGCGTCGCGACGCTGGCAACAGTTCACGCGGAGTCCACGCGGGTTTGACCACGCGTCTGTCGGCAGCAATAATTGAGATACGTGTCATGCTCTGGTTGGCTGGCGATGCGGTCCATTAAAATCCTGCCACGTGTCAGCTTGTGATTGGGTGGAAATTCGGTCTAATAGAATGGTGACACGTGGCGTGCTCTGATTCATCGATTATTCGGTCCAATAGGAAGAGGACACATGGCACGCGCTTGGGTTGGTCGAATAGGATGTTGACACGTGGCGGCCGGCGCACGTTAGCAGAACCGTTGTGATGGTGACACGTGGCACGGTGCACTTTAGCAAATTTTGACCAATCAGATTTTGACACGTGTAAAACGGCGCACGTTAGCATGATCGGCGCAGGCTGGGCGGCGCGACGCGCAAGGCATCAGCGTCGCGACGCGGAAAAGACGAAAATATCCATGTTGACGCATTTTTGTCCCAAATTGCCTCCAATGCTTTCCAAACTTTATTTATCTGCAAAATAACAACAAAACACATCAAAACGTTCATAAAACTCGAGAAACTATACGTAATATTAGGTCAAATGAGTGGGAAAAAGTGATATAAATACCACTCATCAACCTCCGCCGACATCTGTAAAAGGGATTCAGAGTTTTCTTGGACATGCAGGTTTTTACAGGAGATTTATCAAAGACTTTTCCAAGATTGTTAAACCTTTTTGCAATCTTCTGGAGAAGGATGTGCCTTTCAACTTCACTAAAGAATGCTAAGAATCTTTTGAGATCTTAAAACAAAAGCTGATTTCTGCCTCTATCATTGTAGCACAAGACTGGACCCTTCCATTTTAAGTAATGTGCGATGCTAGTGATTTTACTGTAGGTGCAGTTTTAGGACAACACAAAGCAATGATTTTCCACACCATTTACTACTCCAGCAAAACTTTGAATGAAGCTCAACTCAACTACACAACCACTGAAAAGGAGTTGCTCATAGTTGTGTACGCTTTTGACAAATTCCGCTCCTATCTGCTGGGTCCCAAAGTGGTGGTCTACACAAATCATTCAGCAATCAAATATCTGATCACGAAGAAAGATGCCAAACCCAGATTGATCCGTTGGATACTTCTTCTGCAAGAATTTTACATGGAGATCAAAGACAGGAAAAGGACAGAAAACCAAGTGGCAGATCATCTATCAAGGCTCGAGAATGGAGAAACAGCTGGCAAAGATCTGTTAATCAAAGAAACTTTTTTAGATGAACAACTGTTTGCCATGAAACAGCAAGATGCCCCTTGGTATGCTGACTATGTCAACTACATTGTGTCAGGAAAATGGCCGTTGGAATGGACAAATCAGCAACAGAAGAAATTCTTCAAAAAAGTCAAGCACTATGTTTGGGATGAGTTGTACCTGTTCAAACGGTGTGCTGATCAATTATTGAGACGGTGGGTTCCACATGAGGAAGTTAACAGTGTTTTACAGCACTGTCATTCATCACCATATGGCGGACACTTCAGCGGAAACAAAACTGCAGCCAAAGTCCTACAATCAGGTTTGTTCTGGCCCACTCTTTTTAAAGATGCTTATCTTTTTGCTCTTCAATGTGACAGGTGCCAGAAAATGGGGAATATTTCAATGAGAAATGAAGGACCGTTGCAAAACATTCTAGAAGTGGAAATATTGTGTATGGGGTATTGATTTCATGGGACCCTTTGTTCCATCATTCAGAAACGTATACATCTTGGTTGCTGTAGACTACGTTTCCAAATGGGTCGAAGCAATTGCACTGCCATCCAATGATTCAAAAGTGGTGATCAAATTCCTGAAAAATAATATTTTCACTCGGTTCGGAACACCTTGGGCAATTATCAGTGATGGTGGGTCACATTTCTGTAACAGATACTTTGATACACTCCTATCCAAATACGAAGTTACTCACAAAGTTGCCACTGCTTACCATCCACAGTCAAACGGACAGGTTGAAGTTTCAAACAGGGAGATCAAAAGAATCCTAGAGAGAACCGTTGGATCGACAAGGAAAGACTGGTCAACAAAATTGGATGACGTATTATGGTCTATCGAACAGCTTACAAGACACCCATTGGTATGTCCCCATATCGATTGGTGTTTGGGAAAGCATGCCATCTGCCAGTTGAGCTTGAACACAAGGCGTACTGGTCACTGAAGAAATTGAATATTGATTCACAAGCTACAGGAGAGAAAAGACTTCACCAACTCAACGAATTGGAGGAATTTCACCTACAGGCTTATGAGAATGCCAGATTGTACAAAGAAAAGACCAAGAAATGGCATGACCGAAAAATAGTGTACAGACAGTTGGAACCAAGGCAACAAGTGTTGTTGTACAATTCACAGGTGAAACTTTTCCCTGGAAAGTTGAAATCAAGGTGGTCAGGTCCACTTGTGATCACTCAGGTTATACCATATGAAGCTGTTGAGTTACTGGATCCCAACACCAACGAAACATTCAAGGTTAACAGTCAGCGTGTCAAGCACTACTGGGGAGAATCGTTTGCGCGATAAAAAGAAAGTGACACACTTTCAGATCCAGCCTAATGATCGAGAAGTCACGTCTAGCTGACGACTTTAAACTTAGCGTTAGCATAGAGGCTACCCATGCAATTTGTGTATTTATTGTGATTTGGTTTGATTTATTTTGTGTGTTTAGTTTTTGCAGATTAAGATATTTCAGGATGGAAGAAGTTCTCGCAAAACTTCACAAGCAATTTCCTTATCTCCCTCAAAACTCTCTGATGAAAGTCTACAAAGCTCGCTTGGAACGGATGAGATTACTAACGATCCATGGTATTCCAAATGATATTCGTTGGGTAATTGAAGCACGGGTCCGATTGGCAGGTGAGTCTTCTGAATCTTTTATTTCACATCTGCTAAGTTTTGGAAGAAGCACCTATGCAAAGAAACGTAGAGCTAAGAAAATGGGTGTTTGTTACAAATGTACACGCTGGAATTGCAATACTCATTGTCGTTCTTTAGGAATGGTGTCCGATAATCGCAAAGATAAAATTAAATTCATTAGGGATGGCTTGAGTAAGGAGTCTGTAGATAATATATCTTCGACTCTTGAGACGCATCCCAGTGGATATGTTCATATAGCCATTTGCAAATTACATACACAATTTCAAAAAGAAAGACAACAGTTAAGTCTCGGGAATCTGACTCAAAAAGACCATGTTTGCCAATTTATAAGAAAATTGGATGGGAAGCTTGTCCCTGACGCATAGACGTCAATCAAGCCGCTACTTTTCTTGTACATATTATATCTCTTTGTCTTAATTGTAATTTGTTTTGTTGTTTTCTTTTATTTTCTCCGACAGGATCCAAACCTTTTTGAATATCACGATTTATTTTACTGTTAACTAATAATTGTCATTTGGCAGGTACTAGTGCTATTATTTTACTCACCCCTTTTCAGGTGTTATAAATTCAACTCATCATTGCACTTTTGAAGACATCCAGATTAAAACATGGAAGCCACTTCAAGAAGATAAGTTGAAAACATATGTGTGTTTTGCGGTACTAGTGTTGGTGTTAGGCCACAATACGTACAAGCAGCACAGGAATTAGGTCGAGTCTTAGCTGCAAGGAATATGCACTTAGTATATGGCGGAGGCAAGCTTGGACTTATGGGGATCATTTCAAAAGCTGTACAGGAAGGAGGCAGTCACGTTTTGGGAATCATCCCAAAACCCTTGGCAGAGGCAAATCTTATTGAACCATCAAACGGAGAGGAACTGATCGTGCCAGGTATGTCTGAACGATTGGTAGAAATGATTAATCGTGCTGATGCTTTTATTGTTTTGCCAGGTGGCTTGGGTACATTGGAGGAAATTTTTATAGTTGTGGGACCACAGAAACTGGGCGACGCATGCTATTCTGGGCTCGCGTTCTGGTTGGGAGTACGGAGTAGCCTTCTGGGGACTAAACCGGAGAATAATGGAGTCGCCACACGGTGTGAACCAGGACAAAGATTTAAGGCTGCACTCACCCCTCGCAAGGGAAGACCTCAAACCGTTGGGTTCGGAATGGTCCCTTACTTATGCCACTTGTAATGAAATGATTTGTGCAATAATTTAACCAAGCCTAAGCAACATATTTCCAAAAGTATTCTACTTTTAGGTTCACATGCATTAAAGTAATCATCATAACGGCGAATCATGCAATAGCACACAACAATCTCATGAACATATTTCGATCATATAATGCGGAAAACAAAGAACAACCTAAACATAATGCAAATCCCAAACGCAAAATAAATAACTGATCATGCTTGAAAATGAACAACTAAATAGGCTAATCATGCTTAAGAACCAAGTAACATACTGACGGCCTAATCATGCTTGGATACCATCTCATGGACAGATCAAATAGATAAATGCAGGGATACAAATAGTATGATTGATTACATGATACAAGAGAAATCACCTAAGAAACAATTATGCATGACATGTGATGAAAGGGACTCAGTTCAGTGTATGCGCGTTCATGTAGCGTTTGAATTCGAACGGTAAATAGAAGGTTCTCATTCGTATAGCGTTTGAGAACGCGTTCGAACGGGACAGGACCTGATGAAATAAAACACGAGTAGCGTTCGTAAACATGTTCGAACGGTAAACAGAAGGTTCGCGTTCGTATAGTGTCTGAGAACGGATTCGAACGGGACCAGACCTGATGCATGATAAAACAAAGGAAATATTTGCGCGTTCGAGTAGCATTAGTAAACGTATTCCAATGGTAAACAGAAGGTTCACGTTCGTGTAGCGTTTGAGAACACGTTCGAACGGGATTGGACCCGATGACACAAAACACATTCGCGTTTGAGTAGCGTTCATAAACGCGTTCGATTAGCGTTCATAAACGCGTTCGAACGATAAACAGAAGGTTCGCATTCATATAGCGTTTAAGAATGTATTCGAACGGGACCAGACCGGATGCATGAGAGACGACGCAACACATACATAAATAAGCAAATCAACAATGTAGGACCCTGTGTGCCCGATTGAACTCGTTCCCATTCAATCAGGTGTACCTTGTTCGGCATGGCAAAACATCATGGTAAAGGTAGCCTTGAGGCATTTTCCCTCAAATAGACGACCTTTAATCCACCCTAGTTAGTCCATGCGCATTAGAACGCAATACATGTGTGAATAGAACAATGATATGCATGAAGTCAATGACATAACAAAAAACACGGCAAAACATCGTGGTAAGGTAGCCTTCAGGCATTTTCCCTCGAATAGAGGACCTTTAATCCACCTTAGTTAGCCCATGCGCGTTACATCACAATCCATAGAAAGTAAAGACAATGATATAGAACTTCGTATGCTCGGTTGAACACATCTCACATCCAACCAAACATACTTTGTCCAGCGCGGCAAAGTATTGGCGTAAAGGTAGCCTTCTGGCCATTTCTTCCCTCAAATGGAAAACCTTTAGACCAATATGCTAAGCCCTTGCGCATCACATCATCAACACACAAACAAATAACATACAAAAAGTAAAATGGTGAAATATAAGATGCGGATAATAAACAATCAAGATAAAATAAAGGGAGATATGTGCCATTTACTCAAGTGGTACGTGTAGTTGTATCCCAAGTACAGACCGCACTACCTTCCATTCGGATTCGGCTACAGAATTTACGTCTGGGTTTCCATCCTACATGCCACAAGAGATGACACATTTTCCTTTTCATTCGAAGGCCACAACATGCACCCACAAACGACTCTCATGCGAATAAAACAATTAAAAAAGGAATGACAATAAATAGAAAATGTTCCCTAAGGTCTAACCTTTTAAATCACCTCTCGGATGTACGGTACACGGTCGTCGGAAGGGCTAACGCTCCGCAACTCCTTCGGTTCACTGGTTCACTACTCTAGTTCGTTGTCTCACTGTTTTGAGTCATCATTCTCCCTGTTTTGCTGCTGTTTTTCCTGTATTTCGCTGCACTTTCGGTGACGTTTTCTGGTCACTATTTCAAGTATTTTAGGCCACTATTTTTGGGTATTTGGGGCTGTGATTTTCAATAATCTAAGGTGTTTATGGGGCTGTAATTTTCGGTAATCTAAGGTGTTTATGGGGCTGTAATTTTCGGTAATCTAAGGTGTTTATGGCCTGTCATTTTTTGGTTATGGAAGGAAGATGATGAGAGAAAATTCTTTATTGCTTCTTGAGTGTATTAGGCGTGAATGGAGAGGCTTTTTCTTTTCTGTATATGCGTGAGAGTCATGACCATTCAAGGGTTGGAATAGCTTTGTTTTTATAGGCAAAGGGGATGGGTGAATCTTTTGCTTAACAAGGAAGGGATTTGTGCATTAAAGGAGGATTTGATTTAGTGTTAAATAAGGAAAACCAAAGATTGATTGGAGAAAAGATTTGGTTTGTTTAGGAATGTTATATATTTAATTTGTTTTGTTTAGGCATGATATTTGCTTAGTTAGGAATAAAATAATCTTGATTGATTTTAATTAGGCATGATTTTATTTAATTTTGTGATGTGTTAAATATGTATTTAATTAATTTGGATGTGTTTTATGGGCTTTGGTAGGCTAATTGGGCTAGGGTGTGAGGCTAGCAGCAAAACTAGAAATACCGACACCGTTCGAACACCGATTCGAACTCTACACGAACGCCCGCAATCTGCTTGACGTTCGAACGTGGTTGCGAACACAACACGAATGAAAATAGTGAACTTGTGAAATGAATATGTGGACATACTTATTCTGAATTTCCCCTTCCGACGTCCGTTTCCCGTGACTTCCGTGACTTAAAAAGTAGTGTCTCCAAATGAGACTCATCATAGGGACTTATGTGCAAAAATGCAGTGCCTACAGTCGCCCCCACTTTGATGAGACTTGTGTAATGTGTAACAGTGACTATCCTATCAAAGTTATGCAATGCATTTTCACTTACCTGGCTCGCCAGCTGCCACCTGACTTGCCTGTTGTCTCGAACTGAGTTGATGATGCAGTGGACCTCGATCCTGGGACGCGTCCCAATAGCTGCAACCGAAAACGGGGGCCTCGACCCTAGGACGTATCCCAATATCGCTGATAAAATATAGGCGTCGACCCTGGGACCTATCCCGAAAATGATGATGCATTGGACCTCGATCCTGGGACGCATCCCAATAGCTGCAATCGACAACGGGGGCCTCGACCCTTGGACGTATCCCAATACCGCTGACAAAATATGGGCCTCGACCCTGGGACGTATCCCAAAACTGATGATGCAATTGACCTCGATCTTAGGACGCATCCCAATAACTGCAATTGGTATATGTGTTGACGTGGGCCTCAACCCCGGGATGCATCCCAAGACTGCTGCTAGTATTGATGTGGGCCTCGCCCCCTGGGACGCATCCCAAAACTGCTGCTGGTATGTTGATGCTTCTAATCGGCTTGCCTTTGCCGCCTTCTCTTTTCTTCTTCAAAACCGGTGAATACAAAACAAAACAAACACAAAACGAATGCCAAAATGTGTTACGTGTATGCATGCATGCATGAGTTTCCTTATCCCGTCGGGTTAGGCCTTCTTCCAAGTCTTCTATTTCTCAGGAAAAATATTGCTTCAATCTGTCCACGTTGATCGGCTCAGTGAACTCGTTACCTTCCAAGTCTGACAGTTTCACTGCCTCATTTCCCATTACTTTCTGCACTATATAAGGTCCTTCCCAGTTAGGTCTGAACTTTCCTCTCAGATCTGTCGTCGACGGCCTTGACTGCTTAAGTACCAAATCACCCAATTAATCTTGGTGGGACATACCTTCTTGTTGAATGCTCAGGCTAGTCTCTTATGATACAACTGCATGTGATACAAAGACTTCGTTCTCTTCTCATCCAGCAGTGCTAACTGATCAAACCTCTGTGCGGCCCATTCTTGTTCCGATAACTCTATTTCTACGAATACCCTTATAGACTGTATTTCCACTTCCACTGGAAATATTGCTTCCATTCCATAGACTAGAGAAAAAGGTGTGGCCCTTGTTGCTGTTCTTACTGACGTTCTGTACCCCCACAAGGCATACAGTAGCTTATCTGCCCAATCTCTGTAGTTTTATGTCATCTTGGCGAGAATCATCTTTATAGTCTTGTTGGCTGCCTCAACTGCCTCATTTGCCTGCGGCCTGTACGGTGATGACTTATGATGGCCTATCCCGTATTTTTGTAGAATTGCCTTTGTTTCCCCCGAAACTAAACTTCGTTATCTGTAACCACATGGTGCGGCATACCATACCGATAAATGAGATTTCGAGCTATGAACTTTTCCATCTGCTTCGCTGTAACATTGCGGAATGACTCGGCTTTCACCCACTTTGAGAAGTAATCTACTGCCACTACTATGAAGCGATGCCCATTTGATGCATTCGGTCAATTCTCGTCAATCATATCAATTCCCCATGTTGAGAAAGGCCACGGCTCTGACAACCCGTGCAACTCTTTGTGAGGCAGATGATTCATATTTCCATGTACACGGCTCTGACAATCGTGACAGTGCTTTACCATCTTTGCGCAGTCTGTCCCATGGTTGACCAGTAAAAACCTTGTCTCACTATCTTGCGGGACAGATTCAACCCGTTCATATGCGGACCACATACTCCGGCGTGTACTTCTTCCATTACCTGCTGAGCTTCTTCCTTTCTCAAACATTTCAACTGAATACCGCTTGCTTGTCTTTTGTACAGTTCCCCTTTCAAAATCACATACTGGAAAGCTAACTTTGAATGGCTAACCTGTCTTTTCTGCCTGCTCCCTCCGGGAGTTCCCCGTGTTCCAGATACCTCTGTATGTCATGATACCAAGGTTTACCATCGTCGATCTCCACTTCCAGGACTTTTTCTATCTCATAAACGGGTCTATTTGCTGTTATCAGTACCAACGGTCTCATTAGTAACTTCTCTGGATTTTCCCAAGTTGCTGCAAGTGTAGCTAATGCATCCGCCATCTGATTCTCTTATCGCGGCAAGTGCTGAAACTTACAATCGGGGATAACCCGTGCCAACTTTCTGAGGTGAAAAAGGTAAGGTTTCAACCGTTCTTCTTTCAATTCCCATTCTCCCTCCATCTGTCGGATCACCAGCATCGAATCTCTGTAGACCTCCACACTCTCAGCCTTCAAGGCTATCAGTGCAGTCAACCCAAAAGCACATTCTTCATACTCGGCCATGTTGTTAGTTACTCCGAACGTCAATCTCTTGGCCAAAGGCAAGGTTTCTCCTTCCGGGGTGTGGGAACACAGAAACTGGGCGACGCATGCTGTCCCGGGCTCACGGCCCGGTCGGGAGTACGGAGTAGTCACGGGGGATTAAATCGTAGAATAATGGAGTCGCCACCCGGTGTGAACCGGGAAAATGAGATTTAAGGCCGCACTCACCCCTCGCAAGGGAAGACCTCAAACCGTTGGGTTCGGAATGGTCACTTACTTATGCCACTTGTAATGAAAGGATTTATATAATAATTTAATCAGGCTTAAGTAACACTTATTTCTAGGAATATCATGCTTCTAAATCCACATACATACATCAACAAGTTCATCTAAATTTATATGTAACACATATTCGAATTTGCATACAGCCTATTTGCATGTAATCTATGTCTCAATTTGCATACATAAGGATTATCATACGGCAAGCATACAAGTTAATGAACGCATTGGTTGACACAGAAGCGCAAACAAATAGCATTCTTACTAGCATGCATATTAAGAAAAGATATTTAAGCGCATAACAGAAATAGACAACTAGAGAGGTAATACCAATGCATAACGTAAAAAGGGGTAACTATGTGCTAAGATGAACATGTTGTAATGTGATGCAAGAGGATCTGTTTACCGTGGGCATTCGTGCAGCGTTCGTATACGCGTTCGAACGGTAAACAGAAGGTTCTCGTTCGAGTAGCGTTCGTAAACGCGTTCGAACGGAAATGAAACAGAATGCTCACGTTCGTATGGCATTTGTGAACGCATTCGAACAGAAATGAAACAGAATACTCGCGTTCGTATGGCGTTCGTGAACGTGTTCGAACGGAAATGGGACTTGATGTATGATAAGGCAAAATCTTGCGCGTTCGAGTTGCGTTCGTAAACGCGTTCGAACGAGAACATACCTGATGCATGAAATGGGACGCAATACATAAATGGCGAATAGTACAATGCGAGGCATGGAAAAGCGTCATGGTAAAGGGCTTTAACCCCTCCCCCTAGGGGATCTTTCATTCCACTTGCTAAGCCCATGCGCTCGATCACATCATGCATGCAAACATAAAGACAATCATATCAAACCAAGTATGCCCGATTGAACACATCTTACATCCAACCGAACACACATCAACCGGTGCGGCAAAGCATTGTGGTAAATGGCTTTAACCCCTCCACATAGGGGATCTTTCATTCCACTTACTAAGCCCATGCGCTCGATTGAATCATGCATGTCAAGAATTAAAAGCGATAACATCAAACTTGGTGTGTCCGATTGAACGTATCTTGTATTCAACCGAACACACATCAACCGGCACGGCATAGCATTGTGGTAACGGGCTTTAACCTCTCCCCATAGGGGATCTTTCATTCCACTTACTAAGCCCATGCGCTCGATTGAGTCATGCATACAGAGAATTAAACGCAATAATGTCAAACTTAGTATGCCCGATTGAACGTATCTTGCATTCAACCGAACACACATCAACCGGCGCGGCAAAGCATCGTGGTAAAGGGCTTTAAACCCCTCCCCATAGGGGATCTTTCTTTCCACTTACTAAGCCCATGCGCTCGATTGAATCATGCATACATAAGCAACATGCAAAATTCAAATGACGAAAAGTAAATAAACCAAAGCAACACAAAACAAAAGAGAGTGCCGTTTACTCAAGCAGCACGTGGAGTTGTGTCCCGAGTACAGATCATATTACCGTCCATTCGAAATCGGTTATGAAATTTATGTCCGGGTTTCCATCCGATATACCGCGAGAGTTGACACATCTCTCATTTTATTTCACAGCCACAACATACAACATCTCACAATCCATGCATATTCATCTACTCAAGGGCCACAACATGCATTTCAACATGACAATCATGCAAGCAATATTTAATAAATAGTAAAAAAAGTGAGTGTGAAAGATACCCTCAGGTCTAACCTTTTTGCCAACTTTCAGGCTTGCGTTTCACAGACGTCGGAATGGTACAGCTCCTCAACTTCTCCGGTTCACTGGTTTAGCGTCCTAGCTCACCGCTTTGCTGTTTTGCTTGTGGTTTGAACTCCGTTATGCTACTGTTCGGCCTCTGTTTTGCTGCTCACTGTTCAGGTCACCTGTTTGACGTTTTAACGGACTGTTCCAAGTCTTTATGTGGGTTCTTAGTGTAGTCTTGTGTGATTATCTTAAGGATTATGAATGCAGTTTTTATATTACTGTTTTTAAGTTTTTTAGGGACTGTATGGGGCTGTGATTTTTGGTACTTGTGAGGACTGTTTTGGGGCTATATTTTTCGGTGATCTAAGGTGTTTATGGGGGTGTAATTTTCGGTAATGTGTGGAGGCTTAGGGGGCTGCTATTTTCGGTTATGGAGTGGAGAAGATTTGTGAGGTTTATGGACGTGTAGGGCTGGTTGGTTTGTGAAGGTGCTTTTTTTGTGAAGGCTTGGGGTTATTTCCTTTTTTCTTGTGAGTTGTGTGAGTTGTGTGTATATTATGTGTATGAGCTAGGGGTTGGAAATTCTTTTCTTCTTTTATTTCTTGTGATAGGCGTCAACTAGGAGTGGGATGGCTTTGGTTAGGGGTTGTTTATATAGAGAAGGGTTAGGGCTTCACCTTGTCTCACAAGGAAGGGATTTGGCATTAAAAGGAGGATTTGATTTGGTGTTGAGCAAGGAAAAGTCAAGGATTGAGGGGGGACAAATCTTGGCTAGATTAGGAAGTCAAAATATTTAATTGGTTATGATTGATTTTAATTAGGAATGACATCTTTTTAATTTAGTATGTGATTTGTTTAGTTAGGAAGTTAATATATTTGATTTATCTTCATTAGGTATGATTATATTTTGTGTTTTATTTAATTGGTAAATGGTTTAGATATTTTATTTAATATTTAATGTTTAATTTAATTAAATTGGGGTGTGTTTTATGGGCTTTGGGGAGCTAATTGGGCTGGGGTGCGAGGCTAGTAGCAAAACCAGAAACACCGACGCTGTTCGAACGCCAATTCGAACGCTACACGAACGTCCGCAATCTGCCTGATGTTCGAACGAAGTAACGAACGCAGCACTAACGAAGACAGTGAACTTGTGAGATGAACTTGATGACGTACTTATTCTGAATTTCCCCTTCCGACCTCCGTTTACCGCAATATCCTTAGCTAAAAAGGTAGTGCCTCCAACTGAGACTCATCATCGGGTTTCACATGTAAAAATGCAATGCCTACAGTCGCCCCCAATTTGATGGGACTTGTGCAGTATGTGACTTTGAACAATCCTATCAAAGTTATGCAATGCATTTTCACTTACCTGGCTCGTCTGATGCCTCGAACTGAGTTGGTGCTGCAAGTGGACCTCGATCCTGGGACGCATCCCAATAACTGCAACCGACAATGGGGGCACCTCTACCCTGGGCATCTCGACCCAACACCGCTGACAATAGGGACCTCGCCCTCGAACTGATGATGTAGTGGGCACCTCGACCCTGGGCAACCTCGACCCGGAACTACAACTGACAACGGGGGCACTCGACCCTGGCATCTCGACCCAACACACCCTGACAATAGGGACCTACCTCGAACTGATGATGTAGTGGGCACCTCGACCCTGGGCACCTCGACCCAACACCGCTGACAATAGGGACCTCGCCCTCGAACTGATGATGTAGTGGGCACCTCGACCCTGGGCACCTCGACCCGGAACTACAACTGACAACGGGGGCACCTCGACCCTGGGCACCTCGACCCAACACCGCTGAAAATAGGGACTTCACCCTCGAACTGATGATGTAGTGGGCACCTCGACCCTGGGCACCTCGACCCGGAACTACAACTGACAACGGGGCCCCGCCCTCAAGCTGATATGGGCCTCGCCCACAAGCCGACAAGATATGGGGCTCGCCCTTTTGGGACTCACCCAAAGACTGAAATTGCATTGACGCTGTTTGGCTCATTTCTGCTGCTTTCTCCTTTCTTCGAACCTGCGCGAAAAAAAAAACAAACACGAAGAGAATGCATTGTTACGTGTATGCATGAATGATTTTCTGATTCAATTGGGTTAGGTCTTCTGCCAATTCCCGTAGTGACCGTGTTGGAAAATCTAATCCATGTCCCAAGATCAAAAGAACAAGCAAAACATATAAATGAATGAACAATATTGAAGTATGGCGGAATCATACTCACAAAGATCGGAATGCGGATGCGTTGATGAAACAAAAATTTCTCCTTTGTGCAGTGAGGGTTTCGGCCAAACAGAAAAGAGAAGCTCCAAGCAATTTTTGATCCTTCCAAGCTCTAAGATGAGTTTCCCATAACACCTTTGTATGATCTCTTGAAGGTGCTAGCCTTGAATGTGATTTAATGTTCCAAACAATCACAAAATCTTCAAGCTTTTGCAACAAAAACCTGAAAAATAGAGAGCTGTGAAACTGTGACAGTTTCGGTCAAGAGGAGAAGAGAAAGAGTGATGATTTTTGCTTTCAAAAATCAATTTATATTTATGCCATAATATTTATTAAATTAATAATAAACTTATGACACAAATCATGCAATGGCTTAGAGTGTCAAACACTCAAACTCCATGCAAAACCATTGAGTGTATTGTACACTATCACCATGCAAAATATTAATAATTAAATAATGCATAAAATGACATGTGTCATGTGGGCCCCACACAACCCAAATGAAAGTGGGCCCACGCGTACTCACGCGTTCGGGTTCGATATTTCCGAAATACCGAACTTTCGTCACGACGTTAATTAAATCGAATTTAAATAAATAATTGCCGCCTAGCGAAATTATTATTTACGTCGCTAACGAATTAATTCTAAATTAACTCGTTAGCCCGAATTAAAATCTAATTTTAATTTCGCGTCGAAATCGAATTTCGATTATTATATCGAATATAATAATTTTACGATTAATTCCAAATTAATCGTTCTCTCTCTATGTATAGTACTTCATCCAAGATAAAGTCTCTCCGTAATTAATCCAAGATTAATCGAGTTTGAATCATACGTCATTGGTGAATCTTCGGGAAGCGACCCAAGAGATCTCTAGATATGTTGGCAGTAAATCCGGTTGTCGAACTATCCGAACACGTACGTACCAAGTACTACGTTTTTACCGATTTACAAGACAAGGTTAGCCTC
The DNA here is from genome assembly GCA_019454045.1 of Zanthoxylum bungeanum. NCBI lineage: Eukaryota > Viridiplantae > Streptophyta > Magnoliopsida > Sapindales > Rutaceae > Zanthoxylum > Zanthoxylum bungeanum. The sequence continues at coordinate 93,873 of SKCR01027390.1, read as the reverse complement.
TAGCAAAACGCCATGTCTACCCAATTCTCTAGAAATATTCTTATTGGAATATAAGATCTATAACAAGCGTAGTATACCGTAGTATAGTGTATATCGTAGTAGTATCGGATGATCACATGTAAGGCTTGGGGCTGGAGATGTGTCTGCCCCGTACGATACACATATCGGACATCAAGCAACCAGTCTCTTTGAATCGGATAATCCTGACCTAGTCATATTATCCCGATGGTTGCAACCATTATAGAGTACTAGTTCTGTATCCCTCGCGATCATCATCTCCATATGTCTGAAGTGATACTTCCATCTTGACATCACACCCAATACACTACGATTCTCGATAACCCAGAAGAGGTGTACACAGAACCCGTTAAAGCTCTGGACCACCAAAACTAAAGTTTACCGATTGTCGTAAGTACTAGCGATGCAAGTCTCAGGTTAAGATCATATGCACCTACCCTGAAGCGGACTCCCATAGACACGCAGACATACTACCAATGGGACTCCGCGGGGTCTATCCAGAGCGAAGCTGTTTTCCGTACCATCGGTAAAACACACCTCCTACCGCACTTGCATAAGTATCCAATACTTAAATATATGAGAACTATGCCGTTGTGCCCTCACAACATGCACAAGTGCAGTACTAGTCTATTCCGCATTATCGATGTCCAATCTCGATAATACTACGACTAGGGATATTTAATGATTAAACCTTTATGGATTGTTACCGTCTCATATCATCACAATCCGGAACTAATCATAGGGACTTTTACCATTATATGTCAAAGTAAATAAATTACAAAACGGTAAAAGGCAATTTCATTACTACATAGTTAATTTTGTACAATAATACAATATCATTTACAAAATAGTGACGCTATGGGTCATTACTGTCTAACAGACCGCTCGGTCTTCTCTCCCTCAGACAAAGTATTGCTTTAATCTGTCTACGTTGATTGGCTCGGTGAACTCGTTTCCCTCCAAATCTGATAGCTTCACTGCTCCATTTCCCATTACCTTCTGCACTATGTAAGGTCCTTCCCAGTTAGGTCTGAATTTTCCTCTTGGATCTGTCATCGACGGCCTCGACTGCTTAAGTACCAAATCACCCTTTCTGATCTTGGTGGGACGTACTTTCTTGTTGAATGCCCGGGCTAGTCTCTTCTGATACAACTGCATGTGATACAAAGACTTCGTTCTCTTCTCATCCAATAGTGCTAACTGATCAAACCTCTGTGCGGCCCAATCCTGTTCCGGTAATTCTGCCTCTGTTAATACCCTCATAGACTGTATCTCCACTTCTACCAGCAATACTGCTTCCATTCCATAGACCAAAGAGTAAGGTGTGGCCCTTGTTGCTGTCCTTACTGATGTTCTGTACCCCCACAGAGCATATGGTAGTTTCTCGGCCCAATCTCTGCAATTTTCTGTCATCTTGGCTAAAATTGTCTTTATAGTCTTGTTAGCTGCCTCAACTGCCCCATTTGCCTGCGGCCTGTACGGTGATGACTTGTGGTGGCCTATCCCATACCTCTGTAACATTGCCTTCGTCTCTCCTTGAAACTGAACCACGTTGTCTGTCACTACATGATGCGGCATACCATACCGACAAATGAGGTTCCGAGCTATAAACTTTTCCATCTGTTTTGCTGTAACATTACGGAATGATTCGGCTTCCACCCAGTTCGAGAAGTAATCTACTGCCACTACTATGAAGCGATGCCCATTTGACGCATTCGGTCGAATTTCTCCAATCATATCAATTCCTCATGCTGAGAAAGGCCACGGCTCTGACAGCCCGTGTAACTCTGTGTGCGGTAAGTGATTCAAATTACCATGTGATTGACAATCGTGATAGTGCTTCACAATCTTCGCGCAATCTGTTTCCATGGTTGACTAATAAAAACCTTGTCTCACTATCTTGCGGGACAGATTCAACCCGTTCATGTGCGGACCACATACCCCGGCGTGTATTTCTTCCATTACATGCTGAGCTTCTTCTTTTCTCAAACACTTCAACTGGATACCGTTTGCCTGCCTCTTGTACAGTTCCCCTTTCAAAATCACATACTGGGAAGCCAACTTCTGAATGGCTATTCTGTCTTTTCTGCCTGCCCCTTCCGGGAGTTCACTATGTTCCAGATACCTCTGAATGTCATAATACCAAGGTTTACCGTCGTCGATCTCAACTCCCAGAATTCTTTCTATCTCATAAACAAGTCTGCTCGCTGTTGTCAGTATCAACGGTCTCATCACTAACTTTTCTGGATTTTCCCAAGTTGCTGCAAGTGTAGCCAATGCATCTGCCATCTGATTCTCTTCTCTTGGTAAGTGCTGAAACTTACACTCGGGGATAACCTGTGCCAACTTTCTGAGGTGAAAAAGGTAAGGTTTCAACCGTTCTTCTTTCAATTCCCATTCTCCTCGCATCTGCTAGACCACCAACATAGAATCTCCGTAGACTTCCACACTCCCGGCCTTCAAGGCTATCAATGCTGTCAAACCGAAAGAACATGCTTCATACTCGGCCATGTTATTAGTCACTCTGAATGTCAACCTCTTGGCTAAAGGAAAAGTCTATCCCTCGGGGGTCACTATCACGATCCCAATTCCGGCTCCCTTGTAATTCACTGCTCCGTCAAAATACATCTTCCATCTCTGGACTGTTATTGCTTGGATCTCTTCATCTGGAAATTCAAACTTATACTGATCCCCCTCAACAGGTTGCATTGCCAGAAACTCTGCTACTGCTCGCCCTTTGATCACTTTGGAGGTGAGATACTCAATGTCAAACTCTGTCAGCAATACCAACCATCTGCCCAATTTTCCCACTAGCGAAGGCACCAAATGAAGATATTTTAGAGGATTCTCCTTTGCCACTACCTGGATCTTGTATGACTGGAAGTAATGCCGCAATTTTCTGGAAGCCCATACTACTGCAAGACAGATCTTCTCAACTTCTTGATACCGAGCCTCATACGGGAGCATCTTCTTACTCAGATAGTAAACTGCATGTTCTACCCCTGTCTCATCTGCCTGTACCATCATTGCCCCTAGTGCTTCTGATTCTATATCCAAATACAATACCAAAGGTCTGCCCGGTCTCGGAGGTTTCAATACAGGAGGCTTTACCAAGTACTCTCTGATCTTGTCGAAGGCTGTCTGATACTGTTCATTCCATCTCACTGGCTGATCTTTTCTCAACAGTTTGAAGATAGGCTCACATACTGATGTCAACTTGGCAATGAACCGACTGATGTACTGAATCTTTCCCAAGAATGCTCTGACTTCTTTTTCTGTCTTGGGTGCAGGCATTTCTGTGATTGCCTTGATCTTCTCGGAGTCTACCTCTATTCCGCCCATTCCTACTGTATGACCAAGCAATTTTCCTGATGTCACCCCAAACACACATTTCTTGGGATTAAGCCGCATGTTATATCTGTCAACTCTCTGAAGGAACCTTTCCAGTGCTTCAATATGCCCAACTCTTGTCTCTGATTTTACCATCATGTCATCCACATACACCTCAATCTCTTTGTGCATCAAGTCATGGAAAAATGTAGTGGCCATCCGCTGATAAGTAGCTCCCGCATTCTTAAGTCCAAACGGCATAACCTTGTAACAGTAAGTACCTCATTCGGTAACAAATGCAGTCTTGTGTTTATCTTCCTCATCCATGAGAACCTGATTGTAACCTGAAAATCCATCTGCAAATGAATACATAGCAGATAAAGCCGCACTATCAACCGGAACATCTATATGCGGCAGATGAAAATCATCTTTCGGACAAGCCTTGTTGAGATCTCTATAGTCTACACACATTCTGACCTTCCCATCTTTCTTTGGTACCGGCACTATATTAGCCAACCACTCTGGATATTTTACTACTTCCAGGAACCCCACATCTATCTGTTTCTTAACTTCTTCTCTGACTTTCTCAGTCCACTCTGGTCTCATCCGTCGGAGTTTCTGTTTTACTAGCCTCATATTCGGATAAGTTGGTATTGTGTGCTGGGTAATGTTTTTGTCTACTCCAGGCATGTCCTCATAGGACCAAGCAAATACTTTGGCATATCTGACCAACACTTCTTCTAGTTTCTCCCTCTCTTCAGAGGTAACTTCACTTGCAATCAGAATTTCCTTGGGGTTCTCAAGTGTACCCAAGTTAAATGCAGTAGTTCTGGCCGAACTGATATCAAATATGCTTGATTCGTGCAGAGTAAATGGAAATGACTCAGGCAAGTAAGCAAAAGAAATGTCTTTATTATTGGATAATGCGGATGTACATTCAAACAAATCAGGAAGGTAAATGTCTTCATCATCTATAGACACTTCTTCCCCTGCAATCAGGTCTTCCTCAGGTTTTTCATCCTCTCCCAGAGTCAGGCTCTCCAACTTCATCAACTCTTCTTCCCAATTCTCCGCTTCCACAACTTCTTTAATCAGCGGTTTCTCACCCAACAAATCTTGGAAGATCTCAAATCCAGGTACCACAATCCCATTAACTTCCACAGGTTCTGGTTCCCCTTGATATCCTGAAGCTCTCACAAAACATTCCATCAGTTTCAGGCCCTTTTTCTTGACCTTTGGCTTTTCTTCATCATACTTATACCCCAAACCTTTCCGAGTGGTCTGTCCTCTGAAATCTGGCAACTTTGAACCTTCACCCGGTTCAAACTTCATTTTTCACATGATCCTAGCCACCATAGGATCCACCCATTCCTCAAAAGTAGCTGACACCTGAAACCTTGTGAAAGGTTGTATCTCCAAGGTAGCCACGGCATTATCTACCTCAGCCCGGATAGTAACAACTTCTCCCTCATACGGGAACTTGATCGTCTGATGCAAAATGGAAGGCACGCCCCCAAGTTTGTGAAACCAAGGCCTTCCCAACAATAAGGCAAAAGTGGCTGGGATGTCCAGCACTGTAAACTCGACTTCATCTTCAATAGGGCCTACCTTGACCATAGCCACAAAAGTACCTTCAACTCCCCTCTTACTCTCATCATAAGCCTTAATAGTCATACTGGAGGGGTCCAAGTCTGTTGCTTTCATACCCAATTTTGCCAGAATTTTCAACGGGCACACATTGATGGATGAACCGTCATCCACCATCACACATGAAGTTTTCTTGCCCCTCACTTCGGCCCTGATAAATAGAGGCATATTATGATTTCTCCCTTCCGGCGGGAGTTCATCCTCAGAAAAAGATATCTGCAAAGCTTCTTTCTGAACTGACCCAACAAATATTGCAGGGTTGGCGTCTTCCGGTACCACAATTTTGCTCAAGGCCTCAACCATGGCCTGCCTATGCTCTCGAGAAGCACATAACAGTTCCCAGATACTCACTTGTGCTCTAGTCTTCCTCAATTGCTTCAACACTATATCCCCCTCAGTATTTTCTGCAGCCTCAACCACTTCTCTACCATCTGTCAAAACTTCATTACCCTTCTCCGCCATATCATTGTAAAAACGACCACTGCGCGTCATTCCCCTCACTTCTTCCTCGTCACTGCTAGAGAAATCAAGCCAAAAGTTTTTCCCCTGCTCAGCCTCATCTTCACTAGTACTATCCCAGATTCCAAGGCAAAAGGCTTGAGGGTGGAAGGATTTTAGGACAAGGTCTTCTGGGAGGCCAGAATTGATCATATAGGCCAGTGGCGGTACGGCGCAGTAATTGGGTAAAGGGTTTCTGTGTGTGTCAGGCTGTTCTGTTTCTGGGTCAGGTATTTTCTTGGAGTCTATCAGGTCTTGGATTTCATGGCGGAGTCGGGCGTAATTGCAGTGTCATGGCCCTTTTGTTGGTGAAAGTGACAGTAAAGGCTTAGGTTATAATGTGATGGTAGGGGATTGGGTAATGGTTTGGCTTCCAAGGGTTTTAAGAGCCTTTGCCTCTTCATTTTCTCTAGCACCTTGGATAGGCGCCTTCCCAAGTTGGAAAACTGTCGGTTCCGGATAGCGGCAATCTCAGCAGAAATGGGCTTTGCTCCCGATGTTCCCCCAATGGGCCTCCTGTTCAGACCATATAATTTTCTATTCTCGGCCTCTTCTTCCTCAATATCCATGACAGTTTCCCTTAACTGCCGAAAGTCTGCAATCATGGAGGTCATCCTCCTCAACTTGCTGTAAATGGAGGGCTTGGTGCCCTTGATAATCATCTTAATCTGATCCTTCTCCGAGGGCCTAGTCTGCATTTTCAACAACTGACCCCTCCATCGGTCCACGTACTCCTTAAAACTCTCCTCCGATTTCTGCTTAACATTCTCCAGATCGCGAAGTGATAGATCGATCTCTAGGTCAGTGAGATATTGCTTCAGGAAAGCATCAGCCAACTCCCTCCAATCTTCCTTCACTTTCTTCTCCAAACTGTGGTACCACACCACGGGAGCTCCCTCGAGCGACATTCCAAACATTTTCTGCACTTGGCGCTGAGACAGGCCAACTAAACTCATGATGGATACAAATGTTGAGTTTCTAATATAGGTCCCAAGATCATGAAATCAAGCATAAAAAACGCATGAATACATCAAAGGAATAAGGCGGAAACATTACTCACATAGATCGGTTTTGTTGCGAAGAAGAACAAGACCATTTTCCTCCTTGTTGAAGCTCGGTTTGGCCTCCTTGAACAGCAAGGACTGCTCGGTTTTGGGCTGTGGTGGCTCCTCCAAAATCGGCCATTGAAGACCTCCATTGAAGCTCCAAGCTTCAAGCTCCAAAAATGGATTCCAAGCTCATAAATTCGTTTCCCTATCACCTATGTATAACCCAAGGTGTGCTAGCACTTCTTCATCTTCCTTGCTTCTCTCAAATTCGGTCCAACTAGAAATTTGGTGAAGAAATCGGCTTGAAGCCGTGAGAAGAGGAAGAAGAAAAGAGAGGGAGAATGGAAAATGCGTAAAAGAAGAGAGTGGAGAGAGAGAAAGAAAAAGAAATGTAATTAGTTTTTATAATTTCTAAAATTAATAAAAACCATTTACCAATTCTTTTTACTTTCCATTAAATGCTAAAGTCAAAAAGTAAAAGCAAAAGTTGCTTTTTCAACTTCTACATCAATCACTCAAATCAAGTGACAACATGTCACATCACTCAAAGTGACATTTGATTTGACGCTTGATGTGACTTGGGATTTGACGCACGATTTGACTTGCGTGCCGCACTCGAATTCGAAATGTGAATGCGCTCACAAATAATCCCGGGCTCAGGTTCGCTAATTCCAAATTAACGAATTTTCCGTCGCGTCGTAATTAAATGATTACGCCTAGCGAAATCACTATTCACGGCGCTAACGAATTAATTCTAAATTAATTCGTTCTCCCGAATTAAAATCTAATTTCAATTCCGCGTCAAAATCCAATTTCTAATAATATATCAAATATATTATTTTATCGATTAATTCCAAATTAATCGTTCTCTCTCTTTAATTAATATTTTATCCCAGATAAAATATCTCCGTGATTAATCCCAGATTAATTTTCTCTCTCTTCTAATTAATCCCAGATTAATTAAGTGCGAGTTATACGTCATCGGTGAATCTTCGGGAAGTGACCCATGAGATCTCCGGATATGTTGGTAGTAAATACTGTCGTCGGACTATCCGAACATGTAAATACCTCGTACTACGTTTATACCGATTTACAAGACAAGGTTGGCTTCTAGCAAAGCGCCATGCCTACCCAATTCTCCAGAAATATTCTTACAGGAATATATAGATCTGTATCAAGCGTAGTATACTGTAGTATTGCGTATATCAGCCCAGTATCGGATAGTCACGTGCTAGGGCTGGGGCTGGATAAGTGTCTGCCCCGTCCGAAGCACATGTCGGATGTCTGGTAACTAGTCTCTATAATCGGATATACATGACCTTGTCATAATATCCCGATGGCCGGCCAGCACTTAAGAGCACTAATACCGTATCCTGCGTGACATCATCTCCACTATGACTGGAGTGATACTTCCGTCTTGACATCACACCCAATACACTACGACTCTCTGATAAACCCAGAAGTGGTGTACGCAGAACCGGTTAAAGCCCTGTACCACCAAGACCAAAGTCTACCGATTATCGCAAGTATTAGCGATGTAAGTCTCAAGTTAAGACTATACACACCTATCTTGATTTTGGCCTCCCATAGACACATAGTCATAATACCATTGGGATTCCGAGGGGTCTATCCAGAGCGAAGTTGTTTCTCGTACCATCGGTGAAACACAACCTCCTATCGCACTTGCATAAGTATCCTATACTTATATATATGAGAACTATGCCGTTGTGCCCTCACAACGTGCACAAGTGCAATACTAGCCTATTCCGCATTATCGATGTCCTGTCTCGATAATACTATGACTAGAGATATTTAATGATTAATCATTCGTGGACTGATACAGTCTCACATCATTCTCAATCCAGGAACTAATCATATGGACCTCTCTTCATTTATACATCTAAGGTGACCTAATCACAAATGATGAGAGTACAATCTCCTTTGTCACATAGTTAATTTGCTACAACAACACAATGATCTGTGCAAATAGTGACGCTATGGGTCATTTTGTCCAACAAAAAACTGTCGGAGATGCACCCTTGGATCCCCATTCCCGTTAAACTTAGCCATATCAGGTATCTTGAACTATGCCGGCAACTGTTCCTCGAAAGTCAGTGTGTCATAATCCAGCAGATCCTCATTCTTACTCCTCATCTTGCGGGTAACCGACTCAACCTGATCCCGAAGTTTCTGTAACTCTGCCTGAGACCCAGATACTCTGCCTGCTGCATACTCTGCCATATCATCATCAAAAGCGGGGGTATCATCCCCCAATCTGTTCGGAGATTCCTCTTGCCTCACATCCCCAGAATTAACCCCGGTACGAGACCCAGCTATACCAGCCATAGCAGTAGTCAAAGCTTGCAACTGTTCAGTGACCTTGGCGAGACCATTCTCTAACTGATCCATACGGGACACCTCATTATCGGATTCACTCATACTTGTTCTTTTAGTGAGTCTTGTCCCTTCTCTAATCCAAACGGTATCTATGATGTCTTTTTGAGACATAGATGGTGTTAACATGATATATGTATGTATGAGGTGCATGAGATGCATGTAACATATATAACATACTCAATCAATTAAAACTCTCAAACAAATCGGCCCGTTATCATTTTAGAATCTTTCGGGCTAATTGTCATAGGAGTGAACCCATCCCAGTTAAAATGGCCCAATGAGTTCACATCTCATGACAAAGTGCCCGACTAAATCCAAATGGTAACGTTCCGAACACAATCACAAAGTGGCCCATCAATCACTTAGAAGACTTTGGCCCAATAGTCATGAAATACGTTCTTGTCCCAGTTTAAATGGCCCAACAAGCCCATATCCCATGACAAATGGTCCAAATGGATCTAAACGATGATGTTCCCAAACACAAGCATAAAAGAAAGATGATGCAAACATGACATAATAATTTCTACATAATGGCCTATCAACATTTCAGAAGCTTTTGGCCTAATAGTCATAAGGTGCGAACTTGCCCCAGTTTAAATGGCCCAGCAAGCCTGTATTTCTGACAATAGTCCAACTGCATCCAAATGAGGATGGTCCACAAGCACATATTCAAGGAAATAATTGTTACTTTAGCCAACCCGGTCTATGGGTGGGTTAGCAAGAGTATAGACAAAGGCTCTCACCGGCGAAGGATGGCCCACAACTAGGTCTCCCCACTCAAGGGTTCGAGCAACCAAGTGAGCGGACCCTTTTTTCATACACTAAGGTACGTGCCAATGAGTTATGGTGTGTGACGGACTGTCAAATGGATTTCCCATTGTAGATTCCCCAGAGGGAAGGTGGAGCGAGGCTCACTTAAATACCCAAGCCTCTTAGGCTCTTATCGCTTGGTGTCAGGAATAAACAACGAGTCCTCCAAATTAGTCCATCACAATAGGCTACGAGTAGATGGCTATCTAGGTGCCTTCACAGCTTTTCCTTCTAGAAAGGTAGTGAATGAAGGAAGACACCAAACCATTACCTAGCCTCAAAATGCCTTTGATTAAACCCTCACTTTATCCACTATAGACACGGTCAATTAAAACATAAATCCAAACATCACAAGACAATATTTCGGGGCCGATTCTCTATCCCCAGTGGAGTCGCCAGACTGTGGGAACACATAAACTGGGCGACGCATGCTGTCCCGGGCTCGCGGCCCGATCGGGAGTACGGAGTAGTCACGGGGGACTAAACCGGAGAATAATAGAGTCGCCACCCGGTGTGAACCGGGAAAATGAGATTTAAGGCCGCACTCACCCCTCGCAAGGGAAGACCTCAAACCGTTGGGTTCGGAATGGTCCCTTACTTATGCCACTTGTAATGAAATGATTTATATAATAATTTAATCAGGCTTAAGTAACACTTATTTCTAAGAATATCATGCTTCTAAATCCACATACATACATCAACAAGTTCATCTAAATTTATATGTAACACATATTCGAATTTGCATACAGCCTATTTGCATGTAATCTATGTCTCAATTTGCATACATAAGGATTATCATACGGCAAGCATACAAGTTAATGAACGCATTGGTGGACACAGAAGCGCAAACAAATAGCATTCTTACTAGCATGCATATTAAGAAAAGTTATTTAAGCGCATAACAGAAATAGACAACTAGAGAGGTAATACCAATGCATAACGTAAAAAGGGTAACTATGTGCTAAGATGGACATGTCGTAATGTGATGCAAGAGGATCTGTTTACAGTGGGCATTCGTGCAGCGTTCGTATACGCGTTCGAACGGTAAACAGAAGGTTCTCGTTCGAGTAGCGTTCGTAAACGCGTTCGAACGGAAATGAAATAGAATGCTCACGTTCGTATGGCGTTTGTGAACGCGTTCGAACAGAAATGAAACAGAATACTCGCGTTCGAATGGAAATGGGACCTGATGCATGATAAGGCAAAATGCTTGCGCGTTCGAGTTGCGTTCGTAAACGCGTTCGAACGAGAACAGACCTGATACATGAAATGGGACGCAATACATAAATGGCGAATAGTACAATGTGAGGCGTGGCAAAGCGTCGTGGTAAGGGGCTTTAACCCCTCCCCCTATGGGATCTTTCATTCCACTTGCTAAGCCCATGCGCTTGATCACATCATGCATGCAAACATAAAGACAATCATATCAAACCAAGTATGCCCCGATTGAACACATCTTACATCCAACCGAACACACATCAACCGGCGCGGCAAAGCATCGTGGTAAAGGGCTTTAACCCCTCCCCATAGGGGATCTTTCATTCCATTTACTAAGCCCATGCGCTCGATTGAATCATGCATCTCAAGAATTAAAAGTGATAACATCAAACTTGGTGTGTCCGATTGAACGTATCTTGTATTCAACCGAACACACATCAACCAGTACGGCATAGCATCATGGTAACGGGCTTTAACCCCTCCCCATAGGGGATCTTTCATTCCACTTACTAAGCCCATGCGCTCGATTGAGTCATGCATACAGAGAATTAAACGCAATAATGTCAAACTTAGTATGCCCGATTGAACGTATCTTGCATTCAACAACCGAACACACATCAACCGGTGCGGCAAAGCATCGTGGTAAAGGGCTTTAAAACCCCTCCCCATAGGGGATCTTTCATTCCACTTACTAAGCCCATGCGCTCGATTGAATCATGCATACATAAGCAACATGCAAATTCAAATGACGAAAAGTAAATAAACCAAAGCAACACAAAAAAAAAGAGAGTGTTGTTTACTCAAGCGGTACGTGGAGTTATGTCCCGAGTACAGATCATATTACCATCCATTCGGAATCAGCTATGAAATTTATGTCCGGGTTTCCATCTGATATACCGCGAGAGTTGACACATCTCTCATTTTATTCCACATCCACAACATACACATCTCACAATCCATGCATATTCATCTACTCAAGGGCCACAACATGCATTCAACATGACAATCATGCAAGCAATATTTAATAAATAGTACAAAAAGTGAGTGTGAAAGATACCCTCAGGTCTAACCTTTTTGCCAACTTTCAGGCTTGCGTTTCACGGACGTCGGAAGGGTACAGCTCCTCAACTTCTCTGGTTCACTGGTTTAGCGTCCTAGCTCACCGCTTTGCTGTTTTGCTTGCGGTTTGAACTCGTTCAGCTACTGTTCGGCCTCTGTTTTGCTGCTCACTGTTCAGGTCACCTGTTTGACGTTTTAACGGAATGTTCCAAGTCTTTATGTGGGTTCATAGTGTAGTCTTGTGTGATTATCTTAAGGATTATGAATGCAGTTTTTATATTACTATTTTTAAGTTTTTTAGGGACTGTATGGGGCTGTGATTTTCGGTACTTGTGAGGACTGTTTTGGGGCTATATTTTTCAGTGATCTAAGGTGTTTATGGGGGTGTAATTTTCGGTAATGTGTGGAGGCTTAGGGGGCTGCTATTTTCGTTATGGAGTGGAGAAGATTTGTGAGGTTTATGGACGTGTAGGGCTGGTTGGTTTGTGAAGGTGCTTTTTTTGTGAAGGCTTGGGGTTATTTCCTTTTTCTTGTGAGTTGTGTGAGTTGTTGTGTATTTAAGTGTATGAGCTAGGGGTTGGAAATTCTTTTCTTCTTTTATTTCTTGTGATGGGCGTCAACTAGGAGTGGGATGGCTTTGGTTAGGGGTTGTTTATATAGAGAATGGGTAGGGCTTCACCTTGTCTCACAAGGAAGGGATTTGGCATTAAAATGAGGATTGATTTGGTGTTGAGCAAGGAAAGTCAAGGATTGAGGGGGGGATAAATTTTGGTCAGATTAGGAAGTCAAAATATTTAATTGGTTATGATTGATTTTAATTAGGCATGACATCTTTTTAATTTAGTATGTGATTTGTTTAGTTAGGAAGTTAATATATTTGATTTATCTTCATTAGGTATGATTATATTTTGTGTTTTATTTAATTGGTAAATGGTTTAGATATTTTATTTAATATTTAATGTTTAATTTAATTAAATTGGGGTGTGTTTTATGGGCTTTGGGGAGCTAATTGGGCTGGGGTGCGAGGCTAGCAGCAAAACCAGAAACACCGACGCCGTTCGAACGCCAATTCGAACGCTACATGAACGTCCGCAATCTGCCTGACGTTCGAACGAAGTAACGAACGCAGCACTAACGAAGACAGTGAACTTGTGAGATGAACTTGATGACGTACTTATTCTGAATTTCCCCTTCCGACCTCCGTTTCCCGCAATATCCTTAGCTAAAAAGGTAGTGCCTCCAACTGAGACTCATCATCGGGTTTCACATGCAAAAATGCAATGCCTACACGGGGTCACTATCACAATCCCAATTCCAGGTCCTTTGTAATTCACTGCTCCATCAAAGTACATTTTCCATCCCTGAACTTCTATTGCCTGGATCTCTTCATCTGGAAATTCAAACTTATGCTGATCCCCTTCAATAGGTTGCAATGCCAGAAACTCTGCTACGGCTCTCCCCTTGATCACTTTGGAAATGAGGTACTCAATGTCAAACTCTGTCAGCAACACTAACCATCTGCCCAATTTTCCCACTAGGGAAGGCACTAAATGCAGATATTTCAAAGAATTCTCATTTGCCACTACCTGGATCTTGTAAGATTGGAAGTAATGCCGCAATTTTCTGGATGCCCATACTACTGCTAAATAGATCTCTCTCTACTTCTTGATAACGAGGCTCATACGAGAGCATCTTCTTTCTGAGATAGTATACTGCATGCTCTACCCCGGTCTCATCTGCCTGTACCATCATTCCCCCCAGTGCTTCTGATTCTATAGCCAAATACAATACCAAGGGTCTGCCCGGTCTCAAAGGTTTCAATACAGGAGGCTTTACCAAGTATTCTCTGATCTTGTCGAAGGCTGACTGGACACTGCTCATTCCATTTCACTGGCTGGTCTTTTCTCAACAGTTTGAAAATAGGCTCACACACTAATGTCAACTTGGCGATGAACCGACTGATATACTGAATTTTTCCCAGGAATGCTCTAACCTCTTTCTCTGTCTTCGGTGCCGGCATCTCAGTAATTGCCTTGATTTTCCCAAAATCTACTTCTATTCCATCCATCCCCACTGTGTGTCCCAGCAATTTTCCAGATGTCACTCCAAACACACACTTCTTAGGATTCAACCGCAAGTTGTACTTATCGACCCTCTGAATGAACTTCTTCAGTGCTTCTATGTGCCCGATTCTTGTCTCTGATTTCACCATCATGTCATCCACATACACTTCAATTTCTTTGTTCATGAAATCGTGGAATAATGTAGTGGCCATCCGCTGATAAGTAGCTCCTGCATTTTTAAGCCCAAACGGCATTACTTTGTAACAGTAAGTACCCCACTCGGTGACAAAGGCAGTCTTGTGCTTGTCTTTCTCAGTTATAAGAACCTGATTATACCCTGAAAACCCATCTGCAAATGAATACATGGCAGATAAAGCTGCACTATCAACTAGTACATCAATATGAGGTAGAGGAAAATCATCTTTCGGACAAGCCTTGTTGAGATCTCTGTAATCCACACACATTCTGACTTTCCCGTCTTTCTTCGGCACTGGCACAACATTTGCTAACCATTCAGGATACTTTACCACTTCCAGGAACCCCACATCTATCTGTTTCTTAACCTCTTCTCTGACCTTCTCGGCCCACTCAAGTCTCATCCGTCGAAGTTTCTGTTTCACTGGCCTCATATTCGGATAAGTTGGTATCGTGTGCTGGGCAATGCTTCTGTCTACCCCAGGCATGTCCTCATAGGACAAAGCAAACACTTTGGCATATCTGACCAATACTTCTTCTAATTTCTCCCGCTCTTCAGTGGTAACTTCACTTCCAATCAGAATTTCCTTGGGGTTCTCAGGCGTGCCCAAGTTAAATGCATTCGTTTTGGTGGAGCTGATATCAAATATACTCAAGTCATGTAAGTTAGAGGAAAAAGACTCAGGCAAATAAGCAAAATGATTGTCTTTATTGCTAATAAATGCGAGAGTACACTCAAATAAATCAGGAAGATAAATGTCTTCATCATCGGCAGACACTTCATCCTCAACAACCAGATTCTTCTTAGACAAAAGTCTCCCTAAGTTGGAGAATCTCCAATTCCGGATGGTAGCAATCTCCGCAGAAATAGGTTTGGTACCTGATGTTCCCCCAATAGGCCTCATACTTAGACCATAAAACTTCCTGTTTTCTGCCTCTTCTTCTTCAATATCCATGACAGTTTCCCTCAACTGTCGAAAATCAGTAATCATCGAAGTCATCCTCGTCAGCTTACCATAAATAGAGGGCTTGGTGCCCTAGATGATCATTTTTATCTGGTCATTCTCTGAGGGCCGAGTCTGCATCTTTAGGAGCTGGCTTCTCCAGTGGTCTACATACTCTTTGAAGCTTTCCTCCGGCTTCTGCTTAGTGTTCTCCCGATCTCGGAGTGATAAATCAATCTCCAAGTCTGTAACATACTGCTTCAGAAAAGCATCAGCCAGTTCCCTCCAATCTTCCATAATCTTTTTCTCAAGGCTGTGATACCAAACTACCGGCGCTCCCTCAAGTGACATCCCAAACATTTTCTGTATTTGACGCTTGGATAAACCCACTGAACTCATAACTGAAACATACTAACGGAGATAGACCCTCGGATCCCCATTCCCGTTGAACTTAGCCATATCCGGCATCTTGAACTGAGCTGGCAACTGTTCTTCGAAGGTCATTGCCTCATAATCTAACAACTTTTCATGTTTACCCCTCATTTTACGGGTAACTATTTCAACCTGATCCCGAAGCTTCTGAAATTCTACCTGAGACTCAATCACTCTGCCTGTTGCATACTCTGCCATGTCGTCATCAAAAGTGGGGATATCATCCCCCAACCCATTCGGAGGCTCCTCGCGCCTCACATTCTCAGAACCTCCTCCAGCACGGGGTACATCCATACCAGCCACAACAGTAGTCAAGGCTTGCAACTGTTCAGTAATTTTGGCGAGACCGTTTTCCAACTGATCTATCCGGGATACCTCGTTATCGGATGTACTCATATCTGTTACCAGTCTTTTAGTGAGTCTTCCCTCTTTCCTAACCCAACAGGAATCTATGATGTCTTTTATAGACATAGAGGGTGTTAACAGGATATATGTATGCATGAGATGAATAAGATGCATGCGATACAAGGAATATATCAACTCATTAAAATTTTCACACAAATCGGCCCATCATCATTATAGAAGCTTTTAGGCTAACTATCATAGGAGTGAACTCGTCCCAGTTTAAATAGCCCAACAAGTTCACATCTCATGGCAAGAAGTCCAACCGTATCCAAATGATAATTCTCCTAAACAAAAACATATAATGGCCCATTGGCATTTTAGAAGCTTTTGGCCCAATCATCATAAGATATGTTCTTGTCCCAATTTAAATGGCCCAACAAGCCCATAATTCATGACAAAATGTCTGAATAGATCCAAACGACAATGTTCCCAAACACAAACATACAGAAATAATTTCTACAGAGTGGCCCATCAACATTTCATAAGCCTTTGGCCCAATTGTCATAGGATACGAACTCGTCCAGTTTAAATGGCCCAACAAGTTCTCATTTCTGACAGGAAGTCCAACTGCATCCAAATGAGGATGGTCCACAAGCACAAGGAAATAGTTGCTATAGGCCATACAACTCCAGTCTATGTGTGGGTTTGCGGGAGTGTAGACAAAGACTCTTGCTGGCGAAGGATTGCCCACAACTAGGTCTCCCCACTCAAGGGTTCGAGCGACCAAGTGAGCGCACCTTTTTTAGACCTTACAGTACGTGCCAACGAGTTATGGTGTGTGACTGACTGTCAAATGGATTTCCCATTGTAGATTCCCCAGAGGGAGGGCGGAGCGAACTCTCTTAAAAACCAAAGCCTCTTCGGCTCTTATCGCTTGGTGACAGGAATAAACAACGAGTCCTCCAAATTAGTCCATCACATCAGGCTACAAGTAAATGATTATCTAGGTGCCTTCACAACTTTTCCTTATAGAAAGGTAGTGAATGAAGAAAGACACCAAACTATTACCCAGCCTTAAAAGGTGCCTTTGATTAAACCCCTTTTAACCTACAGTAGACACGGTTAATTAAATCACAAATCCAAACATTACAAGACATTATTTCGGGGCTGATTCTCTATCCCCAGTGGAGTCACCAGACTGTGAGACCACCGAAACTGGGCGACGCATGCTGTTCCGGGCGCGCGGCCTGGTTGGAAGTACGGAGTAGCCCGCAGGGGACTAAATCAGAGAATAATGGAGTTGCCACCCGGTGTGAACCGGGAAAAAGATTTAAGGTCGCACTCACCCCTCGCAAGGGAAGACCTCAAACCTTTGGGTTCGGAATGGTCCTTTACTTATGCTACTTGTAATGAAATGATTTGTGCAATAATTTAACCAAGCCTAAGCAACATATTTCCAAGAGTATTTTACTTTTAGGTTCACATGCATGAAAGTAATCGTCATAACGGTAAATCATGCAATAGTACACAGCAATCTCATGAACATACTTCGATCATATAATGCGGAAAACAAAGAACAACCTAAACATAATGCAAATCCCAAATGCAAAATAAATGATTGATCATGCTTGAAAATGAACAACTAAATAGGCTTATCATGCTTAAGAACCAAGTAATATACTGACGGCCTAATCATGTTTGAATACCATCTCATGGACACATCAAATAGATAAATGCATGGATACAAATAGTATGATTGATTACATGATACAAGAGAAATCACCTAAGAAATAATTATGCATGACATGTGATGAAAGAGACTCAGTTCAGTGTATGTGTGTTCTTGTAGCGTTTGAAAATACGTTCGAACGGTAAACAAAAGGTTCACGTTCGTATAGCGTTTGAGAACGCGTTCGAACATGACAGGACCTGATGAAACAAAACACATTCGGGTTCGAGTAGCGTTCGTAAATGCGTTCGAACGGTAAATAGAAGGTTTACGTTCGTAAAACGTCTGAGAACGCGTTCGAACGGGACCAGACCTGATGTATGATAAAATAAAAGAAATACATGCCCGTTCGAGTAGCGTTAGAAAACGCGCTCGAATGGTAAATAGAAGGTTTGCGTTCGTGTAGCTTTTGAGAACGCGTTTGAATGGAACTGGACCTGATGAAACAAAACACATTCGCGTTCGAGTAGCATTCATAAACACGTTCGAACGGTAAACAGAAGGTTCGCGTTTGTATAGCATTTAAGAACACATTCGAACAGGACCAGACCGGATGCATGAGAGACGACGCAACATATACATAAATAAAAAAATCCATAATGTAGGACCCCGTGTTCCCGATTAAACTCATTCCCATTCAATCGGGTGTAGCTTGTCCGGCGTGGCAAAACATTATGGTAAAGGTAGCCTTCAGGCATTTTCCCTCGAATAGAGGACCTTTAATCCACCCTAGTTATCCCATGTGCATTAGAATGAAATACATGCATGAATAGAACAATGATATGCATAAAGTCAATGACATAACAAAAAGCACGGCAAAACATCGTGGTAAGGTAGCCTTCAGGCATTTTCCCTCGAATATAGGACCTTTAATCCACCCTAGTTAGCCCATGCGCGTTACATCACAATGCATAGAAAGTAAAGACAACGATATAGGACTTCGTATGCTCGGTTGAACACATCTCACATCTAACCAAACATACTTTGTCCGGCGCGGCAAAGTATTGGCGTAAAGGTAGCCTTTTGGCTTTTTCTTCCCTCAAATGGAAAACCTTTAGACCAATATGTTAAGCCCATGCGCATCATATCATCAACACACAAAAAAACAACATACATAAAGTAAAATGGCGAAATATAAGATGCGGATAATAAACAATCAAGATAAAATAAAGGGTGATATGTGCCGTTTACTCAAGTGGTACGTGGAGTTGTATCCCAAGTACAGACCGCACTACCGTCCATTCGGATTCGGCTACGGAATTTACGTCTGGGTTTCCATCCTATATACCACAAGAGACGACACATTTTCCCTTTCATTCGAAGGCCACAACATGCATCCAAAAACGACTCTCATGTGAATAAAAAAATTAAAAAATGAATGACAACAAATAGAAAAAGTGCCCTCAGGTCTAACCTTTTAAATCACCTCTCGGATGTACGGTACATGGTCGTCGGAAGGGCTAACGCTCCACAACTCCTCTGGTTCACTGGTTCACTGCTCTCGTTCGTTGTCTCACTATTTTGAGTCGTTGTTCTCCCTGTTTTGCTGCTGTTTTTACTGTATTTCGTTGCTCTTTCGGTGACATTTTCTGGTCACTATTTCAAGTATTTTAGGCCAATGTTTTGGGGTATTTGGGGCTGTGAATTTTGGTAATCTAAGGTGTTTATGGGGCTGTAATTTTTGGTAATCTAAGGTGTTTATGGGGCTGTAATTTTCGGTAATCTAAGGTGTTTATGGGCTGTCATTTTTCGGTTATGGAGGGAAGAGGAGGAGAGAAAATTCTTTGTTGCTTTTTGAGTGTATTAGGCGTGAATGGATATGCTTTTTCTTTTCTGTATATGCGTGAGAGTCAGGACCATTCAAGGGTTGGAATAGATTTTTTTTTATAGGCAAAGGGGATGGGTGAATCTTTTGCTTGACAAGGAAGGGATTTGTGCATTAAAGGAGGATTTGATTTAGTGTTAAATAAGGAAAACCAAAGATTGATTGGAGACAAGATTTGGTTTGTTTAGGAAGGTTATATATTTAATTTGTTTTGTTTAGGCATGATATTTGCTTAGTTAGGAATATAATAATCTTGATTGATTTTAATTAGGCATGATTTTATTTAATTTTGTCATGTGTTAAATGTGTATTTAATTAATTTGGATGTGTTTTATGGGCTTTGGTGGGCTAATTGGGCTTGGGTTTGTGACTAGCAGCAAAACCAGAAATATCGACACCGTTCCAACGCCGATTCGAACGCTACACGAACCCCCGCAATCTGTTTGACGTTCGAACGTGGTTACGAACGCAGCACGAACGAAAATAGTGAATTTGTGAAATGAATTTGAGGACATACTTATTCTGAATTTCCCCTTCCGACGTCCGTTTCCCGCGACTTCCGTGACTTAAAAGGTAGTGTCTCCAAATGAGACTTATCATAGGAACTTATGTGTAAAAATGCAGTGTCTACAATAGTGCTATCTTGGGCGAACCTGAACATACACCAGAAACTGCTTGGACTGTACAACGTTGATGGATTTTATGATTTTCTTTGTGTGTTTCTTGATGATGCCCGGAGAAATGGGTTCGTGTCAAAACCTTTAAAAGAACTCATATTCACTGCCAGAACTGCTCCGGATCTAATTGACCAAATCTTAGCCTATGAACCACAAATTGACCCTATCCTTTCAAAGATAAATTGGTCTGAGGATGATCGTGGTTAGAGGCGTCGGATTAATCTGGATCTTAACCTTTAATTTTCGTGTATAATTTCAGCTAACCAGGTACTATCTTCTAAACTCTTCTTCTACTGTTTAAGACATTGGGGACAATGTCTCATTTAGGTTTGGGGGAAGGAATTAGTTGATCAGTACCTTGTTTTTAGTTTGTGTGTTGTTTTTATTTTTAGTCCAAAAATTTTCCCCTAAAATACAAAAAAACAAAATTTAAAATTTTTCGAAAAATTACAAAAATATTGTGTTTTTGTGTTTTTATTTTGACTAAAAAGGTGAAATTGGTAAGAGATAGATGTGTAAGGAATTTCCACTCCAAAGACGTATCTCAAACCATTTTTGAAACAAGTTAGTTTTTGTTTATTTCATTTTAAATTATTTAATTTGTAAATTCTCCATAAAACTGACTAAAATGGATCTTCATATGCTCAGTTAGCAGATATTGTCAACATGCATTGTAACATACGGAAATGAGCTAAAATTGAAAAGTTTGTAATATTCAGTGTTATAGTTTAATTGGAGGAAGCATCTCAAAAAGTGATGGAGTAAAAAAAAACGTCTGAGATCTGAGTTATTAAGTCTGTAAGGGTGTTTTAACACCTAGTGCCCTAAAGCCAACTGGTTTGGGAGTCACTGGCCCAAAGCTCGCTACATGGATCAATGATGTTGCAAAAAAATATATATATATCTAAAGTCTGAGTAATTAAGTCTGTAGGGGTGTCTTAATACCTGGTGCCCTAAAGCCAACTGATTTGGGAGTCACCGACCCAAAGCTCGATACAATGGCGGAAGATATTGTATATAAATAAAAAAATCAAAAATCAACGAAAAAATCAGAAAAATCAGAAAAATTATTCCATTTCTACAGAAATGTGTGAATTCTGATAAAAAATTTGGAAAAAAATATTACTCTCTTATCAACTACACTTGTGACTGTTGTGGGCAAAAATGAGTTGATTAATATTTTGTTGGCTGTGTATATGGAGAATGGTAAATATAATAGGAGAATTTACTTATTCGGTAATTTAGAAGGAAAGAAAACAACTAGTAACTTGGAGTAGAAGTTTCACCTGATTAGTCACTAACTTCTTTATTCTCTTTCCTCTTGTCTTTTTGCTTTTGTGTGCATTAGTTTCACTACCTTTTTACTTTTGTAAAATGTTTGTGGGTATCATTGCTGTAAACCCTCACGAGACTATAACTCGTCCACTAGGGACACCTAGCGGTATAAAGGCTTGTTGTATATGCTAAATGCAACCGTGATCCATACGAAAGTGGCTTACTTTATTTTTAATTGTTTCTTGTATTTTATTTTATTGTTTTGCTTGAGGACTAGCAAAATGTTAGGTTTGGGGGTGTGATGAGAGGAAAATATATCAATATTTACCGCCCCTTTTACTTAATATTTTGTTTAGTTTCTCGGATTTGATGAACGTTTTGATGTTTTTTAGTTTATTTTGCAGATAAAATAATATTGGGACACAATGAAATCATTTAGGACGAAATTTGGGTCAAATAAGGGCAAAAATTGGACTTGACATATTAATTTTGGAGATTGGAAACTTGAAAGGGCGTTTTAACGAAGTGCAGTTTTGGAAATTCCAATTTTGCGTATCTGTCGTATTTTGGGCATAACGTTTTACTCCGATATCGGATTGAGCTGATTCAAGTTCCAAATTAAATAAGACTCAAAGATCTACAACTTTTAAAGACAAAATAATTTCGAATTCTGAAGATTACATGCCCGAAATTTATGAACCATCCAGAAGTGTGTTGTGTGTAATTATTAAAGTCATTTTCAATAATTTTCATAGCAAAAAAAATAAATTAATAAATTAATAATAAAAATTATCAAATCACCACCAAACATAATAAGCAATTAGTGGAGCAATTAATAATGGATTTGGTAGAGCAATTAGTGGAGCAATTAATAATGGATTTGGTGGATGATTTGATGGGGGCAAAATTTTGCCTATAAATACCAAGCCATTTCATTTGTAAATTCATACTTTCTTCTAAGGAATTCCTTAAGAATACTAAGAAGATTGTATCTTGTTTGTTTATTTACAGCTTTCAGTAATTAATTTCCACTTTTGCACTTTCTTTTCTTTACTTTTCAGTTTTTACTTTCCTCAATTTACTTTTACGCACAATACTTTTTCTTTCTTTAATTTTCAGTTTTTACTTTTCAGTAAAGAGGAGGTAGCTCCCCTTTGCTGGGGTAAAAGGTAAAACTTTTATTACTAATATTTAGATTAATCTCCATTAATTATAATATATAAACTAGTTAAAACCTGACTTAACGAGGATACCGCCATATTTGTCGGTTGGTAATTATTTAAATTGGTTTTAACCTGACTAAACTAGATACCGCCTGATTGGTCTGTTGGTAATTAATTATTAATTTGACTTAATCTGGATACCGCCTATATGGCTGGTTGGTAATTATCATGCAAAGTTAATATATTATATTAAGGGAGATATCTAAAATATAAGTAATAAAAGTTGATCCTTTTACCTCAGCATTTTCTTTTATTGTACTTTTACTTTATTTAATTTTCAGCAATTTACTTTTAGCATTTACTTTTCAGCAATTTACTTTCAGCAATTTACTTTCAGCATTTACTTTTCAGTAATTTACTTTCAGCATTTACATTTCAGTATTTAATTTTCTGTTTTTAATTTCAGCATTTACTTTCCGTCATTTACTTTTCAGCAATTTACTTTTCAGCATTTTACTTTATGCATTTTATTTTATTTAAGTTTTTACTAGCCCTAGTTATGTGTCGTAACTAAGTTAGTTATCTGGGGTTGTGATGAATTCTAATATCACTGGTTTATAATGGGTTATTTTATAGTTTGGGTAATTTAAAGGTTTACTTATTAAGTCTTAAGCTTAATGCTTCTTGTTGTCTAATCACCAATAAGATTGATGTGGTAAATCTAAAATAAACTTGACAAATGAATTTTAGGTTTCAGCCTTAGACTTAATAGCCTACGATCTTCCTTCAGGATTGATAACCCTTTAATAGATTTCCTTACAGGATAGACATATACATGTCGAGCGGCGGTAGCCATAATTGGAACTTAAACTTAATGAATCCAGATAATTTGGTTGACATAGACATATGGTTCAATTGGGTTAAACTGGGTATTTGCTTCTGACCATCGACAGAGGCTTTTGCATAATTTAGTGTTCCAGGTTAGTAAACCGATTTATTACACCACCATGAAATAACCACTTCACCTTTTAAAAGATATTAGAAAGATTCACAACCCTAGATAGTTTTTAATATTGAATTTTCTTAAACCTACTTTTATGCAATTTTATTTACTTGTTTTTAAATTCAAAATCATCACCATTTCAAATCAATCAATCAACCTATTAGATACTAGTAATCATTTGACCTCATAAAATTAATAGATTATGAATTAAGTCCTCGTGGGATCAATACTTTTATACTACTTGAACGATACGTGCGCTTGCGTTATACGTGTGTGTTTACGCATTGGTCATCAAGCACTACTGGGGAGAATCATTTGAGCGACAAAAACAAAGTGTCACACTTTCAGATCCAGCCTAACGTTCGGGCAGCCACGTCTAGCGGACGATGTTAAACTTAGCGGTCGCAGGGAGACAACCCATGTAATTTGTGTATATATTATGATCTGGTGTGTTTTATTTTTGTGTGTTTAATTTTTATAGGTAAAGTCATTTCATGATGGAGGAAGCTCTCGCAAATCTTCACAAGCAATTCCCTTCTCTCCCTCAAAAATCACTGATGAAAGTTTACAAAGCTCGCTTGGAACGGATGAGACTACTGATGCTCAAAGGTATTCCAACTGACAGTCGTTGGATTATTGAAGCACAGGTCCGATTGGCAGGTGAGTCATGTTATCCTTTTATTTCACATATGTCTGGTTTAGGAAGAAGCACCTATGCTAAAATAGAAGAGCCAAAAGAATGAGTATGTGCTACAAATGTGCTCGCATGTTTTGTAATACTCGTTGTCATTCTTTAGGAATGGTGTCAGATAACCGTGAAGATAAGATTAATTTCATTAGGGATGGCTTGAGTAAGGAGTCATTGGATGACATAACTAAAACTCTTGAGACGCATCCCAGTGTATATATGTATCACGAAATTCACGTGTTATATTGATGAGTGGTAATTCTATCACTATTTCCCACTCATTTAACCTAATATTTTGTATAGTTTCTTGAGTTTTGTGAATATTTTGATGTGTTTTGTGTTATTTTTCAGATAAATAAATTTGTGAAAGCATTGTAAGTAATTTGGAGTAAAACAGTGAAAATTGGCAAAAAGGGCAAAATTGTAATTTTGAGCGTCGCGACGCCTAACGTGCGCCGGCTCTTTGCTAACGTGCGCCTGAACACTTGTCAAAATTTGAGAAATTGGTTTGCTAAAATGCGACGTGCCACGTGTCACCATCAAGAGATCTACTAACGTACGCATGCCACGTGTCATCATCTCAAGTTGCCGACAATCACCACCGCCACATCATCATGACGTCACCGCCACATCATCATGACGTCATCACAATTATTGAGTTATCATGAACAGTGCCACGTCATCAGATAAGAATCTGAAACCGACAAATCAACGCGTGACACGTGCCAAATCCCTTGTCGTCGCGACGCTCGAAGCCTACCCACGCCTATAAATTCAGCTTCAAATTTCAGAATTTGTTGTACCACTCTCCCTCTTCTATTCTATATAAAGAGATAGTTTCTCTCTCTAGTTTCTTTTAGTTTTTAGTTTTTAGTTTTTTTTTTTAATTTTTTTTTATTTTGTAAATAATTTTAATTACTTTTTGTAATAATAGTAATTTAATTTTTACTTTTTACTTTTTACAGTTTTTACTATTCACCATGAGAATGTAACTTCCCCAGCTAGGGTGAAAGGTAATTCTTTTACTGTTACTATTTAGATTAATCTCCCTTAAAAATAATATATTCATTATTTAAAATATTGACTTAAAAAGGATACCGCCAGATTGGTCGGTTGGTAATATTATCACAAGTTTATATATTATTTTATGGGAGATATCTAAAATAGTAAATAGTAAAAGTAATTCCTTTTACCTTAGCATTTTATTTTATTTTATTTTACTTTTCAGCTTTTACTTTATGTCTTTTACTTTTAAGTTCTTACTAGCCCTAGTTATGTGTTAGTTATCTGGGGTTGTGATCAATTCTAATATCACCGGTTTATAAGGGGTTATTTTATAGTTTGGGTAATTTAAAAGTTTACTTATTAAGTCCTAAGCTTAATGCTTCTTGTTGTCTGATCACCAATAAGATTGATGTGGTAAATCTAAAATGTACTAGACATAGGGATTTTAGGTTTCAGCCTTAGACTTAATAGCCCACGATCTTCCTTGAGGATAGATAACCCTTTAATAGATTTCCATACAGGATAGACATATATTTGTCGGGCAGGGGTGCCATAAATGGAACTTAAACTTAATGAATCCAGATAATTTGGTTGACATAGACATATGGTTCAATTGGGTTAAACTGGGTATTTGCGTCTGACCATCGACAGAGGCTTTTGCATAATTTAGTGTTCCAGGTTAGTAAACTGATTTATTACACAAACATGAAATAACCACTTCATCTTTTAAATGATATTATAATGATTCACAACCCTAGATCTTTGTGTCTTTTGTTATTTTCCTTAGTATTTTCTTTTGTCTTTTTATTTATTTATTTTTTTGCAAAACTACAATCAACCAAATCAATCAAGCAATCATTCTCTTCACCCTCAATTAGATATATGTAAATAAATAGATTCAATAATTAATAACAACAGTAGGAATTAAGTCCTCGTGGGATCGATATTTTTATACTACTTGAACGATACGTGCGCTTGCCTTATACGCGTGTGTTTACGCCGGTCAAGTTTTTGGCGCCGTTGCCGGGGACTTTTTTTTCTTGAGATATTAATTTTGAAGCTATCTTATTTACTTGTATCTAATTTTCTTTATCTGTAATTTTTATTTCTTTATTGTATTTTCAGGTGATTGAAAAATGGAACATTATTGGGAGATTGAGAGATCACGAGCTTTACTAGAAGATACATCCCAAATCTGGGAGCAACAGTCCGGTTTTCTGAGGCCTGTTGTCCAGCCCAACAATTATCACTGGATGCCAGAACCAAGCAATACCACATTTGCTCAACAAGACGCAATGGGGAGATGTGACATATATAATGGTAACCACCCTAGAGATTATTGCGAATACAACTACCATCCAGGGTGGCAGAGCAATCAAGATCCTTCATGGTATGACGTACCATCACATTTCACAGAACCACATTTTCCATATTATCCACCATCTATCTATGATTTTCATCAAGAACCAGAACCATCAGAGGAAGATCAGATGATTGACAAGCTCAAAGATTGGGTCAAGAAACAAGACGAAAAGTTGGATACAATGCTTGAAACATGCCAGAATCAAATTGAAAGTATTCAGAGACAATCAGAATTCATTCAGAAGATGACAGATCAAATAAGACAATTCACAGAAAACCAGAACTACATACCTCAAGAAACAGTTTCAGATGACACTGATGAAGCCTTCGAGTACCAATCATTTCACAATGACACTTCAACAGAGGAGGAGGCTGAGCAGTATCAACAACCAGAGGTATCAGTTCAGGAGCCCGAACCGGCAAAGTCCCAATTTGACTTTTATTATTCAGATTCTGACGAGGATGAAGCTGATCTATTTGTACCAACTGCACCAACAATGGAGGATCAAACTTTCAATCCTCATAATGAAGATCTTGGAGCATGCTTTACCTTGATGTTTGAAGAAGATCTATCTGAACCATCCATTCCAGTCGTATCAGAGGATGAAAACCTAATGTCAGAAACATCTTTGCATCCTCAGGTTGACAATTTTGAAGCATGTATCTCACAGATGACAGATGAAGAACTGAATACAAAACTTTTACAATACATCTGTGAAGAAAAGGTGGAACAAGAAGCAGAGCAAATGGAGGAGCAAATGTCTGACCTTAATAAAGATCCAGAGCATTCAGGAGAAACATCGCTGTTTTGGGGAGTACAAATCAAAGATATCGCCCAAAAGCTTGACAGAATGGAACTCCCATTCCAAGTCAAGCACCATACGAGACCTCCTGATTTTCTTTCTTTCTTTGCAGGAACCACTGGAACAACAAGGAGCAAAAAAGAGGCACGAGCACTGAATAGGACAAAATTCTTTTTGCCACTTTACCGTTGGAAGAGACCCTTCAAAAGCAATGCTCACGTGATTATCTTTAATCGGACATCCAAAACGACATTGAAACCTCCTTGACATATGGATTTCAGTCACGTCTGGCTGAAGATGAAAAATTTAGCTCTAACAGGGAGGCAACCCATGCAATTTGTTGTAATTTCTGTTTTCATATTTTGTAGAGTTTTTAATTTTTTGTGTTATTTTTGTAGGGAAAAGCACAAACGGAGCATTTTAAGACAGAAGGAATGGTGTTTGGCAATCACAAAGATGAGAAACAATTCATTAGCGATGGCTGAGTAAAGAATTAATTCTTGAGACGCATCCTAATGGATTTATATACCAAACGAGTGGCGTATTGCGTACATAATTCCGTTGCCTTAATTATTGCTTTGATTCACTTTTCTGTTGTAATTATCTTTATTTTCGTAGACAGGATCCAGACTTTTTGACCTTTCACGATTCATTTTGTTGTTTAGCTAATAAGCTTCCTCTGGAAGATACTAGTGCTATTATTACTCACCCGTTTCAGGTACTATAAAATCAGCCCGTCATTGCACTTTGGAAGGCATCCTGATTTGAGAAAGAAATACATAAAATATGGAAGCCACTTCAAGAAGACGAGTTGAAAACATCTGTGTGTTCTGCGGTAGTAGTGTTGGTACTAAGACACAATACATAGAAGCAGCACATTAATTGGGTCGAGTCTTAGCTGCAAGGAATATGCAATTAATATATGGCGGAGGCAATCTTGGACTTATGGGGATCGTTTCAAAGGCTGTACAGGAAGGAGGTAGTCACGTTTTGGGAATCATCCCAAAACCCTTGGCAGAGGCAAATCTTATAGGATCATCAAATAGAGAGGAACTTATTGTGCCAGGTATGTCTGAACGACTGGTAGAAATGATTAACTGTGCTGATGCTTTTATCGCTTTGCCAGGTGGCTTGGGCACATTGGAGGAAATTTTTATAGTGCTATCTTGGGCGAACCTTAACATGCACCAGAAACCAATTGGGCTGTTTAATGTTGATGGATTTTATGATTTTCTTTGTGTGTTTCTTGATGATGCCCGGAGAAATGGGTTCGTGTCAAAACCTTTGAAAGAACTCCTCTTCACTGCCAGAACTGCTCCGGATCTAATAGACCAACTCTTAGCCTATGAACCACAAGTTGAACATATCCTTTCAAAGATAAATTGGTCCGAGGACAATCGTGGTAAGAGGCGTCGGATTAATCTGGATCTTAACCTTTAATTTCCTGTAGATTTTCAGCTAACCAGGTACGAGCTTCTTAACTCTCCTTTTACTGTTTAAGACATTGGGGACAATGTCTAATTTAGGTTTGGGGGAGGGAATTAGTTGATCAATACCTTGTTTTTAGTTGTGTGTTTTTAATTTTAGGAGAAAATTTTTCGAAAAATACAAAAAAACTTTTGAAAAATTTTCAAAACAATTACAAAAATATTTTGTGTTTTTGTGTTTTTATTTCGACTAAAAATGTGAAATTGGTAAGAGATAGCCGAGTAAGGAGTTTCCACTCCTGAGACGTATCTAAAACCATTTTTGAAACAAGTTAATTTTTGTTTATTTCATTTTGAATTATTTAATTTGTGAATTCTCCATAAAACGGACTAAAATGGATCTTCATATGCTTAGTTAGCAGGTATTATCAACATATATAGTAACATACAGACATGAGCTATAATTGAAAAGTTTGTAATATTCAGTGCTCTAGTTTAATTGGAGGAAGCATCTCAAAAAGCAGTGGAGTAAAAAAAATAAAATAAAATCCGAGATCCGAGTTATTAAGTCTGTAAGGGTGTTTTAACACCTAGTGCACTAAAACCAACTAGTTTGGGAGTCACTGGCCCAAAGCTCGTTACATGGATCAAAGATGCTGCAAAAATATATATATCTGAAGTCTGGGTAATTAAGTCTTAGGGGTGTCTTAACACCTGGTACCCTAAAGCCAATTGGTTTGGGAGCCACCGACCCAACACTCGTTACATAGATGGAAGATATTGTATATAAATAAAAAAATAGAGAAAAAATTAAAGAAAACATCAGAAAAATCAGAAAAATTATTCCATTGCTACCAAAAAGGTGTGAAATCTGATAGAACTTTAGGACAAAAATATTACTCTCTTATCAACTGCACTTATGACTGTTGTGGGCAAAAATGAGTTGTTTAATATTTTGTTGGCTGTGTATAAGAAGAATGGTAAAAATAATCGGAGAAATTACTTATTCAGTAATTTAGAAAGAAACAAAACAACTAGCAACTTGGAGTAGAAGTTCCACCTGATTAGTCACTAACTTCTTTATTCTCTTTTCGTTTTTTTTTTGCTTTTGTGTGCATTAGTTTCACTACCTTTTTACTTTTATAAAATATTTGTGGGTAGCATTGTTGTAAACCCTCACAAGACTACAACTCGTCCACTAGGGACACCTAGAGGTTTTAAGACGTGTTACATACGCGAAATGCAACTGTGATCCCTACGAAAGTGGCTTAGTTAAATTTTATTTTAAAGATGTTTATGTTATTTTATTCTGTGTTTTGCTCGAGGACTACCCAAATGTTAGGTTTGGGGGTGTGATGAGTGGTAATTCTATCAATATTTCCCACTCATTTAACCTAATATTTTGTATAGTTTCTTGAGTTTTGTGAATATTTTGATGTGTTTTGTGTTATTTTTCAGATAAATAAAGTTGGGAAAGCATTGGAAGTAATTTGGAGTAAAACAGTGAAAATTGGCAAAAAGGGCAAAATTGTAATTTTGCGCGTCGCGACGCCTAACATGCGCCGACTCTTTACTAACGTGCGCCTGAACACGTTTCAAAATCTGAGAAATTGGTTTGCTAAAATGCGCCGTGCCACGTGTCACCATCAAGAGATCTACTAACGTGCGCATGCCACGTGTCATCATCTCAAGTTGCCGACAATCACCACCGCCACGTCATCATGACATCATCATGACGTCATCACAATTATTGAGTTATCATGAACAGTGCCACGTCATCAGATAAGAATCTGAAACCGACAAATCAACGCGTGACACGTGTCACTGTTCCGGCGTCGCGACGCCAAAGCCATTGGCGTCGCGACGCCCAAAGCCTACCCGCGCCTATAAATTCAGCTTCAAATTTCAGAATTTGTTGTACCACTCTCCCTCTTCTATTCTATATAAAGAGATAGTTTCTCTCTCTAGTTTCTTTTAGTTTTTAGTTTTTAGTTTTCTTTTTTATTTTTTTTTTATAAATAATTTTAATTACTTTTTGTAATAATAGTAATTTAATTTTTACTTTTTACTTTTTACAGTTTTTACTATTCACCATGAGAATGTAACTTCCCCAGCTAGGGTGAAAGGTAATTCTTTTACTGTTACTATTTAGATTAATCTCCCTTAAAAATAATATATTCATTATTTAAAATATTGACTTAAAAAGGATACCGCCAGATTGGTCGGTTGGTAATATTATCACAAGTTTATATATTATTTTATGGGAGATATCTAAAATAGTAAATAGTAAAAGTAATTCCTTTTACCTTAGCATTTTATTTTATTTTATTTTATTTTACTTTTCAGCTTTTACTTTATGTCTTTTACTTTTAAGTTCTTACTAGCCCTAGTTATGTGTTAGTTATCTGGGGTGTGATGAATTCTAATATCACCGGTTTATAAGGGGTTATTTTTATAGTTTGGGTATTTAAAAGTTTACTTATTAAGTCTTAAGCTTAATGCTTCTTGTTGTCTGATCACCAATAAGATTGATGTGGTAAATCTAAAATGAACTAGACATAGTGATTTTAGGTTTCAGCCTTAGACTTAATAGCCCACGATCTTCCTTGAGGATAGATTACCCTTTAATAGATTTCCTTACAGGATAGACATATACTTGTCGGGCGGGGGTAGCCATAATTGGAACTTAAACTTAATGAATCCAGATAATTTGGTTGACATAGACATATGGTTCAATTGGGTTAAACTGGGTATTTGCGTCTGACCATCGACAGAGGCTTTTGCATAATTTAGTGTTCCAGGTTAGTAAAACTGATTTATTACACAAACATGAAATAACCACTTCATCTTTTAAATGATATTAGAATGATTCACAACCCTAGATCTTTGTGTCTTTTGTTATTTTCCTTAGTATTTTCTTGTCTTTTTATTTATTTATTTATTTTGCAAAACTACAATCAAACAAATCAATCAAGCAATCACTCTCTTCACCCTCAATTAGATATTTGTAAATAAATAGATTCAATAATTAATAACAACAGTAGAAATTAAGTCCTCGTGGGATCGATATTTTTATACTACTTGAACGATACGTGCGCTTGCGTTATACGCTTGTGTTTACGCCGGTCATATATACACAATTCTAAAGAGAAAGACAACAGTTAAGTCTCGGGAATCTGACTCAAAAAGACCATGTTCCCAATTTATAAGAAAATTGGATGGGAAGCTTGTCCCTGACGCATAGACGTCAATCAAGCCGCTACTTTTCTTGTATATATTTTATCTCTTTATCTTTCCTAATAATTGTGATGTGTTTTGTTGTTTTCTTTTATTTTCTTCGACAAGATCCAGACCTTTTTGAGTATCACAATTTATTTTACTGTCAGCTAATAATTGTCATTTGGCAGGTATTAATGCTATTATTTTTACTCACCCTTTTTCAGGTGTTATAAATTCAACTAATCCTTGCACTTTTGAAGGAATCAAGAGCTGAAAGAGAAACATACATAAAATGGAAGCCACTTCAAGAAGACGAGTTGAAAACATATGTTTATTTTGCGGTACTACTTGGTACTAAGCCACAATACGTAGCAGCAGCACAGGATTGGGACGGGTCATAGCTGAGAAGAAATTACACCTAGTATATGGCGGAGGCAGTCTTGGATTAATGGGGATCGTTTCAAAGACCGTACATGATGGAGGCAGTCAAGTTCTGGGAATCATCCCAAAACCCTTGGCAGAGGCAGATCTTATAAGATCATCAAACGGAGAATAACTGATCATGCCAAGTATGTCTGAACAACTTGTGGAAATGATTAACTGTGCTGACGCTTTTATTGCTTTGCCAGGTGGTTTGGGAACGTTGGAGGAGATTTTTACAGTGCTATCTTGGGCTAACTTAAACATACACCAGAAACCAATTGGATTGTTCAACGCAGAAGGATTTTATGATTTTCTTTGTGTATTTCTTGATGATGCTCGGAGAAATGGGTTCGTGTCAAAATCTTTAAAAGTACTCCTCTTCACCGCCAGAACTGCCCAGGATTTAATTGACCAAATCTTAGCCTATGAACCACAAATTCACATTATCATTTCCAAGATAAAATGGCCCGATGATGATCGTGGTAAAAAGCGTCGGATAAATCTGGATCTTAACCTTTAAATTTCCCATTTAGATGTAGAATTTCAGCTAACCAGGTATTATCTACTATACTCTTCTTCTACTGTTTAAGACATTGGAAAAAAATGTCTCATTTAGGTTTGGGGGTGGGGAATAGTTGATTAGTATCTTGTTTGTATTTTGTTTTTATTTTTAGTCCAAAATTTTTCGAAAAATATAAAAAAATTGAAAAATTTTACAAAAAAAAAATCAAAAAAATATTTTGTGTTTTTAATTTGATTAATCGGGTGAAATTGGTAAGAGATAGTTCTGTAAGGAGTTTCCACTTCTGAGACGTATCTCAAACTTATTTCGGAACAAGTTAATTTTTGTTTATTTCCTTTTAAATTATTTAATTTGTGAATTCTCCATAATACTGACTAAAATGGATCTTCATATGCTCAGTTGGCAGGTATTATCAACATTCATGGTATCATACAGACATTCTGGAGGTGATTTAGAGCCAAAATATTGAAAAAGAACACAAAATGGCAAAATGGTAATTTGGCATGTCGCGACGCCTAACGTGCGCCGCTCCATGCTAACATGCGTCGGGGACACGTGTCAGAATCTGAGAAGTTTGACTTTGCTAACGTGCGCCGTGCCACGTGTCATCATCCTTGGTGCCGACAATCGCCATCGCCACATGTCAGCCATGTTATCGCCATATCAGCAGAAGATCGAGTCAACTTTGCCACGTCACCACCATGTCATTATCAGCCAATCATAGCGTGCCACGAGTCATAATCCTACGGTGCTGACAATCTCTATCGCCACGTGTCGCCACGTCATTGCCACAATACTGCCACGTCAGCTCAATTATAGAATTAATCATCCAAAATGCCACATCATCGGAAAAGAATCCCGGCAGAACAATCAGAGCGTGACACGAGTCGCGTCGCGACGCGGAGAGCCTATCGACTCCTATAAATTCAGCTCGAGATTTCAGTTTCGAATGTACCTTCCTCTCGAATTCTCTGATTTAAATAGAGAGTTTTATATCTAGTTTATTTTAATTTTAGTTTTGTAATTAATTTTAATTACTTTCTTTATAATAATTTACTTTCTTTACTTTTTTTTACCATTCAACTTGAGGAGGTAACTTCCCCCTGCTAGGGTGAATGGTAAAACTTTTATTATTGTTATTTAGATTAATCTCCTTTAATTATAATATATTCACTATTTAAAATTTGACTTAACAAGGATACCGCTATATTGGACGGTTGGTAATCAATTATAAACTGGTTTTAACCTGACTAAGCATGGATACCGCCTGGTTGGTCGGTTGGTAATTACCGCCTATATGACTGGTTTATGAACAAATTATGATATCGTCTTTATGGTCGGTTGGACTTAATATGACTTAATCAGGATAACGCTCATATGGCTGGTTGGTAATATAACACAAGTTAATATATTATATTAAGGGAGATATCTAAAATAG
Source organism: Zanthoxylum bungeanum (assembly GCA_019454045.1). NCBI lineage: Eukaryota > Viridiplantae > Streptophyta > Magnoliopsida > Sapindales > Rutaceae > Zanthoxylum > Zanthoxylum bungeanum. The sequence continues at coordinate 59,308 of SKCR01027390.1, read as the reverse complement.
TAGTGATAAAAGTGGATCCTTTTACTCTAGCATTTACTTTTATTTATTTACTTTCCAGCATTTTATTTTCAGCATTTTACTTTACGTCTTTTATTTTTTAAGTTTTTACTAGCCTAAGATATGTGTCGTAGCTAAGCCTGTTATATGGGGTTGTGATGAAATCCAATATCACCGGCTTATAAGGGGTTATTTTATAGTTTGGGTAATTTAAAGGTTTACTTATTAAGTCTTAAGCTTAATGCGTCTTGTTAACTGGCCATTAATAAGATTGATCTGGTAAATCTAAAATAAACTTGACAAATGAATTTTAGGTTTCAGCCTTAGACTTAGTAGCCCACGATCTTCCTTAAGGATATATAACCCTTTAATATATTTCCTTACAGGTTAGACATATACCTGTCTTGCGGGGGTAGCCACAATTGGAACTTAATCTTAATGAATCCAGGTAATTTGGTTGACATAGACATATGGTTCAAATGGGTTATACTGTGTATTTACATCTGACCATCGACATAGGCTTTTGCGTAATTTCGTGTTCCAGGTTAGTAAACCGATATATTACACAAACATGAAATAACCACTTCATCTTTCAAAAGATATTGGAAAGATTCACAACCCTGGATAATTTCTTAATATTGAATTTTATTTAATTTAATTTTGAACAATTTTATTTACTTGTTTTTATGTTTAAAATCATCACCATTTCAAATAAATCAATCAACCTGTTAGATACTAGTAATCATTTGACCTCATAAAATTAATAGATTAGGTATTAAGTCCTCGTGGGATCTATACTTTTTATACTACTTGAACGATACGTGCGCTTGCGTTATACGCGTGTGATTACGCACCGGTCAATCATCATAATATATGCATCAGGCAAACCAAAGTATTGCCTTTTAAGCTTTAGTGCCAAGGAACTGAGAATATATGATTTGACCCTTCTATCATCATATCTCCACCATTGGAGACTCTCATGTTCCTCTTGTGTTGCATCATCTGATATGGCAAGTGGCAACGGACCTTCTAACACATATTCTAATTTCTCAGACCCAAGGACAATCCTTAGATCCATATCCCAATCTTTAAAGTTTTCGGCGCCTTTAAGCTTGTTCGTGTCAAGTATACGAGCAAAAGATCTGTCATCGCACTCAAGGCGTAGTCTTGCCGTTGAGTTTTGGCTTTGGTGTGTGCATCTTTGGAGGCCACACACTTGGGTGGCTCTTTGGAACGTTGAAGAGCTTGCTAAGTTCGAGAAAATCTTGTAGATTGGAGGGAGGACTGGAGGAGTCTGTGGTTCAAGTAAGTCTTTTTTTTTCTTTTTTTTAATTAGAGTTCTTATGATAGTTAGCATGTTTAGGTTTATGTTCTTTGCATATTTTATGAGTTGTTATGCTTAGAATATATAGTAACATGCCTAGGCTTGTAGAATAATTAAAACAAATGGGTCTTGGGCAAAGGGATAGCGGCATCATAATTTAATTTATTTAATTTTCCATTGCACAGTCGCGACTGCTTCCCAATAGTGGTATTAGTGCGCCGTTTTTGTTTTGATTAGTTCTCTCTCATTTGAACTCAAAATTGGGTGTGTAAAAGCTCGTTTGAAAGCTAACACCCTGAACATACTTTTAGGCACAAGTTGTGCATGATTTGGTTAAGATTTGAATTGTGAAATTGCATTTAAAGTTCACGCATCTGTAAAAAACATGAATAGTAAATTTATTTGATAAAAATAAAATGCAATATCATAATTAAATATTAATCAAAGTTATTTAATGCCTAAAATAATTCCAACATATTAAAACTCATATGCTTGATGATTCTATGTATGATTAGAATTGACATGATTATTTTAGTGTGCAAGCATCTAGTTACTTTCTACGGAAATAGAGAGTGTATTGCTTATCCCTTAACTAAGTAATTATTCCGTGATGAACTTAGAGATTTATTACCTTTAAGGCTAATAAATATAAATCATTTGTTTATAATAAAAGACATTATAAAATATAACAGTGGGGTGGGACCAAGGCGTTAATAAAACTTTCCAAACTAAAGTTAATTTAACCAAATGTATTACTAGAGTTAGATAATGATTTGGTGTCTTCCTTCACTCACTACCTTTTTATAGCCAAAATGAAAAGTTGTGAAGACATCTAGATAATCATTTACGTAAAGCTTACCTTAAAGCATATTTAAAGTGTTGGACTAATTTTGAGGATCTATTGTTTATTCCTGTCACCAAGGCAATAAGAGCCTAAGAGGTAAGGGTATTTAAGAGAGTTCGCTCCACCCTCCATCTGGGGAATTTTCAATGGAGGAATCCATTTGACAGTTATTCACTTAAACTTGCTAAAATCCTCAATAATAATTTAAGTCTAAGATTTGCCTCCCATGGTAAAGTATAGACCCAAAGGGCTTAAACCGTATTGGCAGGACTAGGCTTTACCAGACTGACCAATACCAATTTTTCACTAAATCTTACTATTGACAATGGTTTGACTTTTCTGAGTTATAAGACGCAGCGACCCTTAGGCGCGGTCTTATAACTTAGTGGCAAAGATTGGGTGTCCACAAGGACTAGCATAAGCTATGGCATATTTGATTGACCAACCCAATGATCAAGGAATTGTGATTTATATCATAAATTGGTTGGGAACCTACCTAATTATCGTTTTTTTATAACGACCGGCCCTAGTCGGAGTTGTGAAATGATGATAATGGGATCTTTGCCCACAAGAAATCCATCATATAGGGGTTGATGTGATTTACATAAAATCTTAAAACAATTGAGTGGGATCAACTTTATAATATTAAAAGCCTATGTTATTATGAAACATTAATGAAAACATATTCCTAATTTTAACATTCTCTCTTAACAGGTGGGTTAAAATATTTCACAAACATTCAAATGGAAAACAGAATATCACTTCGTTCCATCCTTGATGAACATAAGCTCAAAGGGGACAACTACAATGACTGGTTTAGAAACCTTAAAATTTTCTTACTATAAGAAAATATTTTCTATGTTCTTGAAAGACCATTTCCCCCTGAACCCGCAGAAGATGCTGACCAAAATACATTTGATGCTTGGAAGAAACACGTCGATGATGATGAGCAAGCAATTTGCATAATGCTTGGTTCTATGTCAGACGAACTTTAGAAAGCTCAAGAAGATATAGACGCTCAAACCATCATCTTTCACTTGAAGGAGTTGTATGCAACTTCCGTTCATACCGTGAGATTCCAAGTGTCATGTGCCTTATTCCAAACAAGGTATAAGGAAGGATTTGTTAGTGGACATGTGCTTAAGATGATTGGCCACATTGAAAAATTAGCCAACCTCGGGTTTATCATGGATCATGAGATATGTCACGATCTAATTCTTCAGTCCTTACCAAAAGACTTCTCTAACTTTATTATGTAGTTTCATCTGTCTAATAAAGAGCTACTTTAGTAGAATTAAACAATCTGATAAAGTAAGCAGAGAAGGACTTGAAACCGGAGCTTAAAACCTCCGTCATGCTTACGGGTATGGACCAGGACCAAACCAACTTGAAGAGACGGTGAATTATGTCAATAATATAAACAAACATTGGAACAATCCATATTCCAACACCTACAACCCAGGATGGAGGAATCATCCCAATTTCTCATGGAGCAACAACTCAGGGCAAAAGAACTATCCACCACCAGGATTCCAACAGCAAAACCATGAGTTTGAAAAAGAACCAAAAATGAAAGAATGGATTACAGAGATGTTCAAAAAGTAACAAGCAGCATATGATGCTATCTTTCAAAGCCAATCTGCTTCTATTAAAGCACTGGAGAATCAAATTGGTCAACTAGCTAATGCTCAGAGTTACAGACCGCCAGGGAATCTTCCCAGCAACAGAGAACCAAATCCAAGGAATATGGGAAGGAGCAATGTCATGCTATCATATTAAAAAGTGGTACTGAGATCAACAAAGATGTTGGAGTCAGGGCAACTACTGAGAAAGATCCTAAAGAAAGCAGTGAAGTAGTTCCACAGATGTAGGAAAAAGAAACAAAGGAAAAAGATCAAATCACTCCACCTCCACATTTTCCACATCGACTTCAGAAAAACAAGCTGGACAAGGAATTTGCTCGATTCCTGGATGTGTTCAAAAAGCTACATATCAACATTTCATTCGCAGAAGCCTTAGAACAAATGCCCAGCTATGTCAAATTCATGAAAGACATTCTTTCACAAAAACGGAGATTGGGAGATTACGAGATAGTAACATTATCAAAAGAATGCAGCATTATCATTCAGAGGAAGCTTCCCCCAAAATTGAAAGATCCTGGCAGTTTTACATTTCCTTGCATCATATGAGAGCATAACTTCGGTAAGGCTTTGTGTGATTTAGGTGCGAGTGTTAATTTGATGACTTTTTCTATTTTCAGGAAATTGCAGATTGGAGAAACAATGCCCACCTCAGTCTCTCTACAACTTGTTGATAGAACGCTCGTATTTTCTAGAGGTGTAGTTGAAGATGTGCTGGTCAAAGTTGACAAATTCATTTTCCCAGCAGATTTTATTATCCTTGATATGAAGGAAGACAAAGACGTGCCGATCATTCTCGGGAGACCATTCTTGGCTACAGGTCGAACCATTATTAATGTACAAAAAGGAGAACTAACCATGAGGGTACAAGACCAAGAAGTAACATTCAACATTTTCAAAGCCATGAATTTCCCGAATGACAAGAAAGATGAATGTTTCAGACTTAAAGCATGTCAATTGCCTGTGGAGCCGGAAGATAAAGCGTATTGTGCACTGAAGAAGCCTATTCTTGCACTACAAGCAACAGAAGAGGAACAATTCCACCAACTCAAAGAATTGGAGGAATTTCACATACAGCCTTTTGAGAATGCCAAATTGTACAAAGAAAAGGCCAAGAAGAGACATGATGAGAAGTTTGTGCACATACAACTGAAACCAGGGCAGAAGGTACTGTTAAACAAATCAAGGGTGAAACTCTTCTCATGGAAGCCAAAATCACGGTGGTCAGGTCCATTCCTAATCACCAAGGTTTTACCAGATAGATCCGTTGAGTTACATGATCCCGACTCCAACAAAACATTCAAGGTTAAAAACAAGTGTGTCAAGCACTACTGGGGAGAATCATTTGAGCGACAAAAAGAAAGTGTCACACTTTCAGATCCAGCCTAACGTTCGGGCAGCCACGTCTTGCTGACGATGTTAAACTTAGCACTCACATGGAGGCAACCCATGCAATTTGTGTATATATTATGATCTGGTGTGTTTTATTTTTGTGTGTTTAATTTTTGCAGGTAAAGTCATTTCACGATGGAAGAAGCTCTCGCAAATCTTCACAAGCAATTCACTTCTCTCCCTTAAAAATCTCTGATGAAAGTTTACAAAGCTCGCTTAGAACGGATGAGACTACTGATGATCAAAGGTATTCCAACTGAAATTCGTTGGATTATTGAAGCACGGATCCGATTGGCAGGTGAGTCCTCTGATCCTTTTATTTCTCATCTGTCTGGTTTAGGAAGAAACACCTATGCTAAAAAGAAAAGAGCCAAAAGAATGAGTGTATGCTACAAATGTGCTCGCATGTTTTGTAATACTCGTTGTCGTTCTTTAGGAATGGTGTCTGATAACCGTGAAGATAAGATTAATTTCATTAGGGATGGCTTGAGTAAGGAGTCTTTGGATGACATATCTGTAGGCACTGCATTTTTGCATATAAGTCCCTATGATGAGTCTCATTTGGAGACACTACCTTTTAAGTCACGAAAGTCGCAGGAAAAGGACGTCGGAAGGGGAAATTCAGAATAAGCATGTCATCAGATTCATTTCACAAAGTTCACTGTTTTCGTTCGTGCTGCGTTCGTTACCACGTTCGAACGTCAAGCAGATTGCGGGCGTTCGTGTAGCATTCGAATCGGCGTTTGAACGGTGTCGGTATTTCTGGTTTTGCTGCTAGCCTCACACCCAAGCCCAATTAGCCCACCAAAGCCCATAAAAAACATCCCAATTAATAAAACACATATTTAACACATGGGGAATTAAATAAAATCTAAAAATCACATACCAAATTAAGATAAATATCAAATAAAATCTTGCCTAATTGAAATTAATCAACAAATATTATATACCAAACTAAACAAATTATATGCCTAAACAAAATAAATCACATCCCAAACAAGCCAAATTTTGTCCCCCAATCAATCTTAGGCTTTCCTTGCATGACACCAAATCATATCCTCCATTCAATAGACAAATCCCTTCCTTGTCAAGCAAGATTTAACCTTAGCCCTTTGCCTATAAAAGAAACCCAATTCCAACACTTCCCTCTCCTAGTTCATTCACACAAGAAACACCCAAGCTCATTGATACAACTCTCCCTCACTCTCAATAACCGAAAATCACAAACCAAAGAACCCTCATTGCCTTGACCAAAACACATCTCGAACAGGCCCTTTACCTCAACAAAACAACCCCCGAACCACACCATAACACCACTGAAAATCACACCCAAACAGCAGCCCAAATACACCAAGAACAGTAGCCTAAATACAACAAACGTAGTGACCAGAAAACGTCACCAAAAGAGCAGCAAAATACAGTAAAAACAGCAGCAAAATAGGGAGAACGAGGACTCAAAACAGTGAGACAACAAACGAGAGCAGTGAACCGGAGGAGTTGCGGGGTGTTAGCCCTTCCGACGATCGTGTACCGTACATCCGAGAGGTGATTTAAAAGGTTAGACCTGAGGGCACTTTTTCTATTTATTGTCATTCATTTTTTTAATTGTCTTATTCACATGAGAGTCGTTTGTGGATGCATGATTGTGGCCCTTGAATGAATGAAAAACGTGTCGCCTCTCGTGGTATATAGGATGGAAACCCGGACATAAATTTCATAGACGATTTCGAATGGACGGTAGTATGATCTGTACTCGAGATACAACTCCATGTACCACTTGAGTACACGGCACATACTTTATTTTATCTTGATTTGTTTATTGTCGTCATTTATTTTCTGCATCTTATTTGTTTGAGTTATGATGAGATAAAGCGCATGGGCTTTGTAAGTGCGATTAAAGGTCCTCTATTTTGAGAGGTTAAAATCCTTTATCACGATGTTTTGTCGCGCCGGATGATGTATAGTCGGTTGAATGTGAGATATGTTCAATCGGGTATACGAAGTCCGATATTGTTTTTCTTTATTTTTATATGCATTATGATGTGATGCGCATTGGCTTAGTAAGTTGGATTAAAGGTCCTCTATTTTGAGAGGTTAAAGAACTTTTACCACGGTACTTCACCGCGCCTTTTATTTCATTATCTGCTTTTCTCCGTATGTCATCTTCTTGCATAATCATGCATCATGTTGCAATGCGCATGGGCTTATCGAGTTGGATTAAAGCTCCTCCATCTTGAGGGATAAAAAGCCTAAGGGCTACCTTTGCCACAACAATTTGCCGCGCCTTTTAGCCTGTTATTATTTATTAGGTGTCATATATTCATCCGTTCACGTATGTGTCATGTTGTTTACTGCATTTTGGGGGTCACTGTTGTAACCCCGTTCGAACTCGTTTCCGAACGCCATACGAACGTGAGCATTCTGTTTCATTTCCGTTCGAACGCGTTTACAAACGCTACTCGAACGCGAACCTTCTGTTTACAGTTCGAACGCGTTTACGAACGCTACTCGAACTTGCATGCATTTGTTTCATCAAGTCTGGTCCCGTTCGAATGCGTTATCAAACGCCACACGAACGAGAATCTTCTGTTTACAGTTCGAATGCATTTTCGAACGCTACACGAACGCGCATACACTGAACTGAGTCCTCTTCATAATATTTTATGCATAATTGCCCCTATTGGTTATCCCTTTGTATTACGAACCTGATTGCTTCTCTTTAATATGCATGCTTGTATAATTATTGCATGTTTGCGCTTCCATGATTATCAATGCAATGTGTTTGTGAAATTATGTGTTTGCCATCATTCTGATTCAATTTTATGCATGCTTGTATGATCATTGTTTGCTTGCGTTTCCGTATCCATGAATATAATGTGCTTATGAATTTGCATGCTTGCCGTATTTCAATTTACTTTTATGCATGCAAATTCGGATATAGATTATATGCAAACAGGTTGTATGCAAATATGAAAATGTGTTACATGTGAACTTAGATGAACCTTTGATTTATGCATGCGAACTTGGAAATACATTATCCTTGGAAATATGTTGCTTAGGCTTGGTTAGATTATTGCACAAATCATTTTATTACAAGTGGCATAAGTAATGGACCATTCTGAACCCAACAGTTTGAGGTCTTCCCTTGCGAGGGGTGAGTGCGGCCTTAAATCTCATTTTCCCGGTTCACACCGGGTGGCGACTCCATTATTCTCCGGTTTAGTTCCCTGCGGGCTACTCCGTACTCCCAACCGGGCCCCGAGCCCGGGACAGCATGCGTTGCCCAGTTTCTGTGTCCCACAATATCTAAAACTCTTGAGACGCATCCCAATGGATATGTGTATCACGAAATTTGTGTGTTATATAAACAATTCCAAAGAGAAAGACAACAGTTAAATCTCGGGAATCTGGCTCAAAAAGACATTGTTTGCCAATTTATAAGAAAATTGGATGGGAAGCTTGTCCCTGACGCATAGACATCAATCAAGCCGCTACTTTTCTTGTACATATTATATCTCTTTGTCTTTTCCTAATAATTGTGATGTGTTTTGTTGTTTTCTTTTATTTTCTCCGGCAAGATCCAGACCTTTTTGACTATCACGATTTATTTTACTGTTAACTAATAATTGTCATTTGGCAGGTATTAGTGCTATTATTTTTGCTCACCCTTTTTCAGGTTTTCTAAATTCAACTCATCATTGCACTTTTGAAGGCATCCAAAGCTAAAAGAGAACATACATAAAATGGAAGCCACTTCAAGAAGATGAGTTGAAAACATCTGTGTGTTTTGCGGTACTAGTGTTGGTACTAAGCCACAATACGTAGCAGCAACACAAGAATTGGGACGAGTCATAGCTGAGAAGAATATGCTCCTAATATATGGCGGATGCAGTTTTGGATTAATGAAGATCGTTTCAAAGACCGTACAGGATGGAGGCAGTCAAGTTCTGGGAATCATCCCAAAACCCTTGGCAGAGGCAGATCTTATAGGATCATCAAACGGAGAAGAACTGATCGTGCCAGGTATGTCTGAACGACTGATGGAAATGATTAACCGTGATGATGCTTTTATTGCTTTGCCAGGTGGTTTGGGAACTTTGAAGGAGATTTTTACAGTGTAATCTTGGGCAAACCTAAACATACACCAGAAACCAATTGGATTGTTCAGCGTAGAAGGATTTTATGATTTTCTTTGTGTATTTCTTGATGATGCTCGGAGAAATGGGTTCGTGTCAAAACCTTTAAAAGAACTCCTCTTCACTGCCAGAACTGCCCAGGATTTAATTGACCAAATCTTAGCCTTTGAACCACAAATTGACCCTATCCTTTCCAAGATAAAATGATCCGATGTTGATCGTGGTAAGAAGCGTCGGATAAATCTGGATCTTAACCTTTAAATTTCTAATTTAGATGTAGAATTTCAGCTAACCATGTACTATCTACTATACTCTTCTTCTACTGTTTAAGACATTGGGGACAATGTCTCATGTAGGTTTGGGGGTGAGGAACAGTTGATTAGTATCTTGTTTGTATTTTATTTTTATTTTTAGTCCAAAATGTTTCGAAAAATACAAAAAAATTGAAAAATTTTACAAAAAAAAAAATTCAAACAAATATTGTGTTTTTGTATTTTTATTTTGATTAATCGGGTGAAATTGGTAAGAGATAGTTGTTTAAGGAGTTTCCACTCCTAAGACGTATCTCAAACCTATTTCGGAACAAGTTAATTTTTATTTATTTCCTTTTAAATTATTTAATTTGTGAATTCTCCATAATACTAACTAAAATGGATCCTCATATGCTCAGTTGGCATGTATTATCAACATGCATGTTAACATACAGACATGAGCTATAATTGAAAATTTTATAATATTCAATGCTCTAGTTTAATTGGAGGAAGCATCTATGAGAAGTGATGGAGTAAAAAACAAAACGTCTGAGATCCGAGTTATTAAGTCTTTAAGGGTGTGTTAACATCTAGTGCCCTAAAGCCAACTGGTTTGGGAGTCACAGGCCCAAAGCTCGCTAAATGGATCAAGGATGTTGCAAAAATATATATATATATGAAGTCTGAGTAATTAAGTCCGTAGGGGTGTCTTAACACCTGATGCCCTAAAGCCAACTGGTTTGGGAGTCACTGGCCTAAAGCTCTCTACATAGACAGAAGATATTGTATATAAATAAATAAATAAATAAAAAAATCAGAAAAAAATCAGAAAATTTATTCCATTGCTGCAAAAAAGGTGTGAATTCTGATAAAACTTTAGGACAAAAATATTATTCTCTTATCAACTGAACTTATGACTGTTGTGGGCAAAAATTAGTTGATTAATATTTTGTTGGTTGTGTATATGGAGAATGGTAAATATAATCGGAGAATTTACTTATTCGGTAATTTAGGAAGAAAGAAAACAACTAGTGACTTGGAGTAGAAGTTTCACCTGATTAGTCACTAACTTCTTTATTCTCTTTTCTCTTGTTTTTTTTCTTTTGTGTGCATTAGTTTTACTAGCTTTTTACTTTTGTAAAATGTTTGTGGGTATCATTGATGTAAACCCTCACGAGACTACAACTCGTCCACTAGGGACACCTAGGGGTTTAAAGGCTTGTTGCATACGCTAAATGCAACCGTGATCCCTACGAAAGTGGCTTAGCTAAATTTTATTTTTATGTTATTTTATTTTTGTTGTTTTGCTCGAGGACTACCAAAATGTTAGGTTTGGGGATGTGATGAGTGGTAAATGTATCACTATTTCCCACTTATTTGACCTAATATTTTGTATAGGTTCTTCAGTTTATGAATGTTTTGATGTGTTATGTGTTATTTTATAGATAAATAAAGTTTCAGGACATTATGGAGGTGATTTGGAGCTAAAACATTGAAAAAGAACACAAAAAGGCAAATGGTAATTTGGCGCATCGCGACGCCTAACGTGCGCCGCTCCATGCTAACATGCGTCGGGGACATATGTCAGAATCTGAGAAGTTTGACTTGCTAACGTGCGTCGTGCCACATGTCAACATCACAGCCCATCTGCTAACGTGCGCCGTGCCACATGTCATTATCCTATGGTGCCGACAATCGCCATGCCACGTGTCAGCCACGTCATTGAAATGTCAGCAGAAGACCGAGTCAACTTTGCCATGTCACTGCCACGTCATCATCAGCCAATCATAGCGCGCCACGTCTCACAATCCTACAGTGCCGACAATCGCTATAGCCACGTGTCGCCACATCACTACCACATCACTGCCACGTCAGCTCAATTATTGAATTAATCATCCAAAAAGCCACGTCATCTGATAAGAATATCGGCGGAACCAATCAAGCGTGACACATGTCGCGTCACGACGTGTGATCCTTGCGTGTCGCGACGCGGAGAGCCTATCGACGCCTATAAATTCAGTTCGAGATTTCAGTTTCAGGTGTACCTTCCTCTCTGAATTCTCTGATGTAAATAAGAAGTTTTATATCTAGTTTATTTTAATTTCAGTTTTGTAATTAATTTTAATTACTTTCTATAATAATAATTTATTTTCTTTATTTTTTTTTACTATTCAACATGATGAGGTAACTTCCCCCTACTAGGGTGAAAGGTAAAACTTTTATTACTACTATTTAGATTATTCTCCCTTAATTATAATATATTCACTAGTTAAAATTTTACTTTACAAGGATACCTCTATATTGGTCGGTTGGTAATCAATTATAAACTGGTTTTAAGCTGACTAAGCATGGATACCGCCTGGTTGGTCGGTTGGTAATTACCGCCTATATGGATGGTTTAACAAATTGTGATACCGCCTTTATGGTCGGTTGGACTTAATCTGACTTAATCAGGATACCGCCTATATGGCTGGTTGGTAATATAACACAAGTTAATATATTATATTAAGGGAGATATCTAAAAGAGTAGTGATAAAAGTGGATCCTTTTACTCTAGTATTTTCCTTATTTGTATTTTCTTTTATTTATTTACTTTCCAGCATTTTATTTTCATCATTTTACTTTATGTCTTTTATTTTTAAGTGTTTACTAGTCTTAGATATGTGTCGTAGCTAAGCCCGTTATCTGAGGTTATGATGAAATCGAATATCACCGGCTTATAGGGGTTATTTTATAGTTTGGGTAGTTTAAAAGTTTACTTATTAAGTCTTAAGCTTAATGCGTCTTGTTAACTGGCCATTAATAAGATTGATCTGGTAAATCTAAAATAAACTTGACAAAGGAATTTTAGGTTTCAGCCTTAGACTTAGTAGCCCACGATCTTCCTTGAGGATAGATAACTCTTTAATAGATTTCCTTACAGGATAAACATATACCTGTCGGCCGGGGGTAGCCACAATTGGAACTTAATCTTAATGAATCCAGGTAATTGGTTGACATAGACTTATGGTTCAATTGAGTTATAGTGGGTATTTGCATCTGACCATCGACATAGGCTTTTGCATAATTTCGTGTTCCAAGTTAGTAAACCGATATATTACACAAACATGAAATAACCACTTCATCTTTTAAAAGATATTGGAAAGATTCACAAGCCTGGATAGTTTCTTAATATTGAATTTTATTTAATTTAATTTTGAGCAATTTTATTTACTTGTTTTTAAGTTTAAAATCATCACAATTTCAAATAAATCTATCAACCTGTTAGATACTAGTAATCATTTGACCTCATAAAATTAATAGATTAGGTATTAAGTCCTCGTGGGATCAATACTTTTTATACTACTTGAACGATATGTGCGCTTGCGTTATACGCGTGTGGTTGCGCACCGGTCAATCATCACAATATATGCATCAGGCAAACCAAAGTATTGCCTTTTCAGCTTCAGTGCCAAGGAACTGAGAATCTATGATTTCACCCTTCTATCATCATTTCTCCACCTCTGGAGAGTCTCATGTTCCTCTTGTGTTGCATCATATGATATGGCAAGTGGCAACGGACCTTCTAACACATATTCTAATTTCTCAGACCCAAGGACAATCCTTATATCCAAATCCAAATCTGTAAAGTTTTCGGCGCCTTTAAGCTTGTTCATGTCAAGTATACGAGCAAAAGAAATAGTAGTAGATGCCGCCATCGCAAATCTATCATATAGATAGCGAAAAACGATTAGTAGATAAAACAATTTCTTATAATATCAAAAGCACTAAATAGATCATGGATTTTTAATCTATAAATGTCTCTCCCATTATTTCATGTAAAACTGTGATCCCCAAACAGAATACAATAGCGTGCAATAATCAAATTAAAATATAATAGAGAAAGATGGACCCCATGAATATATTTTAGTTCACATCTTTGGCACGATCTCGCCTACGTATATTCATTAGGTAGACAACTTATTATCGATCACTCAACAGTGAGTCCTGGGATTTTGGTTTTGGTCGTTTCTCGTTGTGACAGCTTTGGCACGTTCACAAGGAAGCGTACCAAGGTTAAACTTGTCAATGATAAATTCAATATACTTGCATAACCCTAATAGCTTTGGCATGTTCAGGATTCCGCTTTCGCTTGAATTACCTAATATCATATATTTATCCTGTACAAATAAACTTCTACCGGCTATAACCTCACTGCTTTGTTATGATCTCAGATATAGTCGCAGAAAAAGTATTTATAACCGTATTGACAAGATGGACCATAAAACATGTATCAAATATATATTTTAATTAAACCTTATTAAATATGGATTTTCCAAAAAAGATATAATGCATCTTATTTAATCAAATTAAATAAATACAAGCATGTATAAAGTAAAGACAAGACTAAACATTGAATTTAAAGGCATAATCATATCATGTGTTCAGAATCAGACTAGCTCTGATACCATTTTTGTTTGGGTTTTGACGGGGCAATTCCAGGTAAAACGCAGCGGAAACGCGGAATATAAAAAATTTTCTGATTTCAATAATTTTCTTGGGCAATTAAAATAAACTTATATATTTTAATTACACAATACTTAAAAAATGAATTTTTTTTCACAAAAATCATATTTTTTATTTATTGTCGTTAGACCTCTCAAAGTTTACATTTTTATCATTTTAGTCCTAATTTGTCAAATACAAATTCAAGTGATCTTAAATCACTACCAGAATGATTTATACATGTCTTATACATCAAAATACAATTTTTAACAAAAATTCCCAATTTTTTTCATAATTGCCGAGAGGGTCCATAAGTTTCCAAGATTTGCATTTTAGTCCAATCTTGTTCAAAACAAGTAAAGATGAAATCCAATCAACCCCAAATTAAATATACATCATATATACATTATTATTCACCACATATATGAAAAGACCCAAATTTGGATTAGGTTATGAATCCTAATTTCTCAAATTGTCCAATTGACCAAAATTTCACCAAATTAAATAAATTCAATACTTTAATCAATTCTCTACTACACCAAACAAGTCTCTGTTAGGGATATGCCCTATACCCAACTTGTGGATGGGCTATATGTACATGTATTTGTAATATTTTAAATAATTAATAAAATGGCAATCTTTATTATACGTGTCTTACATAACTTATATGAATCATCAACACTGTAATAAAGCCCTTGGAGTAATAAGACGATGGCTTCCACACCCTATGAGAATCATTACTCTTAAATGTTCATAGTCATAGTTTTGTGAATAATATGGGCGTTCACAAAGCGGAGAGACTAGCATGATGATATGATCCGCCCTTAAGTGGGGTAGCCGATCTCGTAGGCTACTAGTGGAGATTCGTCCGCTTGGTGTATCACATGGATGCATGAGTTACTCGTGTCCATCGAACTGACCGCCGAAAGTTTTCATATGGAGTGTTTATCCCATGTGTCTGTGAGAACTTTCAAGTATCGATTATATGACTAGTCCTTTGACTTGAGGTCTTTACAATCTTATGTATGGATCAAATAACTTTGACATTCTCCTTCCCCGGGTCAACAGATTCGGTCATAAGGGTATGATTGGGTCATTTGTTGAAACACATGAAGTTTGTAAAGATACAACAGAGAATCACCACTCTCTCGGATAATATTTTCTTATAAGAGTAGTATTCCAGTTCGCGGGTTGATATATGTGATCAGTGCTTAAGACTGTGGCCACAGCGGAAGAATCATGTGAGATTCTTGGGTTAGCACGATTTATGACACTATCAACATCATACCTTTGACCATATGGGTAGACACTTTCCGTACCCTAGGTCAATAGGTGGGGATACAGTGAGACGAGGGACCGTATCATATGTAAATCGCATACAGAATGGGTATATATATCTTTCCTTCTCATTTGGGGGCCTTGTCATATTGCTAGATGTCAACCTTGGTCATTGAAATCGAACGACCATCTGATCGGAGGATAATTTATGTTCTATTAAATTATCATGATTCATTTCATGTCCAACTTGAGGGGAACCTAAAAGGTTACACACAACAAAGTCGAAATCAATGGTTAACAGTGCACAATACAAATTTAACAACATATATGATTGTCGTAGGAATTGTTCATATATTGTTCAATGTTTTTAATTATTGAACAGATCATTTATGAGGTTCCATAGTGGCTTAGGGATTGGTGAATGATGATAGGGGCACTTTGGGAATTGGAATAAATAAATAAATAAATAAAATGTGAATAGTAATGTGAATAGTAACGTGAATAGTAAAAAAAATTTATTTGTTATTTGTTTTGAATTCCAATTTGGCCCAAACTCTTATTACGGTTTTATAATATCATTAAACCACTAAATTAAGATCCAATGGCTAAGATTAATTTAGCTTTTATCCCACATCGGATTCTTAATTAATTTTGTTGTCTTTGGAGCACTATATAAACCCAAAGAATTCTTTAAAAATTTGCTACACCAAACCTTTCATATATTATGGTTTATATAAGTGAGCAACTCTAAAGTTTAAAAGTAAGCCACTGATTTTGAGGATCCTTAAGTCTAATTGACTAGAGGAACCTCGAGTTAAAAGTTTTGAGGTATTTACCTAGGCTAGCACCAAGGGCAAAATACCCGTGCACTCAAGGCGTAGTCTTGCCGTTGAGTTTTGGCTTTGGTGTGTGCATCTTTGGAGGCCACACACTTGGGTGGCTCTTTGGAACGTAGAAGACCTTGCTGAGTTCAAGAAAAGCTTGTAGATTGGAGGGAGGACTGGAGGATTCTACGGTTCAAGTAAGTCTTTTTCTTTCTTTATTTTATTTAGAGTTCTTATGATAGTTAGCATGTTTAGGTTTATGTTCTTTGCATGTTTTATGAGTTTTATGCTTAGAATATATAGTAACATGCCTAAGCTTGTAGAATAATCAAAACAAATGGGGCTTGGGCAAAGAAAAGGTAGCATAATAATTTTAATTTTCCGCTGCGCACTCACGGCCGCTTCCCAACAGTCTCACCACCATGAAACAACTCAAGAATAATTATAGGTTATTAATGAGTGGCTTAACAACTCTAGAATTGAAACTTGATTATCAAATAATCAAAAGAATGCTTATTAACCTTTTATAAGCTTTCTTTAATCATTATACATGCTTACATCTTTCTACCAAGTTCTCAACCATTCAATCACAAGCACAAAAGAGTAGAGAAAATTCTAAGCTACACAAGTTGAAGCCTAGAACTATAGAAATAATTTCTAAGTCGAAAAGTTAAGGAAAAACTTACAAAATCCAAATTTTAGCTCAAGCTTTCACCTTTGTTCTTCAACTTTCTCTCAACTTTCTTTGTATTTGATTTTGGTTACTTAAATATTAATGAAACACACAAGAAACAAAAGCTTTTATATTTTCCCAAGATGGCCGAAAAAAATGGAAAAAATAATAGCCTAGTATTTCATTTTATTTCAATAAAATAAATGGAAAATAATTTAATTAATTTATGGTTATAAATAATTAAACCATTTAATGAAATTCACAAATATTCCAATTAAATCAAGCTATTTAATACAATCAAATTAGGCCATTTGCTTACTTTAATAAAGTAACTATATATTTATTATTTAATTAATTTAATCATTTAATATTTAAATAATTAAATAATTAAATACAAATACATTCAATATATGTATTATATTTATATTAAATAATCAAAATACATCTATTAATTATAAATGTCAAATATCACAATTTGACATTTAACAAATGACCGAAAGATCCCAATTACATATATTTTTGTTTAACCGTTAAACGACTTATAAATAATCAGTATTATTCCTAAAAGTTGTTATAATGCTCTACGAGTATATTTCATTTGTGAGACTCTCTAGATTCAGGCATATCCGTCACGAAATCCAATTTCGTGTCCATAATCTACACACCCGTAAATTATAATGACCACAGATAAACTCACTGAATCATATAGGTCAAGGTCATCGCATACGTATAATCCCTCCATCATGGGTATTCGGATTACTCCAGAGATATAGATATTAACATCAAATCTTTATAGTTATAATCTCGTCGATGATTCTTTCAGCAATCTCTTAATAAAACTTTAGAACTCATTTCTATAGTGTACCACGGGCCCATGGATTTAACAGATTGATAATTCCATAATGGATACCTATGCTCTGTACACAGAACTGATGGATCATATCTTGATACAAATATGATATCATGAGGATCAGTCCACCCCATCGAACTGGCGGAGGTCCGATATTAATAGATCGGTGACGTGACTGCCATCAAAGTATGGAGGATACCTCATACATCCACAGTGGTACCTCAAGTCGAAGGATCACTATGCTCACTCAACCTGAGAAGATTCTTATTGACATTGGTGTACCATCTATTAAGAATTTTCGGTGAGTCATTTAGTGCTTATCCGATATAAACACATATGTTTCTATACGAGTCTCCCGAGACTGATGGTTCATTGAGAAACCATTGGAATCCAATATTCCAATATACGACACGTACCGATCTCAGTGGGTTTACTTACTGACCAAGTAATTGTAAACATTGACCAGGAACTGTTAAAGAATGATATTGTTATGATACGACTCAATGTCAGTTGCGACACTTTTGCAACAGTATCATAACTAACCACTCTAAGGTCATTTATGTCGTTACCATATAATAAAGAAGTAATATTAAAGAAACTGTTCATTTTATTCACTAATAAAATATTTACAATAGTATTTACAGGGAAATACGTAAGAAATTAGCGCTCAAAGCACTAGCCCTAACAATACTAGCATGGTTACTTACTGAGTTTTTAAAACTCACAGTAAACCAGTTTGCTAGATTTGTAGGTTGGCTTCCAGATTGGTCAACCACAACAGCTTTGGAAGTCATGCTCAAGACGCGGATCACCTAAGCGGCAGCCACCCTCGCAAGTGTCCTGGGAGAAGTTATGGAGGTTTAAGAAGTCTAGGATATTTTGGTTTATATTTTGCTAGTCGTGCTGAGCACGTGGTTTGTATATATATTAAGTAAATGTTTTGATTGCTGATGACAATGATGATGTTGTGGGCATTGAGCCCTTGAGTGTTAATAGATGATATGGGCACTGAGCCCTTAAGCATGATTTTGATGTGTCGGTGTGGACCTGAGGTCCATTTCGATATATGATGTTCATTTTAGGTTCGTTTGGTGCTGGACTGAGATCCAGGTTGTCCATTTTTAGAATACATCATGTCAAATTTTCGATAAATTTAGAGGCTTATAGAGATTGGTCAATCATGTCTGTTGCTGGTAGCATCCTGCATCTGGGGAGGTGTTACAGTTGTGGTATCAGAGAAAAGGTTAAGGTGTTGGTGACTTCTGCTACATGATATCTGATCATTTGGGTAAGTTTTATGTTACACATAAACCATATAGGTCATATGTTCGTTATTTGATTTGATTTATGGTATATAGTATGAAGCATTATGATTTTGATTGATATTGATGATTCAGATTATTGATGCATGTTTGTGTACTATGAATATATGTATGTGTAAGGGCATGCTAAGTTAAAAGTATGAGGTTTGTTTAGGTATATGTATAAGTAAGTAATGTGAAGTTAATGTGTTTTGAAGTACGAGAAATTATATGATATTGATAGTTTGAATCATAAATTGATATATTTTCAACCATGTTTTGGAAACTTGGTATTTGATTTTTGATATAAAAGTCTTTTGAAAAGAAAAAGAAAGGAAAGAAATAAATAAATTTTCAGATGTTCTGATTTTGATTATAAAGATAAAGAAAAATTTTCTGCCTCGACGCTTGATTCACATTTTCATGTTTAGAGATTTATCGATATGTTTCTGTTGGGGTACTTGATATTATGTTTCCGTCTCGATCCTAGAAAATGATTTTGATACTTTTAAAATTGTAAAACTTGTTTCCGTCGAGACGCTTGAAAATCTGTTTCTACCACGGTGCTTGATGATTTTATGTTTTTGACCCTCAGTTATGCTTGTATAGGGGTTTGTCCAACTGCAGTGGGCCGACTTGACCTCGTTTCATTCATTGTCCGATCTGTGCGCATGTTGGGCCTTGGGCGTTTGTTTATGTTTCGTTTAGTAGAGTTATGTTGGATGCTCGATATAATTATTCGATAATGGATTTTTAAACTGATTTTGTTTACAGTAAAATAGTTTTTTCAAATGTATTTTCGAAATAGTTTTTGAAAGAGATCATTTTGCGTAACCTATTTCTAATAATGACAAAGATTGACAGATTTCAGACTATCAACATCATAGATCTATGGTTCAATGGTGAACTTCCAGAATCGATATCAAATATCGCTTCCATTATAAGTTATAGGATAATTTTTCTTCAATAAGAAAACAACAGAACCATTAAGTAACAAATACTCGTGAATGATTTTGTTATCCTATTGGACTTGTACGGAAGATGTATAAGGGTTGTTTTATCTTATTAATTACATAGTTCCAATTATAATTTATCATTCTCACATTTGACTTCAATAAGTCAAGTCTTTTCTAAATTTGTTAAAATCTGATGTTACACACCAAGTAATAAAACAATTTTATACTTAGGATCGTATGAAAGATATTTTCTATCAAATAGAATACAATATTCTATAAAATAGAATAAATGAAAAACTTTTACTTATACATCCAAGGTGTAAGTAATTTCCATTATATAACTATTATATAAAAGAAAGATTCAAATCTCAAACTTTTCAAGATTCAGATTTTCTACCTATACATATCATATATGTAACTATAGAAATTAATGGAACCTAAATTAAAAAGATGAACTAATGTTACTAGAGCATATCCCCAAGAGTATTGAAACTAATTCGAAAACATTTAATATCAATCGAATCAAATCATATAAGATTCGACTGCTTCCACTACTCAATTCCATCAAGATAGAATCGTGGAAGAATCATATTGAATAAGAATCATATTCACTGAATAACCTTAGAACTAATTGCTTTAAATTCATATGTTTGATCGTATCAAAGATCTTTGAACAGTTCAAAGACATGTAATGAATTTTAAGGATAGAGTTCTCAAAAAAATTCAGATTGAATATATTTGAACAAGTCAAAAATGTTCAATCTATGTTTTATCAGAACAGATTGAAAGTTCTTGATACTTTCAAGATGTTCAGTATGTGTTCCTTCAGAAACACATAACTAAGTTATGACAATTCATAAACTAAGTTACGAAGTAACGAAAACTACCTTAAGAAATTACAATTCATTAAACTACATACATCTAATGTATCAGTTTAATAAATCCGGTGGTCCAATGATAAATCATTGGTTAAACAAGATTTTAATCACCTTCCCGAATACAATATTCATTAAATGGATAAGGATATATGGTGTGATCTCATATCAAACCATCATTTACCATACGGAATAAGCATCCAATGCTTAAGTGATAAAATCTCATAAAGCACAATTCTAAATTATTTACTTTACCGAATAATTTTTCTTAATGTTTATCTCTACGCCAATGACACTACTAGTTATATTTAAAATATATAACAACTGTTTATAAAGAACAAGTAACTATCCAATAGTTGCAAGTTCTGATATCAAATATCAAAATAGTCATTAACTAATATTTTAGAAAACTAGACGGGAAAACTGGTATCCAATACCTATGGTTATTGTATTCCGAAAATCGATATTTTATATACACAACTATACACATCTCATTTCTTTGGCTTTACTATTTGCCTTCAACTATTCACAACAATTGTAAATAATTGATTAGAAAATTGTGTCAGACACATTGCCTATAAATGTCATTAAAGCTAAGAAACGCCATTACTAGATAAACAAATACCTAATGGGGCTTTCTTAATGCCAGTCAAGAATCTCGAGACATGAAATAATTCAAGTCAATTATTACTACACAAGAAACTATTCTCTCTAAAGTATTATATCCTAAAAGGGATATCTATCTAGATGATCTATCATGACTTAGAAACTAAGTCACTAACCATCGTGATTTTACAAGAAAATCGGAACAACAGTTCCTGATGGTTTAGACCAATCTAATAATATCCTAGTATATTAGTATCTAGAACCTATTCTAGAATAACTGCAACCAAGAATCAAGTCAGATAAAATATCAAATATGTGTGCAGTGAATAAAAGTTCAATTCTATATAAACAATAGAATAAGGAAACAAACAAGCGGCAACTTCCATAATAATACATACTGCCTAAGTTATGGAATATTTTAAACTTAGCAGTGCCTCCCTTTATTTTACGTAATACCGTAATCCCCAACGAAAAAACGAGAATTCAATAATTAAATCGAATTCCATAATGGGAAGAGGACCTCATGAATATATTTCAGCTCACAGCAGAGGCACGGTCTCGCCTTCGTATATTCATCAAGTAGACAACTCATTTGTCAATCACTCACTAGTGACTCCTGGGTTTCCGGTCCTGGTCGTTTCTCGTTGTGACTGCTAAGGCAGGCCTACAAGGAGACATACCAAGGTTAAACTCGTCAATGATAAACTCAAGCTACTTGCATAACCCTGACAGCTATGGCACGTTTAGGATTCTGCTTTTGCTTGAATTTATCTAGTATCTAATATACATCCAGCATAAATAAATCTCTATCGGCTACACCCTCACAGCAGAGGCACGGTCTCGGATGTAGTCACGGAAATATATTCATAAACCGTATTGACAAGACGGACCAAGAAACAAGTATTCCAAATACTAGTTACTTTAAAACCTTATTAAGCGAGGATATTCCATAAAGTGTCATACACTTTAAATTTAATCAAATTAAATGAAAGCATGCATGTATTAAGTAAAGATAAGAACAAACATTAGATTTTAAAGGGCTAATCATATTTGGGTGTCCAGAATCAGACTCGCTCTGATACCATTTTTTTGGGGTTTTATGGGGGAATATCGGTAAAGCAGCGGAATAGTGGAAAATCAAAATTTTCCGATTTTAAAATTTTTCTCAGATCAATTAAATAAAATTATTTATTTAATTATCCAATTATCAAATTCTGAAAAATTACATAAGAACTCATATTTCTTGGTAATTACCGAATTGACCCAAAACTTTGCAAATTGATCATTTTAGTCCATAAATTGTCAAATACAATTTTTGATGATTCTAAATCACTTCTAAAATGATTTCCAACATATCCAATACATCAAAATCAAATTTGCAACCTAAAATTTTACATGCATCATATTCATACCATAATACATCACATATATGAAAATCCCCAAATTTGGAGTGGGTTATGAACCCTAATTTTTCAATTTCTTCAAATTGTCCAATTTCACCAAATTTACAAAATCCAACACTTTAATCCATTCAATACTTCACCAATCTAGCCTCACCACTTTGAAACAACTCTAGAACAATTCTAGGTCACTAAGGAGTGGCTTACCAACTCTAGAATGGCAACTTGATTTCCCAAAAATCAAAAGTAAAGCTTTGAAACCATTTCAAGCTTACTTACATGCATCAATCTTTCATAAAAGTCCACAACCAAATAAACACAAACTATAAATGAAGAAAGAACATCAAAGCAACACAAAATGATGCCAATCATGTTAGAAACAATTTCCATGTTGAAAGCTTTAAAGAAAGACTTACAAAATCCAAGTTTTCAAGCTTTTTCTCCTTTGGCCTTCAAGCTTTTCTCTCAACTTTCTTTTATGTTTATTTTGTGTATTTGAACTTGTTACTTATTTTAGAAATCATTAACACTTTAATGTAATTCATTAAGTCAACAATTGCAACTCAAAACTATAACACTTATATTCAATTTAGGGTGTTGGCCGAAAATTACAAGTAAAAAGGAAAATGGATATTTTCAATTTTAACAATTAAAACAAATATCCAAGGAAGTCAAATTCAATTTGACAACCTTTTCCTTTAATGTAAAGTCAAACATTTACACTTATAATCATTTCCTAACTTTATCATTTGGTGAGATATTTATATTTTAATTATATTAATCATTCCACAATTAAATAATTAAATAATTAATTAAATACAAATATCTCAAATATATGTATTATATTTACTTTAAATATCTCAAATACATATATTAATGATATATGTCAAATACCTTTATTTGATAATTTATTAATGTGTATTTAATAATATCATATATTAAATACAAATACACATTAATTAGGAAATGACGGTTCGGCCCATTTGCATGTATTTTTCGTTTAACGTTTAAACGATTTATAAATAATCACCATTATTTATAAAAGTCGCCATAGTGCTCTACGAGTATGTTTCATTAGTGAGACTCTCTAGATTCAGGTATATCCGTCACAAAATCCAATTTCGTGTCCATAATTTACCCACCCGTAAATTATGACGACCACGGATAAACTTGATGAATCATACAGGTCGAGGTCATTGCATACGTATAATCCCTCCGTTACAGGTATCCGGATAATCCCAGAGATATAGATGTAAACGTCAAATCTCTATAGGTATTATCCCATCGACGATTCTATTAGCAATCTATAAATAACATTCGGAACTCACTTCCGAAGTATACTATGGCCATAGATTTAACTGATTGTTAATCACAAATGGACTACCTATGTTCTGTACACAGAACTGACGGATCCAATCTTGACACGCACATGATATCCTGAGGATCGATCCACACCCAACGAACATGTGGAGGTCTGATCTATATAGATCGGTGACGTGACTGTCATCTAAGTGTGGAGGATGTCTCATACATCCACAGTGGTATCTCAAGTCGAAGGACCACTATGCTACTTAACCCGAGAAGATTCTTATTGACGTTGGTGTACCATCCATTAAGAATCTTCGGTGAGTCATTCAGTGTTTATCCACTATAAACACCTACACGTCTATACAAGTCTCCCCAGACTCATGGTTCATTGGGATAAACCATCGGACCAAGTCTCGATATACGACATGTACTGGTCTCAACGGATTTGACTAACCGACCCGTGTTAGCGAATCTTGACCATGAACAATATTTGATAATATACATTAAGCAATGACATTTCCCAATGTCAATTACAAACTACCTTTGTAACTGTGTACTGCATTATATATTATCGGGCCTTTGTCCAATATATATATATATATATATATATATATATCACTAAACCACATTTAGTTTCAATCTAATCGTAATCAGATCGAATACGTATAAAAAAAAAGAGGTGCAACCATAAATAAGTAATATTATGGAAAAAGGAATTGATCGTATTCATGAATCAGACATAAATACGATGCGGATTGGCGCTCTGAGAACCAACCCCAACAACTAGAACCCAAATCGGATAAATGGCTATTTGTAGGTTATCATAGGGAAACCAAAGGATATTACTTGTACAACCCACAAGAGAACAAAGTATTTGTTGCTCTACATGCGGTCTTCCATGAAAATGAATTCCTAAATGCAGTGGTAAGTGGGAGGAAATTAAAACTCGATGAAAATCAGAGTGATACTATTCCTGGCACAAAATCCTTAACGGAACACGAACAGTTTATCAGGGATGAGACTGTACAACAATCTTCGAATACACAATAACCGCGTAGGTCGGAGAGAGTCAGAAAACAACCTGAGAGGTATGGGTTTCTGATCTCACCTCATTTGGATATTAATCTTATTGAGGAAGACGAACTGACTGTGTATGAGGAAGCGATACAAGTATCGACTCCTATTTATGATAAGATTCCAATAAATCCGAAATGGATTCCATGTACACCAACCAAGTTTGGACACTGGTTGATGCGCCAGAAGACGTAAAGCCTATTGGTTGCAAATGGGTATTCAAGAAGAAGACCGACATGGATGGAAACATACAAACGTACAAAGCTAGGCATGTAGCGAAAGGGTATCGTCAATGACATGGTGTCGATTACGATGAAATGATTCACCAGTTGCCATGATTAAATCCATTCGGATAATGCATGCAATTGTTGCATACTTCGATTACGAAATATGGCAGATGGACGTCAAAACCGGTTTCCTTAACGGAAACCTTTTGGAGGATATTTATATGCAACAGCCTGACGGTTTTGTCGTACCAAAACATGCACACAAGGTTTGCAAGTTAAATCGATCCATTTATGGATTGAAGCAAGCATCGCGTTCTTGGAACCAACGTTTTGATGAGATCATAAAAGAATATGATTTTATTCAAAACGAGGATGATCCTTGTGTATATAAGAAGGTTAGTGGGAGTGCACTAACATTCATTGTCCTTTATATTGATGATGTATTACTTATTGGAAATGACATTCCCATGCTACAATCGGTGAAAGCTTGGCTTTCATTAAAATTCTCCATGAAAGATCTGGGAGAAGCAGCTTTTATTCTGGGAATAAAGATCTATCGGGATGGATCTAGAAAGCTGCTTGGACTCTCCCAGAGCACATATATTGACAAAGTGTTGAAGAGATTCAACATGGAATAGTCTAAGAGGGGACTGTTGCCAGTGTCACATGGCGTCACTCTATTTAAGGACATGTGTCCTAAAACTCAAGATGAGAGAGACAACATGAGTCGGATCCCATTCGGTTCTGTAGTCGGATCAATCATATATGCCATGATATGTACGCGACCTGATGTCTCCTATGCTTTGAGCATGTGTAGTCGCTATCAGGCCGATCTAGGTGATGGTCACTGGGTTGCAGTTAAGAATATCATTAAGTATCTTAGACGAACTAGAGATGCGTTTTTAATCTATGGAGATGGAGAACTTGAGGTAACTGGGTTTACCGATGCAAGTTTCCAAACCGATAAAGACGACTGTAAGTCGCAATCTGGGTACATATTTTGTTTGAACAACGGAGCAGTAAGCTGGAAATCTTCCAAGCAAGAGACTGTAACCGATTCAACAACAGAAGCAGAATATATTGTTGCAGCTGAAGCAGTAAAAGAGGCAGTTTGGATCCGTAAATTCCTAATTGGATTAGGAGTAGTTCCGTTAGCAGCTGAACCCGTTCCATTGTATTGTGACAATAATGGGGCTATAGCGCAGGCTAAGGAACCGCGATCTCAACAACAATCCAAGCATGTTCTTCGACGTTTCCATCTGATTCGTAAGATCATACATCGTGGCAATGTGAAGATAGAGAAGGTCGTATCAGATGACAATATTGCAGATCCGCTGAGGAAAGCTATTCCTCAATAAAAATTTGAGCGACATGTACATAGTTCATGTGTTAGATACTTTAGTGATTGGCTATGAGCCAAGTGGGAGATTTTTGGACAATTATGACCCATAGCATCACTATTTGTAAAAGATATTGTGGTTTTTGTACCAATTAACTATGTGACAAAGGAAATTTATATTTTATCATTTTGTAATTAGATTACTTTGATATATAAATGATAAAAGTCCTTATGATTAATTCCGGATTAATAAGATATGAGACAATATCAATACATGAATGGTTTAATCATTATATATCCCTAGTCGTAGTATTATCGAGACTGGACATCGATAATGCAGAATAGACTAGTATTACACTTGTGCACGTCATGGAAGCTTAACGACATAGTTCTCATATATTTAAGTATTGGATACTTATACAAGTGTGATAGGAGGTTGTGTTTGCCGATGGTACGAAAACAGCTTCGCTCTAGATAGACCCCTCGGAATCCCATTGGTAGTATGACTATGTGTCTATGGGAATCCGAATCAGGGTAGGTGTATTTGGTCTTAACCTGAGACTTGCATCGCTAGTACTTGCGACAATCAATACGCTTTGGTTTTGGTCGTCCGAGACTTTAACAGGTTCTATGTACGCCTATTATGGGTTTATTGAGAATTGTAGTGTATTGGGTGTGATGTCAAGATGGAAGTATCACTTCAGTCATATGGAGAGGATGATCACGCAGGGATATAGAACTGGTACTCTAATGTATTGCAACCATCAGGATAATATGACAAGGTCATGATTATCCAATTAAAGAGACTAGTTGCTAGTGATCCGATATATGCTTCGTACGGGGCATACATTATTCCAGCCCCAGGCCTAGCATGTGACATCTGATACTGGATCGTAATACGCAATACTACGTATACTACGCCCGAAAAAGATTATATATTCCTTACAGAATATTTCTGGAGAATTGGGTAGGCACGGCGCTTTGCTAGAAGCCAACCATGTCTTGTAAATCGGTAAGAACGTGGTACGAGGTACGCACGTATTCGGATAGTCTGACGACCAGATTTACTGCCAACATATCTGTGGATCTTATGGGTCGCTTCCCGAAGAATCACTGATGACGTTTGACTCGAACATAATTAATCTGGGATTAATTAGAAGAGAGAGAGAGAAAATTAATCTGGGATTAATTACGGTGAGAATTTATTTGGGATAAAATTCGAATAGAAGATAGAGAACGATTAATTTGGAATTAATCGATAAAATAATATATTCGATATATTAAATGAAATTAGATTTCATAATGGAATTAAAATTGGTAGTGCGGTATGTACTTGGAATACAACTCCACGTACCGCTTGGGGAAGCACTCATGCATATGTTTATGTGATTATAGATGTCATTTTTTTGTGATCCCGTTCGAACTCATTATCAAACGCTACACGAACGTATGCATTCTGCCTCAGTTCGTTCAAACGCATTTACAAACGCTACTCGAACGCATAAATTTGGGATCATCCCATTCGAACGCGTTTTCGAACGCTACTCAAATGCGTGCATTCTGTTTACCGTTCGAACGCATTTTTGAACGCTACTCGAACGCATGTATTCTATTTTACATCATATCATATTCCGTTCGAATATGTTTTCGAACGCTACACGAATGCGTACACACTGGACAGATTCTTTTATCATGTTTCATGCATATTTGCCTCTTTGGTTATTCCTTTCTGCATCATATGCTTAAATATCCATTCTTTAATGTAGTATGCTTCCATTGTTTCTATTAATGTTCATGGGTATGCAAACTTATGTGTTGATTAAATTATCTTGCATGTGCTGCATAAGACCTGGTTATACTATTGCATTAATCACTTTATTACAATTGGCATAAGTAAGGGACCGTTCCGAACCCAACGGTTTGAGGTCTTCCCTTGCGAGGGGTGAGTGTGGCCTTAAATCATTTCCCAATTCACACTGGGTGGCGACTCCATTTTATTTCTCCAGTTTAGTCCCCCGCGGGCTACTCAGTACTCCTGTCTGAGCCGTGAGTCCTGGACAGCGTCGCCGATTTTTGCTTTCTACAGTCTGGCGACTCCACTGGGGATAGAGAATCGGTACCGAAATAATGTCTTGTAATGTTTGTGATTTGTGCTTTAGTTAACCTTATCTAGAGTTGATTTAACCTAAGGTAATATTGGAGTTAGATAATGATTTGGTGTCTTCCTTCACTCACTACCATTTTATAGCCAAAAGGAAAAGTTGTGAAGACATCTAGATAATCATCTAAAGTGATGGACTAATTTGGAGGATCTACTGTTTATTCATGTCACCAATGTGATAAGTGCCTAAGAGGCAAGGGTATTTAAGAGAGTTTGCTCCATCCTTCCTCTGGGGAATCTTCAATAGAGAAATCCATTTGACAGTCTTTCATGTATCGAGAAGTCATTTTCACTCGAAGCAGCGGATCGTTATATGGTATCATCACTCGTTGGCACGTACCTTAGGGTATAAAAAATATGCGCTCACTTGATCATTCGAACCCTTGAGTGGGGAGACCTAGTTGTGGGCAATCCTTCGCCGGCGGGAGCCTTTGTCTATACTCTTATAAGCCCGCATATGAACCATAGTCATATATCCTATAGAAGTTACCCCTTTATGCTTTTGATGACCACATGCATATTATATCTCATACATCACACGCATCTCATGCATACACGCATTATGTTAACCCTGCGTCTTAAATGCCATCATAGATATCTGGTGGGTTAGAGAGAATGAAAGATTTGTCAAGAAGAGTTTAGCAAACATGGATATCGGGAAAAAGAAGCAGAGAAACAGAAAACTTTTTGGCAAGAATAGAAAGACAATTGGGGGGCCTTCGGCGAAAAAAAAAAGAGAGAGTAGAAAAGAAAAAAAATGAGAAAAAAAAACTAAAAAAAAAAAGAGAAAAAAAGAGAAAAAGAAAAATTGTTTGATTTTAGTCCTTAATAGTTTGGCATAAGTCCGATGATGAAATGGTTTTCTTTAGGGTGAAATCTTAGAAACGATAAACTCCTGATGTGCTTTTATTTGATACTTTGAGTAATTGATCTATGTTAGACTTGTAAGCACTTGAATATGGTTCTTAGCAGTGAAAACTTGTGTAGTTAGCAAAGTGACTAGTTGAAGAAATTATAGGTCGGTAAATGACCGTTCGCCTAATTGTCTATCATGATTTACTTGTGTTATGATGTGTGGTATGGTTGAAAATAAAAGAAAAGTCTATAATAAAAAGAATTAAACCACCTATAACCGATAAACGTTAAGCTACCCATGGGCGAGTATTAGGACCACCGTGAGGAGAAATGCTACATTAAAGGGTAGGTGTGTTAAAAAAAACAAAAAAAAAAGGAGAAAATGAAAAGAAAAAAAAAGTTCAAACCGAATAGAAAAAAGAGAGAGACAAAAGAGAAAGAAAACCATACCACATTGAGCACAGAAAAGCAACTGCAGGCATAATTGAGACATCTAGGTTGGTTTGACTCATCGATCCCAATTTTTTGATGAAATCATTGAGTTGGCTTACCTAGGGATGAATCAGCAAAGGAACATTTGCACACACACACTTTTAGTCTGGCTTAGATCATTTATTCAAAAACTCAGATTTGTGTTGCATTGAGTGTTTTGAAGGTTCTCTGATTTCAATACTGGGCATTCTTTGAGGGCAATAATATGTGTAACTATTGGGACTATTTCGTAACATGTAATATAGTATGATGATATAGAATGCCACATCATGTAGTCCACCGTGACCTAGTGTAAAAAGCGAAGAACAGAAAGCTAAACCAAGTCTGGGGGCGACCAGTCTACTACCCCGCGAATAAGGGATATAACGGGATATTGAGTCATGGGATCAAAGAAAACTGACCAACCACCAGAAAAGAACTAGCATAAGGAAATTATAAGCAGGCCTAGGGGGCGACTAAAGACATTAGTAGGCGAAGGGCGCCAGAGAGCACAAGGAAGGACTAACCCAGTGGAATAGGAAACACATCTATGCATACATGCACGTAATTTTTGTCTTGTTTTTGTTTGCAGGTTTTGAAGAAAAGGAAAAATTGGCAAAGACAAGCAGTTCGAGAATAAAACCCACAATTCAATTTGGGAACAAGACCCATAATTCAATTCGGGAACAAGACCATCAACTCAAATCGGGAACAAGACCCACAACTCAAATCGGGAACAAGACCGACAACTCAAATCGGGAACAAGACCCAAAATTCAATTTGGGAACAAGAACCGCAACTCAAATCGGGAACAAGACACACAACTCAAATCGGGAACAAGACCCACAACTCAAATCGGGAAAAAGACCCACAACCCAAATCGGGAATAAGACCCACAGTTCAATTCGGGAACATGACCCGCAACTCAAATCAGGAACAAGACCAATAACTCAAATCAGGAATAAGACCCACAATTCAAATCGGGAATAAGACCCACAATTTAAATCGGGAACAAAATCCACAACTAAAATCAGCAACAAGACCCACAACTCAAATCGGGAACAAGTCCCATAACTCAGTTCGGGAACAGGACCCTCAACTCAATTTGGGAACAAGACCCACAATTCAACTCGGGAACAAGACCCACAACTCAACTCGGGAACAAGACCCACAATTCAATTCGGGAACAAGATCCACGATTCAATTCGAGAACAAGACCTACTCGGTGGTTGGGGAACAAGACCCAGGGTCACAGCGCCTCGCAATCAATCTCAACTCAAGTAACGGTTCAAAAATGAGCCATCTCTCATCAGTAACAGTTCGGGGATGAACTATCTTTCATCAAGTAACGGTTCGGGAATGAACCAGGGGTCAAACACCTCGTCACCAAATCAACTCAGTTCGAAGCGTCTTAAAACAACAAGTAAGTTCGGCAACAGCTGGCGAGCCAGGTAAGTAAAAAATGCATGTATGACTTTGATATGATTGTAACTGTCACACACTGCACAAGTCCCATCAAAGTGGGGGCGACTATATACACTTGTATTTTTGCATGAAAGCCCAATGATGAGCCTCGTATGGAGGCACTACCCGATAAGTTACGGAAGTCAAGGGAAACGGACGTCGGAAGGGGAAATTCAAGAAATAAACACCTTACCAGAATCAATTCGTTTGTTTAGCCTTGGGTTCGCTTGATTAATCTCTGTTTTAACTATTAGACTCGCCCACACACCACCAACCCACACGCCCAAGCCCACCAAAGAGTCAAGCCACACGCCCAAGCCCACCAAATCCCATCCAAAAAATATCCAACACATTAAACACATGTTAAAATCCAAACAAATCACCTTCCTAATTTAAACAAATCTCCTTCCCAAATTAAAAAAATCAAATCAAATCTCTTAAATCTGTTTCCTAAACTAAATAAATTACCTTCCTAAATTGAATAGATCTTTTCCTTATAACACACTAATTAAAATATACCCCTCATGATTGCATGATTTCTTTCCTTCCCATCCAAGGAAAACCCTAGCCCACTCCTATAAAAAGAGGCATAAACCAAACCTTAAGACCTATAGCTCAACCTCACGGCAATTGACCATAAAAAGAAAAAGACAACCAAAAACACAAAAAACCATAAACCCTCTCTTCTCTCGCCTCTCTCATATTTCTCTCCACAACTCGGCAATCACAATACCTAACCCTAAGGAGTTACACACGGCAAGGTAAAACAATCAGCCCACGACCAAATCACAAACCACAAAAAGTCAAGATACTCGCAACAATAAGCCCTCTCATCTCTCAACCGACTGAATCAACAAGAATAATAACCCTAAACCAAAAATCACGTGAACTAACCAATAAGAAGCCACAAAAAACCAAAGCCTGCCCACTCACAAAGTCACCACTCTCAAGCCTCATAATCTTCACACACACAGCCAACTACAACCCACCAACCTTCACGATACACGTAGCATCCACAAACCGACCAGATACCTCTCACCGAGCAGCCACTCAGCCCCCCACCCCCCCCCCCCCACACTGACCAAACAAACAACCCTCACACACTCCCTCTCTCAAATCAACCTCACACGCATACAACTGAATAAAACAAGATCCCACCGGCCGACAACAAAGCCAAGCCACTTCCTAAACTGCCCATAAACCATCAACAAAACCCTTGGCCTCACCGACTAAAATAAATCCAAAAGCCAAGACTGCTCACAAACCAACCCTTACCAACCAGTGATCAAATAAACAAATAACAGACAACCCCAAAATAGCAGCAAAATAACCCCAAAAATCGACCCAAAACAGTCCCCGAAACAACCCCAAAACAGCAGCAAAATAACCCCAAAAAATAGTCCCCGAAGCAGCGAGCAAAACAGCAAGGAAAAATAGTAGAAAAACAGTGAAAAAATTTGTGGAAACGGCAATCCAAAACAGCGACAAACCAGAAAAATAACGGAGCATTAACCCTTCTGACGACGACGTAACGCATTTCCAAGAAGCGACTTAAAAGGTAAGACCTGAGGGCACCCTTTGTTATATTTTATTTTGTCGTCCTGGAAACGACATGCTTGGTTGGACGTGGAATACGCCAACCAGGCATGCGAAGTCCTACATTGAAAATGGCTTAATCATTTGGTCACATATTTATTAGTTCGCATTTATTTTGTATTATTAGTCTTTTATTATTTCACATTTAATTTACATTTATTGTCATTTTATTGTTCCATATTTTTATTTTGTGTCATTTGTCTTCCTTGTTATTTCGCATGTTAGTCCCTTCGGTTATTTATGGTTATATGCATTATCGTATGTTATATCTGTTTATATTGGGTTAATGATTGAGTGTTGCCTCTCGTGGTATATCGGATGGAAACCCAGACGTAAATTCCGTAGCCGAATCCGAATAGACGGTAGTGCGGTATGTACTTGGGATACAATTCCACGTACCACTTGGGGAATCACTCATGCATATGTTTATGTGATTATAGATGTCATTTTTTTGTGATCTCGTTCGAACGTGTTATCAAACGCTACACGAACGTATGCATTCTGCCTCAGTTCGTTCGAACGCGTTTACAAACGCTACTCAAACGCATACATTCGGGATCATCCCATTCGAACATGTTTCTGAATGCTACTCGAATGCGTGCATTCTGTTTACCGTTCGACCCTGTTTCCAAACGCTACTCGAACGCATGCATTCTGTTTTACATCATATCATATTCCATTCAAACGCGTTTTCGAACGCTACACGAACGCGCACACACTGGACAGATTCTTTTATCATGTTTCATGCATATTTGCCTCTTTGATGATTCCTTTCTGCATCATGTGCTTAAATATCCTTTCTTTAATGTAGTATGCTTCCATTGTTTCTATTAATGTTCATGGGTATGCAAACTTGTGTGTTTATTAAATTATCTTGCATGTGCTGCATAAGACCTGGTTATACTATTGCATTAATCACTTTATTACAATTGGCATAAGGGACCATTCTGAACCCAACGGTTAGAGGTCTTCCCTTGCGAGGGGTGAGTGCGGCCTTAAATCATTTGCCAGTTCATACTGGGTGGCGACTCCATTTTATTTCTCCGATTTAGTCCCCCGTGGGCTACTCCGTACTCCCATCCGGGCCGCTAGCCCGGGACAACATCGCCGATTTCTGTGTTCTACAGTGACCACATCTGGAGATTCCCCTCAATGAATCTCCTCAATGTAAATGAGGTTTCTTTAGAAATGTAGTGTAA
Organism: Zanthoxylum bungeanum; assembly: GCA_019454045.1. Classification (NCBI taxonomy): domain Eukaryota; kingdom Viridiplantae; phylum Streptophyta; class Magnoliopsida; order Sapindales; family Rutaceae; genus Zanthoxylum; species Zanthoxylum bungeanum. The sequence goes on along the minus strand of SKCR01027390.1, from coordinate 24,782 downwards.
CGGGTAGAAGCAAATACTTGTGCTAGCAGGAGAGAGGAAAGGGAGAGATTTTTCTAGGAATAATGTGTTGAATATACATCCGCATATCATTATTATTTTATTTACGTGCCTTATTATGTGTTTAGAATGCATGCTTAAGGGTGTATGATGATGAGACCTTAACAAAGATAATAAATTGGTTGTCAATTTGCACGTGAAAAACCCTCAAAAAATAATAAGCGTTTTTCCTTCCATTGAGTGATTCTTACTCAAGATCTAAGACTAGCATTGGTTTGTTGGCCAAAGTCAAGACCTTTGTCCGTCGAGGATGTGTTTGAATCATGAAGGCTTTGTTCCATATTGGTGTCTTGTCCAAGTTGTGGTTTGTTGGCCAAAGTCAAGACCACTTCTTGTCCATCGACATTGATTACGAAGCCTTCCATGGTCAATGGGTTCCGCTTAACTGGGATCACTGAGTTTGTTGTGCCAAAGCGAAGGCTTAGTTGATTCAGAGGAAAAAGGTTAGGTAATATATTGGATATATTGGCATATATAAGATATATGTTTCGGACTTGGCTGTCCCCCTACTGGATCTAGGAATTGGATGTGATCCAATTGATCTTAGAGATCTACCTAGTTAATTATCATACAAATTATTGGCCAAAGTCAAGATTGTGTGACATTTAACGGGATCCTAGCCCACTAGGAAACACGGTTTCCCGAGTACTCAACAGAGGGTTAGAGGCTCGCCGAAAAATAGTGGGAGGCAAGTATTAAATTTGCAATATTCGTTTAGTAACTTGCCATACGCGCTCATTTCAAATATCACGTCAAATAAATTAAAATGTTAGTTGGACTAATATTTAAATGGTTGTTTTAATAAACATTTGGACAGTATTCAAAATATTCATTTATAGTTGATTATATAATTGGATTATATTAATCAATATATTTGATTTAATTAATTATAGTTGATTTTATAGTTGGACTATATTAATCATTATAATAAATAGTACCTCAAATCGTTGATTAAATAGTTGGACTATTAGAATCAAGATAAATTGAAAGATTGGTATTTAAAACATAATCCTGAGTGAAAAATATTTTAAATGACTTTAATTTTCAAATTGGGAATAAAGTTTCAGGATAGTCCTGGAAACTAATAAGTTACTTTATTTGATAAAATAACATATTAAGCCTAAGCCCGGAGATAAGCAAATAGTGGATCATGATATTTGGAAGATTCATGTGATGATAACTTTAGTTCTTAATCCATTATGCTTGCTAATTAGACTCCTTAATTTCTTAATCAGAACTAAGGATTAGATCCTGAAAGTATGATAATGAAATTGAAGGATATTCATAAATCTATATTAAGATTTTGAAGTACTAAATTGCAATAGTAAACTCTTGGAGAGTTAATGGCTATACTCAATGAGTCAAAGCCAAAGTTTGCAATAAGGCAAGAAGCGCAAGGCGCATATTACTTCGACATTCTAAAAGGCCAAGGCTTGGCCAAAGGCTTCTGGGATATCAAAAAGGCAAAGGAAAAATCATTATAGTCTTCTGGGAAGATAAAGGACATATCCCAAAATGTTTGCCTCAATTGTGGCAATCGGGATCACGGAAGCGTGACTGCCGTTTGAACAAAGTAGACATTAAGGAATTGAAGACTAGCAAGGCTCTGACTTCAGATATGTTTGTCATAAATATGTTCGCTACTAGTATTAAAATTGGATTTTAAATACTTAGTGTGATACATAAATATATACTGATGTTCAGAATCTGCTATGAGCAGGATACTGACTTCAGTTGAGATTTAATCTGTGAATTGGAAACGGGACAAAAGTCGATGTTTTAACCGTAGTAACCTAAGTTTAGGAACTACCATTCGGGTGTGTACTTAAATTTAGAAACTGTTATAATGTAACTAGTTTGACTAGAAACATTATCTCTGTATTATGGTTTAACCCGTTGCGGGTATACCTTTATATCCTAGAACACTAAAGTGTTTTATTATATATAAAGATGATATTAAGATAAGCACATTAGATGTGGATAACAGTATTTATATTTTGAATATAAATAAATCTCAAACATATAACACGACAAACAAATAGCTCAAACTGATTTGATCAGTTGAAACTTAAATTGTGGCATTGTTGTCTGGGACACAATTTAAACAAGACTCGTATATCCACACTTTTGAAGAGTGGATACTAGGACGGATTTGATTCTAATCAAATAAAGTCTACGAATCTAGTTTTTTATGGGCAAAGTGCCTAAAACACTATTTACTTGGTAAAAGTGCAATTGCCACTGAATAGTTAACCCTAGTTCATAGTGAAGCAAGTGGGCCCATATCTAGCTAGGCTAGAGGTGGATATGAATGTTTCGTGACCTTTACGGATGTGGCATCGCGTTATGGTTATGTGTTTCTTTTGAAACACAAATCGGAAACTTTTAGAGCTTCGACACAAAATAGACAAACAGATCGGCTAAAGTATTAAACCATCACGGTTAGACCATGATGAAAATAATTAAACAATAAGTTTCTCAATGAGGACTCCTCCCGGAACATGTCATCCTGACGGTGTGTCCGAACGGAGAAACCAAATTTTGTTGGACATGATAAGGTTAATCATGAGTCGCTCTGAGCTACCATTTCCTTCAACAGATACACATAAACAGTGCAGAACTTATTTAGAATAAGGTTCCATAAAAATCTGTTAGACAGACTTCATATTAGATATGAACAGGAAAGAAACTAGGTTTCTCATTCCTGAAGATTTGGGTATGCTAGGCATATGTTTGGATGATACTAAACTAGAACCCAAATCGAATAAGTGTCAATTGTTGGTTATCCTAGGGAAACCAAAGTATAGTACTTATAAATCTCACAAGAGAACAATGTAATTGTTGCTCACCATGCGGTTTTCCTGAGAGGAATACCGATATGCAGTGGTAAGTGGGAGGAAAGTAAAACTTGATGAAAATCAGAGTAATACTATTCCAGGCACCGAATCTTAATGGAACACAAATAGTTCATCAAGGATGAAACTATACCAATAATCTTCGAATACACAAGAACCACGTAAGTCGGAAAGAGTCAGAAAACAACCTGGGGTATGGGTTTCTGATCTCACCTCATAAAGATGTCAATCTTTTTTAGGAACATGAACTGACTACGTATGAGGAAGTGATACAAAGTATCGACTCCCTATTATGGAAAAGTGCCATGAATCCTAAATGGATTCCATGTATACCAACTATGTTTGGATACTAGTTGTTGTACCGAAAGGCATTGTGCCTATTGGTACTGTATAAGTCTTCAAGGAAGACATACATGGATGGCAACATACCAACGTACTAAGCTAGGCTTGTAGCGGAAAGGTATCGTTATCAACATTGTGTCGATTACGACGAAACCTTTTACATGTTGCCACGTTAAATCAATTTTGACAATGCTTGCTGATGCTGCATGTTTCATTTATGAAATGTGGCAGCTAAATGCCAAAACCGCTTTCCTTAATGGAAACCTTTTGGAGGATGTTTATAACATCCTGACGGTTTTTTCATACCAAAACTAGCAAACAAGGTTTGCAGGTCATTCGATCCATGGATGGATTGAAGCAAGCATTGGGTTATTGGAATTATCGTTTTGATGTAATCATAATGGTATATGATTTAATTCAAAACGAAAATGATTCTTGTGTATATAAGAGGGTTAGTGGGAGCGCACTAAAAGTGAAAGTCTTCAATGATGATAATATATCATTTCTTGGAAATGATATTCCCATAATAACAATCAGTGAAAGCTTGGCGTTCCTGAAAAATTCTCCGTAGAATTCTTGGGAGAAACAACCTTTATTCTAGGAATAAAAATCTACTGGGATAGATTTAAAGTTGTTAATACTCTCCGAGAACTCGTACATTGAAAAATATACGAGACCTGGTGTCTCATACGTTTTGAGCATATGTAGTCACAATCAGGCCAATCCAAGTGATAGTCACTGGATTGATGTTAAGAACATTATTTAGTATCTTAGATAACTAAGGATGTTGTCTTATACTATGGAGAAGAAGAACTTGAAGTGACTTGGATAACTGTTGCAAGTTTCCTAACCGACAAAAACGACTACAAGTCGTAAAAATGGTACTATACAGTTTGAATAACGGAACAGTGAGCTGGAAATCTTCCTAGCAAGATACTGTTACTGAATAAACAACAAATGCGGGTTATTGCTGCAGCTGAGGCAGCAATAGAAGCCATTTGGGTCGATAATAATCTAATTAGATTAGATAAAGTTCTGTTAGCAGCTGAGCTAGGCTACATCGGAGGCTAAAGAATTAATGGTCTTATCAACGATCCAGATACATACTTTGATATTTATCTGATTCGTTCGGATCATACATTGTGGTGATGTGATGATCGAATAAATCGCATCAGATGATAGTCATGCAAATCCGCTGACGAAAGCCTTTTCTCAGTAATTTGAGCGAACCGTACATAGTTCGGGTGTAGGACACTCGAGTGACTGGCTATAGGCCAAGTGGGAGATTGTTGGACAGTTATGACCCATAGCGTCACTATTTGTACAGATCATGGTGTTGTTGTACAAATCAACTATGTGACAAAGGAAATTGCTCTCTTATCATTTGTGATTAGATCACCAAGATGTATAAATGTGTTGTGATATTTTTATATCGTACCGCAAGTGTACGGTGTCAAGGTTTAGTATAAATCGGTGAAAGAGTGTCGAACCCACAGGGATTGCGTTAACTCGCATTAAGTACTACAATTAATAATCCTAACTTTATTTAGACAACAAATAATAAAGATTTTTATTAAATAAATAAAATATAAAAATATTTAGATAGGAGGAACTAATACGATAGAGATTCTGGATCCTAATTTCACCTAGCTGTCACTTATGTATTTGTCATGCCAATTAATCCTTGTTCAGTTATATTATTTATAAGTCAAGACTCCTAAAATATCCACTCCCTCTCTCGAGTGCCGAGTGAAAATATCATTAACTATAGACTTCGATATCTCTATAAAAATCCAATAGTTAACAACTCATTACGATTTGTGATTCTATATTAACGACTTCAAAGGACTACAGATTCTCTCAAACTCTATAAAATCATAGGTCATATTCTCTATATCTATTCAAAATCCCCTATCTCGAGTGATAGATTTTAAACATTCATCATCTTCAATTGTGGCCAACAATCAAGAAGCATTAAACTCAAAAGAATATAAATAAATTAATAAAACTTTATAACAAAATCGACAAACACAATTACAAGGTTCAAACATCAGTTACATCATTCTCCAGAATTAAGGAGTTAATTCATGACAAAAGATAAATACATTGATAAACAAGTCATGAATCTAATGGAAATCATTAGAGTTCTAAGAAAGAAACAAGAGGATAAAACCCGAATTGAATCTCTTCCTCCTCGGACGTTACTGCCTTAATCTCCTCTCGCCGCTCTTCAATCCTCTCCTTGGATCTCTAAAAATATTTGTTTCTGTGTTTTGTGCTCTGTATTAGCCTCCCCTTGAGTGTTGGATGAACTGTTATATTTATACTGGGGGCTGGGAGTCTTTGTGTATCATTAGGGATCTTATAAACCCTAATAATTAATTCCTAGAATGCGCGTGTGTTCTTCCGGATCGCTGCAACTTGTAAGTGGGCGCCGGGGCGCTGAATCCTTGGGAACATGCATTGGACTCTGCTAGCTTGTGGGCGCCATGGCGCCTATACATTTAATTCAACTGGCGCCATTATCCTTTGATGTTGAGGCGCCAAGGCGCCAGGCATAATAGGATTTGTGGCGCCTTGGCGCCATATGCATTCTTCTATGGGGCGCCATGGCGCCCTATTCTCTGGACTTTGTATGATAATGTGGCACCGTGGCGCCAGTCTTCATATAATTCAATGGCGCATTGGCGCCATATGCTCTGGAAATTGTATGTAACTTTGGCGCCTTGGCGCCTAATGATCCCATGCTCGTCCTGTGTTCCCGAAAGTTCCCAAAACACGTGCAATTGTTCCCCGATCCATGTATTAATGCTCCTACAAATAAAACATAAAATAAACTATAAAATACATTAAAATATCTCGAAATATAACAAAACAATAAGCTAAAAATATCGTAATAAGTGGGTATAAACCACACTTATCAAAATGATAAGAGGTCCTTATGATTAGTACCTGGATTGAGATGATATGAGACAGTATCAATCCACGAAGGTTTAATCATTAAATATCCCTAGTTAGAGTATTATCGAGATTGGACATCGATAATGCCTAAAAGTCTAGTATTACACTTGTGCGCGTTGTGAGGGCATAACGGCATAGTTCTCATATATTTGGGTATAGGATACTCATGCAAGTGTAGTAGGAGGTTGTGTTTTACCGAAGGTACGGAAAACAGCTTCGCTCTGGATATGCCCCTCGGAATTCCAATGGTAGTATGACTATGTGTCTATGGAAGTCCGAAATTAGGGTAGATGTATTTGGTCTTAACCTGAGACTTGCACCGCTAATACTTGCGACAATCAATATGCTTTGGTTTTAGGTCGTCCAGGGCTTTAACAGGTTCTGTGTACGCCTCTGCTGGGTATATTGAGAATCGTAGTGTGTTGGGTGTGATGTCTAGACGGAAGTATCACTCCAGTCATAGTGGAGATGATGGTCACGTAGGATACGGAACTGGTTCTCTTAAGTACTGCAGTCATCGGGATAAAATGACTAGGTCATGTTTATCCGATATAGAGACTAGTTACCAGAGATCCGATATATGCTTCGTACGGGGCAGACACATTTCCAGCCCCAGGCCTTGCACGTGACATCTAATACTGGATCGAGATACGCAATACTACGTATACTACGCTTGATATAGATTGTTTATTCCTGTAAGCATGTTTCTGGAGAATTGGGTAGGCATGGCGCTTTGCTAGAAGCCAACCTTGTCTTGTAAATCGGTATAAATGTAGTACTAGGTACTTACGTGTTCGGATAGTCCGACGACCGAATTTACTGCCAACATATCCGGGGATCTCATGGGTCGCTTCCCGAAGATTCACCGATGACGTATGACTCACACTTAATTAATCTGGGATTAATTAGATGAGAGAGAAAATTAATCTGGGATTAATTACGGAGATATTTTATCTGGGATAAAATATCATTTAAAGAGAGATAATGATTAATTTGGAATTAATCGATAAAATAATATATTCGATATATTATACGAAATTGGATTTCGACGCGGAATTGAAATTAGATTTTAAATCGGGCGAACGAGTTAATTTAGAATTAATTCGTTAGCGACGTGAATAGTGATTTCGCTAGGCATAATCATTTAATTGCGTCGCAATGGAAAATTCGTTAATTTGGAATTAGTGAACCCGAGCCCCAGAGTGTTTACGAGCGCATTCGCATTTCGAATTCGAGTGCGGCCCGCAAGTCACATCTAGCGTCAAATCAATCGTCATTCAAGTGATAGATGTCTTTCACTTTGAGTGATTGACACTAGTCACTATTCATGAGTGATATGAGTTGATGGAAAGCATTTGATGGCTTAAAAGACATTTAACATTATTTTATTAATGTTATTTGACTTTCAAAAAAAAAATTGTGTATTAGATACACTTCTTCCATTACAACCAAACTAACTCATCTCTCTCTTTTACTCTTCCTCTCTCTTTCGGCCATTTGGCCATTTTTTCCTCTTCACTGGTTCTAAAAACTGTGAGTCATGGAGAAGCATTAGATGATTTTTGTGGCAAAAATTAAAGGTACTAGCACACATCGGAGTCTTGCGAAGGTGATAGGGAAACCGCACACGTGAGTAAGGGATCAACACAAAGTTTGGAGCTTGTTTGAAGATGATCCATGGCCGAATTTGAGGACAACAAGAAAGCCCACTGCCGAGACCTTGGAGGAGCTTCAAATGGCTTAAAAAGATTTTTGTTATTTACCACATCGCCTCAACCGATCATTGTGAGTATTCCGCAACTCCTTGATGTATTCACACTTATGTTTTATGCTTGTTATTCGATCCTTGGGACCGTAGAACTCCAACAGTGTGTACACCTCTTCTGAGTTTATTGAGAATCATAGTGTATTGGGTGTGATGTCAAGATGGAAGTATCACTTCAGTCATATGGAGATAATGATCACGCAGGGATACAGAACTGGTACTCTAAATGGTTGCAACCATCGGGATAATATGTCATGGTCATGATTATCCTATTAAAGAGACTAGTTGCTTATAATCCGATATATGCTTCGTACAGGGCAGACACTATTCTAGCCCCAAGCCTTGCATGTGACATCTCATACTGGATCGATACACGTGATACTACGTATACTACGCCTAATATAGATTATATATTCCATTAAGAATATTTCTGGAGAATTGGGTAGGCATGGTGCTTTGCTAGAAGCCAACCATGTCTCGTAAATCGGTAAAAATGTAGTACGAGGTACGTACGTGTTCGGATAGTCCGATGACCAGATTTACTGCCAACATATCCAGGGATCTCTTGGGACGCTTCCCGAAGATTCACCGATGACGTATGATTCGAACATAATTAATCTGGGATTAATTACGAAGAGATTTTATCTAGGATAAAATACTATTTGAAGAGAGAGAACAATTAATTTGGAATTAATCGATAAAATTATATATTCGATATATTAAACGAAAATAGATTTCGACGCGGAATTAAAATTAGATTTTAATTCGGGCAAACGAATTAATTCGCGAGCGACGTGAATAGTAATTTTGCTTGGCATAATTATTTAATTAAATTTGATTTAATTACGTCGCAACGGATAATTCGTTAATTCGGAATTAGGGAACCCGAGCCCGGGATGTGTCGCGGGCCCACTCGGATTTTGAATCAAGTGGGGCCCACATGTCACATCACTTGTCACTTTAATTACTTTAGGTGATGGGTTTTGGTGAAAGGAATGGTGATGACTGGTAAAACACATTTTATGAGTAATGATTGAAATACTTTTACCAAATGTTTGATATATCTTTCATTTGATTTTAGAAATCATATAATTCACTTATTCACTCTCTCTCTCTCACGGTTTCACCAAAAAGAAAACACTATCCCTTCTTTTTTTTCTCATTGCCGAGAGTTGCAAGGAACAAGAAGAAAATTTGTTGCAAATTTTCTAAGTTGCTAGCACATCAATGAATCATCTAAGGTGATAGGGAAACCATCCCAAAAGCTTGGAATCAACTCAAAAGCTTGGAGCTTGGATCTCATCCCCAAATGTTGAGCTTGGCCGAAAACTTGGAGAAGAATTTTTTATATTTGACGCATCATAAATCCGCTCATTGTAAGTATGATTCTGCCATACTTTACTTTTGTATTCACAATTTTTCATTGCTTATATTGATCTTGGATTCTCTTAGAGACCAACAATGGTATCAGAGCCTTGAATAAGCATGAAATTGATTTAGGGTTTATGTACTAAAATTTGGGTAAATTTGATTTGAGCATGATTTGACCAAATTGTTTGTTTGAGTATGCTTGTATGTTAATAACTTGGAGTTATGCATAATCAATTTGACGAAAATTGAATTGGATTAATTTTCCCCAATTTTTGCATGATGGCCGAATGTATGATATGCCCTAAAGTCATGGTATTTTTTGTTCTTTTGATCATTGGATGAGTTTAAAGACTCGGGATAAATTGATTAATGATTTAATTGGATTGAAATCGAAATCGGTTTAAAAATCCCTCAAATATCGTGAGCTTCAAAGCATGAAATGAGATGATTTTTTGTTTCAATAATGTTGGACATGTGTTGGACAAATTAAAGCATGATTAATTGATATTTTGGAAATGTTAATTTAGATAATTAATTAATGTAATACACTTTAATTAATTAAATTATGAAATTTGGAATTTTAAAATTTAATTAGTTGGGCTTAATTTAGAATTGGGCTTTAAATGTTGTATTTGGGCCTAATGGGCTTGGTTGGGCCAAGCTGGTTTAGGTCAATTGGATTGGATCCAAATTGGGCCTAAATCATTCCATTAAGTCCAAATATGACAAATTGGCCTTTTATGTTTAATTGGGCCTAATGGGCCTAAATTGGTTTCTTGGCAAATAGGGTGATTCCTTAATTGGGCTTTGGTATTTGGGTTTGACCCATATTGACCAAAGTCCATGCCTTAAGAAATTAATTGAAAGCCCATTGGACTTTAATTAAATTACATTGGATGTTAATTGGGCTTTGAGACCCATTTAGATTAGATTTGGATTCTAAGTCGTAAAGGCGCATTTAAAAAGTGTAGTTATTTAATTTGGAATTAAATATAGGATTAGTATTGAATACGAATTAAATTAGATTTAAATTGTAGTTCGATATAATTCAAGAATTCGTACTTTGAGTACTTATTCTTAAACGAGTTGGACTCGCGCAAAATCAAATCATTGTTTGAACATTGGATGATAACTTCATTCAAAGATTAATTAATTGGATTAGATTGATTGAATAGCATGCTTTGTGTGAATACATGGATGTGTTGAATGAATAATGTATATCGGATGGATATTAGAAGGGAAAAGGAAATTTTGGAAATTGTTGTAAATTTAGAATTTATTAAATTGGACCTGCTTGTCCAGCCTTATCTCTCTTGATTCTTTGTAATTCTCTTCTCACCTAATTCCCATCAATGTTAATGAGGTTTCTTTCATTGTATTATGGAATTGGGTAGAAGTTAGAATAGTGCTAGCCGAGGAGAGGAAAGGGAGTGATTTTTTCTAGGAACAATCTGTGAGATATTCATCCGCATATCATTATTAATTTATTTTCGCGCCTTATTATGCTTTTAGAATGCATGCTTAAGGGTGTATGATGAGACCTAACAAAGATAATAAATTGGTTGCCAATTTACGCGAAAAACCCTCAATAAATATTAAGGGTTTTCCTTCCATTGAGTGATTCTTACTCAAGATCCAAGATTGGCACTGGTTTGTTGGCCAAAGTCAAGACCTTTGTCCATCGCGGATGTGTTTGAATCATGAAGGCTTTTTTGCATATCGTGTGTCTTGTACAAGTTGTGATTTGTTGGCCAAAGTCAAGATCACTTCTTACCCATCGACATCGATTACGAAGCTTTCCAAAGTCAATGGGTTCCGCTTAACTGGAATCATTAAGCTTGTTGTGCCAAAGCCAAGGCTTAGTTGATTCAGAGGAAAAAGGTTAGGAAAATATATTGGATATATTGGCATATATATTGTATATATGTTTCGGACTTGGAGGTCCACCTACCGGATCTAGGAATTTGATGAGATCCAATTGATCTTGGAGATCTACCTAGTTAAATATCATACAGCTCGTTGGCCAAAGTCAAGGTTGTGTGTTATTTAACGGGATCCTAGCCCACTAGGAAACTAGGTTTCTCGAGTACTCAACAGAGGGTTAGAGGCTCGCCGAAAAATAGTGGGAGGCTAGTATTGAATTTGCAATTTCGTTCAAATACTTAGTTTTACACGCTTTCAAAATTATTTCGTCAATTATTTTATTAGTTGGACTAATATATTATTATTTTTCTTGTAACAGTTAGACTGTACCCATACATCGTTAATCGAATAGTTGGACTATTGCAGTTAAGATGACATGAAAGTTAAGCATTAGGGATATTGTCATGGGCGACAACGTCTTTAATGGCACAAACTTTCAAGACTGGGATATGAATCTCAGAATTGTTCTGGGATCCGAGAAGTTACTCTACACTATAGAGCGACCTCTTGGGCCTAAGCCCCGACCTGATCAGTTGCTTGAGCTAGAGCTTTAGAAGAATCATAGCGATGACAATACGACTGCTCAATCGGTAATGCTTGTTGCTATGACTCCGCAATTCCGTCGTCAAAATAATGGATTGGATCCCTATGAGATGATGGCAAAGTTGCATGATCTTCACCGATCAAATCTTAGATCGCAAAGATATGATTTGAAGAAGAAGCTATTCTGCGCTCGCATGTCAGAGGGTACGTCTGTTGAGCACCATGTGTCACAGATGATTGCTGACATTGAGCAACTCGGACAGATGGGCATAGTCTTCGAGGCTGAGACTTCAGTAGATTTGATCCTACAGTCTCTCCCCGACACTTGGAGTGGGTTCATCATGAACTACAACATGTTGAACCAAGACCAAACTCTTGGAGAATTGATGTCCACTCTACGTGAAGCGGAAAAAGAGTTCCTTAAGGGCAAGAAGCGCGAGGCGCACTATGCTTCAACATCTCAGACTCCGAGGGCTTGGCCCAAGGCGACTGGAGGTGTCAAGAAGAAGAAGCATAAAAAGAAGGGCAAAGCCAAATCGTCAAAGGGTTCTGGGAAACCTAAGGATAAATCCCAAGATGTTTGTCTGCAGTGCGGGAAGCGGGGTCACTGGAAGCCTGACTGCCGTGAGTACAAGGCACACATGAAGGAAATCAAAGCGGGCAAGGCACCGGCTTCAGGTATGTTTTTTTTATAGAAATAAACATGTCTACTACTATTTTTAAAAAATGGATTTTTGATTCTGGTTGTGGAACTCATATATGTACTGATGTACAGGATCTGCAGATTAGCAGGAGACTGGCCTCATGAGAGATTGACCTCCGCATTGGAAATGGGACACATATCACCGTTTTGGCTGTTGGCATTTTTTTTGGAACTGCCTCGGGGCATGTACTTAAACTTACAAACTGTTATAATGTACCTAGTTTGACTAGGAATATTATTTATGTATCTATGTTAGCCCAATGTGGGGGTATACTTTTGTATTTAGAAACACTGGGTGTTTTATGTATAAAAATGATATGGAAATTTGCACGCTGATGTAAATAATGGTCTATATATTTTGAATATGAATCAATCTCAAACATATAATGTAACAAACAAAAGGCTTAAAGTAAGTAAAAAGATGAAACTTACATGTGGCATTGTCGTCTGGGACATATAAACAAGGCACATATATCCACACTTTCGAATAGTGGGTACTTGGATGGATTTGATCCAAATTCATATGACTTCTGTGAATCTTGTTTATTAGGCAAGATGCCTAAATCACCTTTTAGCGGTAAAGGTGTACGTGCCACCGAACTGTTAGCCCTTGTTCATAGTGACGTTTGTGGGCCCATGTCTAGCCAGGCTAGAGGTGGATATGAATACTTCGTAACCTTTACGGATAATGCATCGCGTTATGGTTATGTGTATCTTATGAGACACAAGTAGAAAACTTTTGAGAAATTCAAAGAGTTTCGACATGAAGTAGAAAAACAGACCGAAAAAATATATTAAGACAATTACTGTCGGACCGTGGTGACGAATACTTGAGCAATGAGTTTCTTGATTACTTGAAAGAATATGGTATTCTTTCACAGTGGACTCCTCCCGGAACACCGTAATTAAACGGTGTGTCCAAACGGAGAAACCGAACTTTGTTAGACATGGTAAGGTCTATGATGAGTCACACAGAGCTTCCTATTTCCTTCTAGGGATATGCTTTGAACAGTGCAATACTTATTTTGGATAAGGTTCCGTCAAAGTCTGTTCAACAAACTCCGTATGAAATATGGACAGGAAAGAAACCGGGTTTCTCATTCCTGAAGATTTGGGGTTGCTGGGCATATGTCAAACGTTTGGAAGGTACCAAACTTGAACCCAAATTGGATAAATGCCTATTTGTATGATATCCTAGGGAAAACAAAGGATATTACTTCTATCACCCACAAGAGAACAAAGTATTTGTTGCTCTACATGCGGTTTTCCTTGAGAAGGAATTCCTAAATGCAGTGATAAGTGGGAGGAAATTAGAACTCGATGAAAATCGGAGTGATACTGTTCCTGGCACAGAATCCTTAACGGAACATGAACAGTCCATCTGGGATGAGACTGTACCACAATCTTCGAATACACAAGGACCGCGTAGGTCGGAGAGAGTCAGAAAACAACCTGAGAGGTATGGGTTTCTGATCTCACCTCTTGTGGATATTAATCTTATTTAGGAAGACGAGCTGGCTACGTATGAGGAAGCGATACAAGGTATCGACTCCGGTTTATGGCAAGATGCCATGAATTCCGATATGGATTCCATGTACACCAACCAAGTTTGGACACTGGTTGATGCACCAGAAGGCGTAAAGCCTATTGGATGCAAATGGGTCTTCAAGAAGAAGTCTGACATGGATGGCAACGTACAAACGTACAAAGCTAGGCTTGTAGCGAAAGGGTATCGTCAACGACATGGTGTCGATTACGACGAAACTTTTTCACCCGTTGCCATGATTAAATCCATTCGGATAATGCTTGCTATTGCTGCATATTTCGATTACGAAATATGGCAGATGGACGTCAAAACCGCTTTCCTTAACGGAAACCTTTTGGAGGATGTTTATATGCAACAGCCTGACGGTTTTGTCGTACCAAGACTTGCAAACAAGGTTTGTAAGTTAAATCGATCCATTTATGGATTGAAGCAAGCATCACGTTCTTGGAACCAACGTTTTGATGACATCATAAAAGAATATGATTTCGTTCAAAACAAGGATACTCCTTGTGTATATTAGAAGGTTAGTGGGAGCGTGTAGGCATTGCATTTTTGCATGTGAGTCCCTATGATGAGTCTCATTTGGAGGCACTACCTTTTTTAGTCGAGGAAGTTGCGGGAAACGGTTGTCGGAAGGGAATCAGCATTTTGTTAAATTTTATCCGCTTGTTTAGCTCCAAGCTCACTCATTGGACCTCCGTTTTAAAGCACCTTTAGCCTAAAAAACCCAGAACCATTTAACCTTGGCCCAAACCCACTCACCAAAACTAGCACAACACCTAGCTTACCAAGACAAAGCCCACGCCCACACCCACCTAGGCCCACACGCCCATGGCCTCTAAAATACACCCAAATTAAATTAAATATTAATTAAATTAAATATTAACTAAATAAAATATTAATAAAGTCATTAACCAAATTAAATAAGACATAAAATATAATTATACCAAATTAAAATATTGTAACTTCCTAATCCAAAATATTATATACTAAATTAAAGAAAACATTAAATTAAATCATACCTAATTAAGATAAATCACAAATATTATATACATTACTTAACCAATATCATGCCTAAACAAGATAAATCAAATATTCAGGTTCCCCCAATCAATCAAATCCTTTCCTTGTTTGACATCAAATCCAATCTATTCCTTGTGAGACAAGGGCAAGCCCAAGCCCTTGTCTATATAAACAACCCACAACCAAAGCCAGCCCCCTCTCTAATCTCTCAACCTTCACGTAAACAACAAAACAAATCAACCATCATCGATAGCCTTCATAGCCACGCACGCCCGCCTACCATCTACCTCACGTTGAAGCCATCAAGCAAACAGCCAAGACACACACGAGCCATAAACCAACACCTCGCAGCCCCTCTAACCAACCCAACAAACTACCAACACGCCCCTTGACCTCACTTTCCACTTACGCAGCCCACAAACTCATCAACAAAATCATCACAATTCATCAGCCCTTCATCACGTTTCACAAACAGACAAACTACACACACAAACCTCCTCTCTCACACGAAAAAACAAAGAAAAAAAGCTCTCCAATTCACGCCCATACACAAGAAGGAAAGCCTAGTTCATTCACATAATATTCATATAAGAGATACAAGACATCAAAACCCTAAGACCTTGCATTGCCATGAACACCACCTCCAATCTACCTCATTCACACACATCACTCCTACACACAGCCCCATTGCCGCATCTAGCCTCCTTCACAGCCCCAAACTCACGCCTAAACAGACCTTGAAACATCCTCAATAACCCCTCAAACTCACGCCAAACAGCCCTCTCTGTATCACCTTCACTGCACGCTTAAATACTCCACTGCACTGCCTCCTTCACTGCCGCAAATCACCCCACTGTTCTGCCCAGTTTTCACGCCCAATCATCCCAAAATAGTCCAGAAAACACCCTGAAACTGCACCTAAAAAACTACCCAAAACAGTAGCCTAAAACACCAAAAACAGTGACCAAAATACGGCAGCAAAACAGTAGCAAAACGGAATCAAAACAGTAGCTTGAGCAGCGAAACAGCGAGGTAAAACACAAACCAGTGAACCAGAAAAGTTGAGGAGCTTTAACCCTTCCGATCTCGGTGAAACGCAAGTCCGAAAGTCGACAAAAAATGTTAGACCTGAGGGTATTTTTTACATCCGTTTTCAGTTGTATTTTTATTATTTATTGAGTTTCGTTTGCATGATTATTATGGAGTGATGCATGTTGTGGCCCTTGAATGGATAGAAAGTGCATGTATTATGGAATGATGTATGTTGTGGCCCTTGAGTAAAACGGAAAATGTGTCACCTCTTGTGGTATATAGGATGGAAACCCGGACATAAATTTCATAGCCGATTCTGAATGGATGGTATATAGTATGATCTGTACTCGGGATACAACTCCACGTACCACTTGAGTAAACAGCACATATTTCGTTTTATGTTGTTTTGATTTGTTTATTATTCGCTACTTGATTTCCGCATGTTATTTGTTTATGTAATGATGTGATCGAACGCATGGGCTTAGTAAGTTGGATTAAAGGTCCCCTATTTTGAGGGGTTAAAATCCTTTACCATGATACTTTGCCGCGCCGGTTGATGTATACTCGGTTGAATGTAAGATGTGTTCAATCGGGTATACGAAGCCGATATTATTGTCTTTATTTTTTATATGCATGATGTGATCGAGCACATGGGCTTAGTAAGTTGGATTAAAGGTCTCATATTCTGAGGGGTTATAATCATTTACCACGATGCTTTGTCGCACCGGTTGATGTATATTCGGTTGAATGTAAAATGTGTTCAATCGGGTATATGAAGTCCGATATCATTGTCTTTACTTTTTATATATGTATTGTGTTGATTGCGCATGGGCTTAGTAATTGCGATTAAAGGTCCTATATTTTGAGAGTTTAAAATCCTTTACCACGATGTTTTGTCGCGCTTTTAGCCCGCTATTATTTATTAGATGTCATCTATTCATTCGTTCATGTATGTGTCATGTTGTTTACTGCATTTTGGATGTCGCTGCTGTGACCCCGTTCGAACACGTTTCAGAACGCCACACGAACGCATGTTTTATGTCTGGTCCCGTTCGAACGCGTTATCAAATGCTATACGAACGCGAACCTTCTGTTTACCGTTCGAACGCGTATACGAACGTCGCCCGAACGCCCACGGTAAACAGGTCCTCCTGCATCACATCACGACATGTCTATCTTAGCATATAGTATCTCTCTTTTTACCTTATGTATTTGTATTACCTCTTTAGTTATCTATTTCTATTATGCGCTTAAGTGTCTTTCCTTAATATGCATGCTTATATGAAGGCTATGTGTTTGCGCTTCTGTGCCTACCAATGTGAAATTGTATGTCTTCCGTATGTCAATTTATCTTTATGCATGAATTCGGACATAGATTATATACAAATAGGTTGTATGCAAGCATGAAAATTTGTTTTATGTAAACTTAGATATGAGCTTTGTACCTATGCATGCAAACTTAGGAGTGACTTATCCTTGGAAATATGTTGCTTAGGCTTGGTTAGATTATTGCACAAATCACTTTATTACAAGTGGCATAAGTAAGGGACCATTCCGAACCCAACGGTTTGAGGTCTTCCCTTTTGAGGGGTGAGTGCGACCTTAAATCTTTATCCTGGTTCACACCGGATGGCGACTCCATTATTCTCTGGTTTAGTCCCCCGCGGGCTACTACGTACTCCCAACCGGGCCGCGAGCTCGGAACAGCATGCGTCGCCGCGATGCTTCGCCGCGCCGGACGACGTATATTCGTTTGAATGTGAGATGTCTTCAATCGGATACACGAAGTCCGATATCGTTGTCTTTACCCTTTTTTATATATGTATTGTGTTGTTTGCGCATGGGCTTAGTAAGTGCGATCAAAGGTCCTCTAATTTGAGAGGTTAAAATCATTTGCCACGTGCTTCGCCGCGCCGGATGATGTATATTCGGTTGGATGTGAGATATGTTCAATCGGATATACGAAGTCCGATATTGTTGTCCTTACTTCTTATATGCATTATGTCATTAGCGCATGGGCTTAGTAAGTCAGATTAAAGGTCCTCTATTTTGAGAGGTTAAAATCCTTTACCACGATGCTTCGCCGCGCCTTGTATTTCGCTATTTGCCTTTTATGTATGTATTCCGTCATATTTTGTGCGTCAGGTCTGGATCCGTTCGAACGCGTTCTCGAACGCTATACGAACGCGAACCTTTTGTTTCCCATTCGAATATGTTTTACAAACGCTACTCGAACGCGCATGCATTTTGTATCATCAGGTCTGGTCCCGTTCGAACGCGTTATCAAACGCTACATGAACGTGAACCTTCTGTTTACCGTTTGAACGCGTTTACGAACGCTACACGAACGCCACACACTGAACTGAGTCTGTCTCATCATATTTCATGCATAATTGCCTATTGGGTGATCTCTCTTGCATTATGTAGTCAATCATATTATTTGTATTCCTGCATTTATCCATTCAATGTATTCATGAGATAGTACTCAAGCATGATTAGGTTGTTCTTAGTTTTACATATCATATGATTGGAATATGTTCATGAGATTGCCATGTGATGTTGTATGTTGTGATGATTAATTTCATGCATGTGAACTTAGAAATATAATTATCATTGGAAATAAGTTGTTTAGGCTTGGCTAAATTATTGCATAAATCCTAATATCACAAGTGGCATAAGTAAGGGACCATTCCGAACCCAACGGTTTGAGGTCTTCCCTTGCGAGGGGTGAGTGTGGCCTTAAATCTCATTTTCCCGGTTCACACCGGGTGGCGACTCTATTATTCTCCGGTTTAGTCCCCCGCAGGCTACTCCATACTCCCAACTAGGTCGCGAGCCTAGAACAACATGCGTCGCCTGTTAGGTTTATTCTAGGTCCCAAGATCAAACAAGACATGAAATCATGTGTGAATACATCAAAGGAGGTAGCGGAATACTCACATCGATCGGTTGAGACGATTTGAAGACGAATGAAGCCACAAAGTGCACTGCCATTCACGCCCACTGCAGCAGTTCACTGCCCTCCATTTCAGAATTTTGAGCTGCGAAACGGAGCTCCAAGCTTCGTCGGACGGATCCCGGCTCATGGGTGAACCTCCCTACCACCTTCGCATATCTCGTAGTGTGCTAGCACTTGCGGTTTTTGCCACAAAAACCCAACTCTTGCCTCCCTCATGCTCACGGTTTTAGTGTGAAACCAGTGAGTGTTTTTGCCCAAAATGGGCGTGAGTTTGAAGAGAGAAAAGAGAGAGAAGAAAGTTGTGTAATTGGTTAGTAAAACCTTTTCCAAAAGGGTTTATATATTTTTCCATAAAATATACAAAGCATTTACCAAATAATAAATCAAATAATAAATGGTAAATGCTCCCACCAATCTTTCACTATTTCAACCACACAAATCAACTATTCATTGTCACTTTATTAAAGTGACTTGATGTGTGTCTATCAATCAATCAATCACATCAATCAATCTCATCACTCAAAGTAACATTTGATTTGACGCTTGATGTGACGAATGATTTGACGTTTGATGTGACTTGCGTTGCCCACTCGAATTCGAAATACGAATGCGCTCGCAATCACACTCGGGCTCGGGTTCGCTAATTCCCAATTAGCAATTTTTTCGTCGCGTCGTAATTAAATGATTACGCCTAGCGAATTCACTATTCACGTCGCTAACGAATTAATTCTAAATTAATTCGTTCGCCCGAATTAAAATCTAATTTTAATTCTGCGTCGAAATCTAATTTCATTTAATATATCGAATATATTAATTTACCGATTAATTCCAAATTAATCGTTATCTCTCTCTAGACGATATTTTATCCTAGATAAAATATCTCCATAATTAATCCCAGATTAATTCTCTCTCTCTTCTATATAATCCCTGATTATTTAAGAGTGCGAGTTATGAGTCATCAGTGGATTATTGGGAAGCGACCCATGAGATCCCCGGATATGTTGGCAGTAAATACGGTCGTCGGAGTATCCGAATCACGTACGTACCAAGTACTACGTTCTGCCGATTTACGAGACAAGGTCGACTTCTAGCAAAGCACCAAGTCTTCCCAATTCTCCGGACATATTCTTATAAGAATATTTAAGATCTATATCAGGCGTAGTCTACTAAGTATTATGTATATCGGCCCAGTATCAGATAGTCACGTGCTATGGCTGGGGCTGGATAAGTGTCAGCCCCGTCCGAAGCACATGTCGGATGTCTGGTAACTAGTCTCTATAATCGGATATGCATGACCTAGTCATAATATCCCGATGGTTGCGCAACACTTAAGAGCACTAATACCGTATCCTGCGTGACTTCATCTCCACTATGACTTGAGTGATACTTCCGTCTTGACATCACACCCAATACTCTACGATTCTCAATATACCCAAAATCGGCTTACCAGAACCGGTTAAAGTCCCTGACGACCTCAATCAAAGTATATTGATTGTCGTAAGCATTAGCGGTGCAAGTCTCAGGTTAAGACCAAATACATCTACCCTGATGTCGGCCTCCCATAGACACATAGTCATAATACCAATGGGATTCCGAGGGGTCTATCCAGAGCGAAGCTGTTTCCCGTACCATCGGTGAAACACAACCTCCTATAGCACTTGCATAAGTATCCAATACTTAAATATATGAGAACTATGCCGTTGTGCCCTCACAAGGCGCACAAGTGCAATACTAGCCTATTCCGCATTATCGATGTCATGTCTCGATAATACTCCGGCTAGGGATATTTAATGATTAATCCTTCGTGGACTGATATTGTCTCATATCATTCTCAATCCAGGAACTAATCATATGGACCTCTCTTCATTTATACATCTATGGTGATCTAATCACAAATGATGAGAGTGCAATTTCCTTGTCACATAGTTAATTTGTACAACAACACCATGATTTGTACAAATAGTGACGCTATGGGTCATATTATCCAACAATCTCCCACTTGGCACATAGCCAGTCACTCGAGTGTCTAACACCCGAACTATGTACGGTTCGCTCAAATTGCTGAGAAAAGATTTTCGTCAGCGGATTTGCATGATTATCGTCTGACGCGATTTACACGATCATCACATCGCCATGATGTATGATCCGAACGAATCAGATGAATATCGAAGTATATATCTGGATCATTGATGAGACCATTAATTCTTTAGCCTGTGCTGACGCCTAGCTCAGCCGCTAATAGAACTATATCTAATCTATTTAGATTTATTATCGATCCAAATGGCTTCTATTGCTGCCTCAGCTGCAGCAATAATCCGCATTTGTTGTTTATTCGGCAACAGTTATCTTGCTCAGAATATTTTCAGCTCAGTGTTCCGTTATTCAAACTTTATAGTACCACAATATTTAACTGTTTGGAAACTTACAGCAGTGATCCCAGTCACTTCAAGTTCTCCTTCTCCATAGTTTATGAAAACATCTTTAGTTCTCTGAGATACTAATAGATGTTCTTAACTTCAATCCAGTGATTATCACTTGGATTGTCCTGATTGTGACTCCATATGTTCAAAGCGTATGAGACACCATGTTACGTACATTATTCAATGTACAATTTCTCAGAGAGTGTTAACAACTCCAAATCTAGCCCAGTAGATCTTTATTCCTTGAATAAAGGTTGTTACTCCCAAGAATTCTACGGAGAATTTCTATGAAAGAATATCTATGAAAGCCAAGCTTTCACCAATTTCTTTATTGGGAATTTCACTGTCAGTGCGCTCCCACTAACCTCCTTATATACACAAGAATCATTTCGTTTTGAATTAAATCATAAACCATTATGATTACATCAAAACGTCAGTTCCAAGAACCTTATGCTTGCTTCAATCCAAACATGGATCGAATAACCCGCAAACCTTGTTTGTCGGTTATACAAAATCGTCAGGATGTTGTAAGAATCCTCCAAGAGGTTTCCTTTTCAGGAAAGCGATTTTGATCTACAACTGACACATTTCATAAATGAAATATGCAGTTATCAACAAGCATCTTCAAAATGGATTTACCATGGCAACAGGTAAAAGGTTGAACCATTATTAACACAATGTTGATAACGATACCTTTCAGTCACAAGCCTAGCTTTGTACGTTGGTATGTTGCCATCCATATATGTCTTCCTTGAAGACGTTTACGGTACCAATAGGCACAATGCCTTGTGGTACAACAACTAGTATCCAAACATAGTTGTTATACATGGAATCCATTTCGGACTCATGGCACTTTGCCATGAAAGGGAGTTGATACCTTGTATCATTTCCTCATACGTTGTCGGTTGGTATTCCTCAATAAGATTTACATCTTTAAGGGGTTACATCAGAAACCCATACCCTAGGTTGTTTTCTGATTCTCTCCGATCTACGCGGTTCTTGTGTATTTGAAGATTAATGGTTTAGTTTCATCATTGATGAACTATATGTGTTCCATTAAGGATTTCGTGCCTCGAAACAGTATTACTCCAATTTTAATCGAGTATCACCATCCTCCCACTGACCACTGCATATCGGTATTCCTCTCAGGAAAACCGCATGGTGAGCAACAATCATATTGTTCTCATGTGAGATTTATAAGTACTATACTTATGGTTTCCTATAGGATAACCAATTTGGCACTTATCCAATTTAGGTTCTAGTTTGGTATCATCCAAACGTTATGCCTGGCATACCCAAATTATTAGGAATGAGAAACCCTGTTTCTTTCCTGTTCATATCCTATATGATATCTGTCAAACAGATTTATATGGAACCTTATTCTAAATAAGTTTTGCACTGTTAATACATATCCTGTTGAAGGAAATGATAGCTCAAAGCGACTCATAATTTAACCTTATCTTGTCTAACAAAATTCAGTTTTTAGTTCGGACACACCGTCAAACTGACGCGTCTCGGGAGGAGTCCTCATCTGAAAGAATACCATACTCTTTCATGTATGTATGAAACTTAATGCTTAAGTATTTTTCATTACGGTCTTACCGCGACGGTATAATACTATAGCCGATCTGTTTATCTACTTCGTGTCGAAACTCTAAAAGTTTCCGATTTGTGTTCTTCAAAAGAAACACATAACCATAACGTGATGCCACTTCCGTTAAGGTCACGAAATATTCATGTTCACATCTAGCCTAGCTAGATATGGGCCCCTATCTTCACAATGAATAGTGCTAATAGTGTTAGACATTATGTCCAATAGCGTCACTGTTTGTAAATGATATTGATTATTGTACAAAATTAACTATGTGATAATGAAATTGCCTTTTGCCGTTTTGTAATATTATTTACTTTGATATATAAATGGCGAAAGTCCATATGATTAATACCGGATTGAGATGATATGAGACAGTATCAATCCATAAAGGTTTAATCATTAAATATCCCTAGTCGAAGTATTATCGAGATCGGACATCGATAATGCGGAATAGACTAGTATTGCGCTTGTGCACGTTGTGAGGGCACAACGGCATAGTTCTCATATATTTAAGTATTGGATACTTATGCAAGTGCGATAGGAGGTTGTGTTTTACCGATGGTACGGAAAACAGCTTCGCTCTGGATAGACCCCGCGGAATCCCATTGGTAGTATGTCTGCGTGTCTATGGGAGGCCGCATCAGGGTAGGTGTATATGGTCTTAACCTGAGACTTACATCGCTAGTACTTGCGACAATCGGTAAACTTTGGTTTTGGTGGTTGGGGACCTTAACCGGTTCTGTGTACACTCTTCTGGGTTTATCGAGAATCGTAGTGTACTGGATGTGATGTCGAGATGGAAGTATCACTTCAGACATATGGAGGTGATGATCACGCAGGACACAGAACTAGTACTCTATAAGAGGTTGCAACCGTCGGGACAATATGACCAGGTCAGGATTGTCCGATTTAAAGAGACTAGTTGCTTGATGTCCAATATATGTTTCGTACGGGGCAGACACATTTCCAGCCCCAGGCCTAACATGTGATCGTCCGATACTGGATCGATGTACGCAATACTACGGTATACTACGCTTGATATAGATCTGATATTCCTATAAGAATATTTCTGGAGAATTGGATAGGCATGGCGCTTTGCTAGAAGCCAACCTTGTCTTGTGAATCGATAAAAACGTAGTACGAGGTACGTACGTGTTCGGATTATCCGACGACCGTATTTACTGCCAACATATCCGGAGATCTCTTGGGTCGCTTCCCGAAGATTCACCAATGACGTATGATTCAAACTAGATTAATCTTGGATTAATTACGGAGAGACTTTATCTTGGATAAAGTACTATAAAAAGAGAGAGAACGATTAATTTGGAATTAATCGTAAATTATTATATTCGATATAATAATCGAAATTCGATTTCGACGCGAAATTAAAATTAGATTTTAATTCGGGCAAACGAGTTAATTTAGAATTAATTCGTTAGCGACGTAAATAATAATTTCTCTAGGCGCAATCATTTATTTAAATTCGATTTAATTAACGTCGCGACGTAAGTTCGGTATTTCGGAAATATCGAACCCGAACGCGTGAGTGCACGTGGGCCCACTTTCATTTGGAAACGTGTGGGGCCCACATGACACATGTCATATTATGCATTATTTAATATGATGCATTGCATGGAGATAGTGTACAATGCACTCAATGGTTTTGCATGGAAATTGAGTGTTTGACA